>JAUCNO010000236.1:11608959-11627942 GCA_032353835.1 Enteromius viviparus | reverse complement strand
TATATATATATAAAAACACACATTCAGCTTCTATTTTGAAACTATTTACATGTATATATTTATAATAATTTGTCATATACAAATGTATTTGGCATATAAACGTAGCGTGTGTGTGTTATATTTACATTATAAATATGCACAGTACACACGCATATAATTTGTAAACAAAAACGCATTTCGGATGCGATAAATCACAATAAAGCATTTGACAGCACTGATAGGAAGTTAAAGATTTATTTGAAATGTAACTTTTTTTAAGGGTTATACTGTCATGCTTTTCATCAACTAATGCATCCTTACTAAATAAATGTAGTTATACTTTAAAGAGAATATAACAACTTGCGGAGAGCAAGCAGTTTCTTTCTTTTAAATAAAATGATAATAAACATTGCTTTGAACAAACGTTGAAACAAGCGATGTTTGTGTTCACTCACCGAGCCTTTTTCTATAACTCTGTTAAGCATAATAACTGCTTTGCAACGCTGTTCCCAAATCATTTGCCAGAAGTGACCACAAGTGTTCCTCAGAGGGCCCTGCAGAAAGAGAAAAGTGTCTGCGATTACATTAGAGAATACACAAACAAGCTGGTCAATGCAAAAGAAATGCAGGTTACATTAAATTACAATCTTCAGAACAGTCTTCTTTGTTCTACAAAAGGCTGTTAAAAAGATACACTAAACACAAATCCAATCAAAACAGGGGAAACGTGCAAATCAAATTTGTTGGTATATCAGAACCACATGTATTTGTATATTGAGGTCACATGAGACATCAATGCAAGTCAGTTAAATGCAAACAGTGGACTTACTTTTTCCATTACTGCCATACCTGTGTCAATATGTACCTTCTCTGGGCCTCCTCTATGGTAATTAGGCTCGCATTTATGTAGTCATTCTCTGAGTTTTCTAATCTCACCCGACTGTGATCATCTTAACACAAAAACGCAGGTTATTGCAGAAAAAAGTTTTAAAACTTTTTGAATAAAACAAATAAGCAATTTCTCAAATCATTGTCATTCAATTCTGTATGGCTGTTGAAAACGTTAGGTCACTATTGACTTTCATTACTTTTTTCTTTATACAATGAAAGTGAATGGTGACTGAGGCGGTTATCCTGAGGCTGACATGACATGAAGCTGTAACATTTCCTATTTTGGTACACAGACAAAAAACAAAAAAACAAAACAAAAAAAAAACAGAATGATGCTGGCTAAATACAAGTTTAAGCATACTGTCCTTTTCAGGGCAAGGTTACAAAATCATGAAACATTGTTAAAATGGTTTACATAGAGGTAACTTACAAGGACTGACGTCTCTATATCTATTCCTATTACGATTTTCTGGGAACTTTGCCACTTTGTAGGGACACTCCTGAGACTGGTTACGGATTTCCTAGAAAGAGATTACAAAATAACAAACATCAGTGCGAAGACCCTGAGAGCCATCTCAAAAGAAAAGAAAAAAACCAAAAAAAAAACACTCTGCTCTCATACATTACATGACATGCGAAACCGTCATATAAACTTGTCCTTATATTTTTAATATGACGCAAGGATGTTGTGTTATTAAAATAAAAATACCAAATAAAAAACGGCCAGAGTAAAGTATATTCAGTCAAATACGGGGGTTGGGCATGTAGGACTATCTGGCTGAGTTATAGAGAACTGACAGCTTCGGTTCTTCAGTTCTTGAGAAGTGCTCGTCAGTTCTCAGAAACCAGTGCATGGAGGTGTGTCAAAACATAGCGAGCTCCCTAACTGGACGGCATTTTCGAGTATCACAGCTGCACGCGGGTGTTTTAGAAGGCGGCAAATATCCGATGACATTCAGGGTGATAGGACTTGGAACGTATATGGTGCCTAAAAGAAACTCAGCGTAAAACGGTGTTGTCTTGAAATGCTGTCTAGGTAGACAGCTCACAAGGTGTTGCAACGCAACCCCCGTGTTCACAGGAAGCTGCTCTAATGCACCGCGCAGTGACATGACCACTCACGTACTTCACATTGCTGGTATTTTACGTTATCCAGTGTAAACAAGTTATTTTAATACATGACAATTTTATTTCTTTTTTTCTTTTTATGAACCGACTGAGTTTTAAATGATTGTAAAACCATTTCCACTCACGCTCGGGTTTACCCGAGGTGAAGTGATTCGCAAAAGAAGATTTTTTTAGATGTAGCTGAGGGCAGTAAATTCATGTGGACCGTATTTCTCGGTATTACGCGCATGCGCTGTAATGCAAAGTTGAATTACCCATTCGTTCTCACGGCCCGAGTACTTGCATAGGACTATTAGATAAACATTACAAATCTATCAGGATAGAATACAGCAGGTGTCCCAAGCGTTCATCCTAAGAACGGCTTAAATTTAATAATTCAGAAGAACCGTATGACTTACATTATAAAGGTTTTGCCACTGTCCAGATGAATCGATGTTCTCAAACTCCTGATCCATTTTTTTCCGAAGCGGGGTTATTCAAATGTGAAATGGTTAAATCATATGTCGTCTGAGCTCAAACGAGGGTTCACAATTCCATTGTTAAAAATGGTCATGATCCCGTAAAAACGGCAAGGAACGGTGCAGTGCGATGTTAACCCTCATCAAAGAGGATAAAATTACCAGCACTTTCAGCACCCCCATCGGCTACTTCCGTGTGCCAGTGGAGAGCGAAAAACAGCGCCCTCTGTCGACAAGAGGCGACATGACCTCCTCGATTACTTCCAGGTAGGAGACTCATACAAGTGAATCTTTTGAATCAATTCACCAAAACGATTCATCCACTGACTATTTGAGAAGACAAATTTTGTGCATCGATCTGTTAGTCCACTAAAGTCGTTCAACCAACAAAATGACGCGATCATTTACTTTATTTTCTCATTCACAAATCAAGTTTTTCCACAAAATTTCAACCAAGCTCATTTTCCCCCGCCATTCTCATTCACCAACTTAGAGATGCTTTTCAAGCTATAGCACAATACAATAAGCATATAGTTACATACAAAGCACACTAGCGTTTTCTGCTAGGCAGAACTATTAAGGAACAATACGTTCCGAATTCGGCGAGTCAGTGCGTGGAAGTAAACGAGAAAGATTTTTTCAAATTAAAGATTCTTTTTAAATTCAGTTACACAGATAACACAACTTCCAGGAAAATTATTGAAAATATATCTGCGCCCTTTAATTATATAGTTTTTTTTCTGGTTGTCTCTTAGTGTAATTAAGTAAATGTATCATAGATTACATATATTGTCAATTTAAACAAATTATTGCCTTTAATTACGATCAAGAAAACATGCGTTTAAACGTGCACGTGATATATTACTTGCGCTGCACTTCTAAACAGCTGCTTCTTATGAATGGCTAATAAGATAATGCCTTTATACCCCTCACACCTGATCACGCATTATGCAACAATCCTCATTGTATAGACTCGCTGTGTTTGGTAGCACATCTATCTCAAGTTGGTTCTTCCATGTTAATGGCTTTATCTACTGTTAAAACTCACTTAAACATGAGGGGAAATATTTTCATTGCCTTTGCGTTGGTGATGTCTTTGTTTTATTTGGGTAAGTCAGATCATTTCCATGGAATTTGAGAAGTTGCCTGTTATACTGTTTTATGTTAACGCATGTTTTGAATGGGTTTTTGTTAACCATTTACTTCCATGCTACTACACTTTTAAGTAGAAGCATACCAGTGTGATTAAGTCCCTTTTGTATCTCTAATATGAGTGATTGATGGCTTAAATGGCATCTGAAAATACCATTGATATAAAATGCACTAGGGAAAATTAATTAGAGAATAATACCCTTTAATTTGCCATTGCTTCCAGGACAAACACTTGAGTGCTTTCGGTGTGAGCTTGGATTCTGGAACCTGTGTTACACTACCAAGACAAACTGCAGTGATAATGAATTTTGTTATGTGGGAATTGGCAAAGCAGGTGAATGTGCCTCTAAAGCTTAGTTTTAATCTTCTTTATTTATTATTTTTTAATTATAAACTGCTATTCCGCAATAATCCTTTCCCTTTGTTTGTTCAGCTTCTGTTCTGGATATAAAGGAGATGGGTTGTCTTCCCTTGGAGGATTGCAACAAGACCACAGTTGTACATTTCCTTGCCAATAAGACCTTATACACCTTGAAGACCACCTGTTGTGAGAGTGATTTCTGCAATGCTGGCCCTTCCATCCAGTTGTCCCTTGCTGCTCTTTTGCTTCCCGCACTTCTCATTGCTGAAATGATGAGTTTGATTTGACTTCTGAATTGGAATATAATGGATCGAAGGCTCTTTGTGTTTCCACTGTTCACATCCTCCTCCACCTGTTTTACAGTTGTTGAATTATCTAAAGCAGCTGCTTTTTATATAGCAGAGCACATTTTGGATGTTCTTTTTCTAGCCAGTTAATTTTTGTTTTCATACAAATGAGTAAGATTGACGTTCTTATATTTCCTCAACATATGTTTTACTGTTCAATAAATGCAACTTTCTAAGATTCGTGGTTTCCTGTTTTGTGCACGGTCAAGCAATGGAGGGCGCTGTTTGACTAAAACACTGTGTGGCTTTACTGCGCATGCTCAAAGTTTCGCTGATCTTTACGTCAACCTCTAGAAGAGTTGATCTGATCTTTTATTATAAAGATCTGGGACACATGCTTTCCAAGTCCGACGTGATTGGACTGCTTGAAACCACGCGTTAAAAAAAAAAAGTAGGGAAGTGCACAAGTTCGTGTTTACTTCCCGCGTGCCATTATCAAAGGTGTCGATAATAAAAGCAGGATGTTTGTCGCGCGCAGCATCGCGGCCGATCATAAAGATCTGATCCACGATGTTTCTTATGATTTTCATGGGCGGAGAATGGCGACGTGCTCCAGCGACCAAAGCATTAAGGTAGATTTTTTTTATCATCCCATATTCTGCTAGTGTTTGTTTGCAATGCGTGCAACATAACGTTATGTCGTTAACGAGCATGCAGTGTAAATTAAAATAAACATGAATGTAACCGTGGGCAAATTTTGAGTTTTGTTTTTTGTTCCCCCTCTTAAGGTGTGGGACAAGGGTGATAACGGAGAATGGAACTGCACAGCCAGCTGGAAAGTAGGTCTTCCATAAAACAGTGATTCTCAACCAGCTGTCTTTTGGGGCATTGAGATAAACCATCTTAAATTAATCTGTTATTAATTTAGTAACTGTTATAGTTCTAATCTGTGTTTTAGGCATTTTCAGTGTTTGGAATCACATTCTTTCCCAAACCCTCTGTTTGGATGCTGGATGAAGTATTAAATTTATTAGTATATTAAAAGCAATTCTGTTTTGAATGGAACTGCTTAAAACACATGCAAACATAAAAAAATGGAGTCATATTTCATACCTTTCTCCCCATTCACTTTAGTTCTTGAACTTTTGTAACAAAATAAATTGTGGATAATTGTCAGCTGTGTCAGTTTTTGTTTATAAAGTTTGAAAACAAGCAAGATGATGAAACTATAAATTTAATGTTTGTATTATGAAAGAATAATGTAAGAGGGAGCACAGTGGGTCCAGAAGAAAATTCCCAATCCAAATTAAAGAGATGTGTTATGGAGACATGGCCATGGGGGAAATACAATTATGAGTTGGGAGTGAGGGAAAAAAAAAACTTTTTTGTGAGAACGTTTTCTGATCTCAACATGTAGTTCTCTCATTCAGATGATAACCAAAATCCAACTGGTAAACCATGTAGTAGACTAACAATATTGGCCATCATAATCAGGCATTTGTGTCAAGTTTTGTGCTGTACTTTAATATACATCTGTCTTTTTTAGACCCACAGTGGCTCAGTTTGGAGAGTGACCTGGGCCCATCCAGAGTTTGGGCAAGTGTTGGCGTCCTGTTCCTTTGACCGTACTGCCATAGTATGGGAGGAGATTGTTGGAGAGTCCAATGACAAACAACGAGGACAAAGCCACTGGGTAAGAGATCCTTTCTAACATGTGCATTTGTTCTAAATAAGCTGGGTTTTATTAGGTTAACACTAGAACCAAAAACAACTAGTATCTTCAACACTGGAAAAAAGACACAGTTCGCATTATAAATGTATAATTTTAGCATTTGTCAATTTGACCGCTATGGCCATTCAAGGTAGAAACACAACTTTTTTGTGTGTTTTGTCACTTTAATAAAATAACATCTTCAAAAAAAAATATACACACATTTAGGTAAGGGCAGGTTATTATATTAGTTTTATTTCAATGAATGTGTCATATTGCAAAATTTAAAAATTGTCAAAATGACAGCCTTGGCAGTTCTAGTGTTAATGATTGTGAAAGAAAGAGAAATGAAAGAGTGGCTACAATGCAAAGTGGACTCTTCATTGTCTAGTGCTGTTTTTTATGTCTTATATATATATAGATATAAATATTATATTTAACAGTATACTGTATATATTGCACAGAAAGCAATAATAGTCTGTGCATAGCTTTTGTACATTACAACAGTCAACATTTGTCTCCCCTATCAGATAAAGAGAACCACGCTTGTGGACAGTCGGACATCTGTGACTGACGTGAAGTTTGCCCCGAAGCACATGGGTTTGATGCTGACCACATGTTCTGCAGACGGGGTAGTGCGAATCTACGAGGCACCTGACGTAATGAACCTGAGCCAGTGGTCCCTGCAGCATGAGATCTCGTCCAAACTTTCCTGCTCCTGCATCTCCTGGAACCCTTCCAGGTGAGAATTCACAAACAGTAATGTAGTTGCATCTTGCCACAATTCTTCTGGAGTACTCTGTGTGTGTGTGTCTGTGTGTGTGTGTGTGTGTCTGTGTATGTGTATATGTATATGTGTGTACAGGTTTTTATATCCTCGTGGGCACCAATTGTTCCCACAAAGATGGGAATACTAGTAAATTTTGACCTCTTGGGGACATTTGTTAGGTCCCCATTAGGAAACATGCTTATAAAACATACAGAATGAAGTTTTTTGAAATTGTAAAAATGCAGCAAGTTTCCTGTAAGGGGTAGGTTTAGGTGTAGGGTTGGTCTAGGACAATACCACATACAGTCTGTACAGTAGAAACACCATTACACCTATGGAGAGTCCCCACAAGTGTGTGTGTGTGTGTGTGTGTGAAATAAAATAAAACAACAATAAACATAGTACTCATGCATATATTATGTAAAAAAAAAATAAAAAAAATAACTTACTTTGGATGTGATTTAATCATTTAACAGCACTAATAAAAATATCCTTTTGTCTTCACAGTTCCCGAGCTCATGCTCCTATGATTGCAGTGGGTAGTGATGACAGCAATGTAACATATGGCGGCAAAGTTCAGATTTACGAGTATAACGAAGTTACAAGGTTTGTCTTCAGTTCCCTTTTAATAGGCTAGTTCACACTCATCCGGAAAATAAGGAACATCAAAATTGTAGACATTCTGATGCAGAATGCAACAAAACTATTTTAAGAAATACCTTTCACACATATCTTTTATACACATTTTAAATCTTTAAATATGTGTTTTAACAGGTTATTTATCTACTGACTTTATTTTGATGGTTGTAGGAAATATGCCAAAGCAGAGACACTGATGACAGTTACAGATGCTGTGCATGATATTGCATTTGCTCCAAATTTGGGACGGTCTTTCCATGTACTTGCTATTGCAACCAAAGATGTCCGCATCTTCAAACTGGTTCCGCTTAGGTGAGCAAAATGTACATTACAGTAGAATGGGATTAATATAAATTGTGTAGTGGTGCCATTTATTTGTCTTAACTGTTTTACTGTGGTGCGTATAAAATGTTTTATTATACTGTTCAATAATGTTAGGGTCCTTTTTAATAATGCAAGCTTATTTTTGTAAAGCTGAAAATTCAGAGATATTTGGCATCTGATTATAATTTAACCAATCGATTTACCTGATTTTGCTTGCTGCTTTTTTGACTAACAGAAAGGACAGTTCTTCTTCAGCGCCCACTAGATTTGAGGTGCAGGTGCTGGCTCAGTTTGACAGTCATAACTCTCAGGTGTGGCGGGTCAGCTGGAACATCACCAGTACACTTCTGGCTTCCTCTGGTGATGATGGTTGTGTTAGACTCTGGAAAGGTGAAGAATCATAGTAACAATCATAAAAAAATGCACCTGTTAAAGTGTTATTCATTTATTGTAATTTGACCATTTCTCCAGCAAACTACATGGACAATTGGAAGTGTACGGGTATTCTAAAGGGAGATGGCAGTCCAGTATTTGGTCAGCCTGGTGCACTGAGCGGCGTCCTGGGATCTGCTACTGCACAGAGTTCTCTAAACGGCGCCACTGGAAGATAGATGCCAAGGGACCGGACCACCCTGACGAAGTCTGGAGCTGAGCACTTCTTTGATACTAGACTTTACACTGAGACCAACTGATTGTGCTTGCTGGACATACAAGAAGACTGGCACTTAATATGGGTCCATTATTGTTAGTGTTACGAACTGCCTTCAAGGAATGTTCTTTAAGTTGACTTCTTTCCTTCTAAAGAATTATGTTATCTGGATACAGACTGTGACAAATACTTATATGACTTGCCCATTTGTGTTTTAAAAAGATGTTTTGATCATGAAAATACCATATAAAACATGTACTACAACATAGACTTTAATTGTTTTGTTGACATTTAGGAAAAAGGACATTACGAAGCTGCAAAATATTGGTCTAATTGACTGGTCTAAATGTTATTGAATGAGAATCATTAAGGTTTAAGCAGCTGGTATTCAGAAATATTTGAGCTTGTTTTATTTGAAGCACACATTTATTAGTAAAATAGGCAATAACAGTATAGTTATCCTTGCTAGGTTCCTTTTGATAGAGGATTTGATTTACATGTATGGTCAAATGTTTGTGTGAAGAAAAAGGGAAGTTAAACACTTTATCAGAATTGTTTTCTTTTTTATTTATAAAAGTAGTGGGTTGAATATAAAAATCTGACTTGGTCTGAAAAAACAAACAAAAAATAGACGTTTTATTGCCACCACAATCTAGTAATGGGTGGTGTTTATATTTTGAACATATGTGTTTTCAGTTGTTCAAAAAAGCAATTCTTTGTCTTAAATCAGAATAATTATTTCTAGTCTAAATTTTATCAGACGAGATGAATTACATTGAATGCGTTTAGTTATCAACTGTCATGTAAGGCTCCCACAGTTAGACTCAGCTGCTCTGTAGATCACATTTCACGATCTCGTAGTTTATAGGGTACGTCATTTGTAATTTCGAAAATTATAATTATATAATCATTTAAAACATTAAAAATGTTCTTTTCTGTAACTACTAATTATACGTAAAGCAATGCTATTTAGAACCAATTTGTGTAAAACTGTTTCCAACAAACAGCTGCTTCATTCAAAATACACAACAATGTGATTGGCACATGATTTCACCACTCTTTGAAAGTAGTCGAAAAGGATTGTCCAATAAAATTTGCCGTTATGTCGAAGCTCCGCCCACGCCAAGAGAAACCTAGAGGCGGGATTCTCCCGTAATGGCTTCACCTCGTCTTTACACTTCGACAAACTCTTCTCCAAAAACGGGGAGGCCGCTGTAACTGCAACGATTTTTAGCATTACACGGATTATCGGTCCAGTATTTGCATGAAATAGTTGAATGAACTACGTTTATGAAGGCACAACTGCCGCTTTTCACCTCATGGTAAGTTGTCTTCGAAACAGATTGCTCTCAGCTGTTGCAGATCTTTTTCAGAGTTGTTGTCACTCTTTAATTTTCATCCAACGACTGGCTAAAAAAAAAGAGTAAGCCCGAGTCCTGAAATTTGTCGTGTTTTGTTTAAGTGGTATTTTAAGTGTTACTTTCGTCTTTGTCTAACTATTTAAGTCGTGTAACAGTTAGTTGAAGTGTTTGTATCTTGGCCTTGATTAAGTTAACGTTAGTCTCCGTTGAACGGCGTTCATTTGAGTTAACAGATAAACAGCCCGTTAACCTTATTTGTTTAGTTTTTATTTAGTTCATCCAAAAGACTGTTATTCGGTTGTCAGAAATATTCTAGAGAGGTTAATATGCAGTTAAAGTTGTTGCATATTAAACTGATAAAGCTAACGTTAGTCTGCTAACTACAAACGTCATATGAAAGAAGCAAATTCTAGAGTAACGTTAACAGGGCAGTGATTTAAGTTCATGAGGTTGCTAAATATTGCTTTTATACAGTCCAAATATACTTTAGCATCTTTTTTAGTAATGGAGCAAAATGCAAGCGGAGCTAACAGCCATATCAACAGATTTCAGCTGTGTACAGTATGAGTTAGAAAACACCCCGTTATGTCTAATTTGATACTGTCCAGCTTTGTATTAAATGGCCTTAATGCAGACGTTTATAGATGACAGTCGACCATGTCCAGTACACACAAGTACAGTATGACAGTGTAGTTTCCTATAATGTGGGCTGTTTCCTCTTCTGTTTTTTATAGGTCGCTTCTCATGTGGTGAAGCCCTGTGTCAATGAGTCACACAGACATGGAGAACTTCCAAAACATTGAGGATGAGCCGTTTCCCAGCTTTCTTTCAAACGCCTCACTGGGCAGTAGCGGCCGCACCACTCTCGGCAACATGACACTGGGCTCTACGCTCGGGATGCCCATGGCCGCCTCCACCGTGGCTAAAATTAGACCTCCAGTAGACAACAGGTGGGAGACTCCTGCGTGTAATCTCATGAATATTGTGACTGTATGTGTCCTAACTAGGGGCGAATGTTGACTTCCTCAGCTTCTTTGAAAATGGTAATCTCATCTCAATATGTCCAGTAAATTGTAAAGTTCATTGCCTGGAAGTTTTTTTTTATTTTTTTTTTTACAGTTGTTTGAGGTATTACCTCTGTATTTGATTTTGTAACACACCACAATTTTATTTTACTTAGTCTGTCCATAGCAACTGTGTCATGGATCCCAGCAAACTATTACAAAGTCCTAAATGTCTCGTCTCAGCTCCTCGGAGCAAGGAGAATCTCTAATGTACTTTTACAGGAACATGTTCAAAAATTAGAACCAACTGAAATCCGAACTGAGCATTTACTTGCGGCATGAAACATTTCAATAAAGCTATACTTTTTCTTTTAGGACTACGAATGTGAAAATGGAATTTATTGTTTGAATTTCACTATAAATTTTCTTCAGGAGTGTGTTGTTTTTAAATATCACTGGTTTGCATATATAGGAGAATGTGGAGCTCACACTTGAAATTCATAATACGCAATGTAAAAGTTCAGACTTTTATACTAAAGTTACAAAACCAAAAGTTTATTATTACTGTATGAGAGGCATGCTACAAATAATGTTTGGTGAAGGTTTGTTCCCGCAATTTAAAACAGCCTAAAAGCAGCCTATGTTCATCAAAACAAAGATTGACTCTAAAAGTCTAACTTCCATTGATATGTCTGGAATTGAATTGTACATTTAGTGTTTTGTTTTTTTTTGTTTCTTGAATATTTATTTTGCATACAAGCTGTTGGTCAAAAAACTGGTATTTTTTATTTTTATTGATTTTATTTAGAAAGTTTTGAGATTGAAATGGTTCACTAGCCTAGCTCATGAAGGTTCAGGGCGCACATGCTTTACTTGTATTGTCTGTGTTTAATGGAAGTATTGTGGTGTTTGTTTGTTTTTGTTTTTTTACAGAGTAACTGATGTGCAGGCATCATATTTAGAGGATGGACCGTTTTCACTCCTGCATTCCCAGGGTTCAGATGGAGGCAGGGATAAATTTGTTCTCAGCCTCAAAGAAGATTTGTAAGTGATTTGTAACAGTTGTTTGTTTCAGCTCCAATGTCATATCAGTGTTAAGTTTATATTACGTTGAAGAATGCGATGTTTCCATTGCAGTTTTTGTTTAGAGATTGTATGGGAGTTTTTGTAAAATAATTTTTCGTTTGCAATTTTTACACCTTTTGAAGGGTAGTGGAAATGCAGCTAGTGTGACCTTCAGTTCTTTTCTGGTTCATTTTTAGTACTTGTGCTACCCAAGTATTGTGCTTGTAGTAGTTAAAGACTAATACTAGATAAGATACTAGGAGATAGAACTGCTAGTTTTCTATTTTATCTGCTGTCTTGGCAAATAAATAATCTGTGTAATGTTTGTTTGGCTATTTGGTCTGGTCTTCCTTAATTGAGTTAGGTTATGTAGGTTTGCATTTTAACATTGTATCAGCCTTTAACCAGATATGGATTATTGGGAAAACCTGTGTTGATTTAGCAGGGTTTTTTTTCCCCCCTCTCTTTGTAGAGACAATGTAGGTGACTTCATTGCTGCAAATCGATTCTCAGACCTGCTGGTAAAGGTTAATTTGGATGAAACAGAATCTGCTTCTGTTTCCAAAACATTATCTGAAGGGGTGGCTGCTCCTCTTGTGTCAGGTTCTGTTCCTCATCGGACTACTGGTGTGTAATTTTTTTTTTTTTGTTCTATTTAATTAAAGTTTGTTGTTAATTCTATGGTAAAAACGAATGTGTCTTACTGAAAATGTACGATCATCATTTATTTGCAAAATGGAAAATAACTGGATTCATAAAATGAAAAATATATTTTGTCTGTCTTTAGACCTCTCAACTGGTCTTCTGTCATTATCTCATATTGGAGACAAAGACACATTGGCAGCTCAGGTAATTTTTGTACTCGAGACTTTTTGGCTCTGTTTTATCCTGTAAAGGCTCACATGACCTAAGCATCAGAAAAACTTTTATCTTTTTTATGTCCAATAAGTTAGATGAAATTCTGATAGCTTAGTGAGGTCTTTGTAAGAGTGCAGCAGACTACTTCCATAAAATGCATTTAAATATCAGTTGTTACTTTCTGCTATTAATAAGTATTAGTAAGATGGTGATTAAATATTTTGTGTTGTAATAAAATGAGTACATTGTTATTGTGGAGGAAAAATGTATAATTCAAACCAAAATGATTGAGAGATGTACAATCAAACGGTATCTTTTTTTATACTTGTGTATTTAATACTCCCATTGTTTCAGTCCAGTAAGTGTTTCTTTAAATATTACTTGTAACATAAAATCTGTTAATAAATTTAATTTAAAAATTTTAAAGACTTCACAGCAAAAAGATGAACATATTTGGTATTATACTAGGCCTTTGACTTGCTAAAAAAATAAAAACTATTAATCAGTTGACTTAAGGAATGTAGTATCCTGTGTACAACAGATTATCAGAAAATGTTTTGATAATTTAGAGGCCTTACAAATCTACATCATTTGGTAGGGTTAAGCTCTCTTGTTCTTCTTAGGCCACTGTTCTTCCAGTGATGATGGAGGAAGAGGAGGGTTCCGTCAGTGAAGGGACAGACAGTGAAAGATGCAGTGGCAGCATTGCCAGCTTCCTGGCCAATGAGAAACTGATGTCTCTGGACAGCACGAACAGTGATATGACAGGTTGGATATTTTATTTTTAAATGATAGGTTCCAAAAGAATAAGCTATAAAGAACCAAGATAAGACAGAAAATATACTTAAATTTTTTGTAGATGAGGACATTGATGTGAACCAGCTCCATGATGAGGAACTGGATCTGTATTTCAATAAGCTGATGCCACCTGCAATGCAGAGAGGCCAAGTAGAGGGACAAGAAATCCCTGTTGTGAGTTCTCTTTTGCTATTTGTTTACCAAAGCCTACCTTTTACTTGTGTATATATATATATATATATAATGATCTGTTCCTGTTGTAGGAGTTACCTTCCAGCTCATATCAACCCCACTCTACTGAACCAGAAAGGAACAGACACCATGATGATGATTATGACCAAGTATGAGTTAATATTCCTGAAGTCTAAATAAATTCAAAATTAAGAAAGAAAGAAGTGCGTTCTACTCTTTCATATTTATATAATGTCTGTATTCTGAAACGTTTTGGCTAATATTTGCTTTTACTATGTCACTCCACAGAGGGACTTTCACATGCCTGACGTGCGTCTGGCAGCCACTGGTATGGATTCCTGTCCTGCAAGTGATGAAGAGGATACAGAGGATGAACTCGAAGCTTCACAGAACCGGGGCAGAGCAAGATTCCTCCTACCCAGCATCTCCAGACAACCAGTTAGTCACAAGCTGATTTCTGTTTTGTTTTAATTATTTGTTTTAATTAAGTAATTCACTTTCGATTATTTGTATATGGTCAGGTTGGGGAGAGCCATCGGCCCCATTTTCGACCAGGTTTGGAAGGAGGAAGCTCTGATGATGAGCTACAGATGGGAAGTAGGAACCCAGACATCAGGACAGGCATTGAACACCGCCGCTCAGCAGAGGGACAGGTCATCAACTCTCCTATTAATGGTAAAGGGTGGTTTAATAAATTTTTTTTTTTATTTAACTTGATTAGTGTTTTTGATTTAGACTGACAGGAGGTAAGGCTTATCATTGTTTGTGCCATCAGGTGATGGAGGAGGAGGAGATGGGAGCAGTGGCAGTGATGAGGAGGGAAATGACGGTGGAGTTTCTACCATTCCTTTGCCTCCTACCACAGCCCAGAGCACCTATGATGTGCTTCGTGGTCTTGGCATTGTCGGTGCAAGTGGACAGATGGGAAATGATGATCAGCTTCAATCTTTGCTCAGCAGATCAGGCATGATTATGAATGGCCAGGTAATGTTAGTGTCATATGAGCAATAATGATCAATGTCAAATGTAATCTTTTATAGTAAACATGAATATTGGTGTACCTTGCTTTAAAATGTGAAGGTTAGATAGACACCTTTTAAATTTAGACTGAAGGCTTACTAAAATATCTTAATCTCTTAAAATGTGTTGTTGTTTTTTTTTGTTGTTTTTTTTAACACATCCTAGCATAATTATATAAAGCACATTTACAATTATAGATTGTATTTTTTTACTTTATTTTTTAAATCTCTTTAGATGGGTAACCGTGTTGGTCCAGTTGGCACAGGGGAGGCTGGCCATACTGCTGTGGCACCTGGACCTGCTAGTCGAAGCCCAGTTAATTGGAGCATGAGTCTGGATCGACAGGAGGCTCTTGTAAGTCTTTGTCCGTGTATTTGCTTGCTGTAGCAAAATTGGTTAATGTTACCTTTAACACACTTCCCCTTGACAGGATGCAATGGATAACTCCGCAGAAGTTCACCTGGATTCTGTATACCTGAGGGAAGGTGCTGGTCATAACCCTCAGGACATTTCTTCTGCAGTCGGCCTCTTCCTTCAGGGCACCCAGAGCAGTTTCCACCTCTCTCAGATACTTCAGGAGTCACATAAAACAGAAAAAGGGATCGACCTGGGCCACACTCTGGATTTCGGTGCCCTGGGAATGCGTGGTGGTCCTTGTGGAGATTCTCTAGTCCTCAATGAGCAGCAGAGCACCAGCAGTAAAGATGATCAACCTGGAGAGTCTCTGGATGCTAGGTACCTTTGCCAGAGCTTTGATGAGAATCACACGGATCATAATGATATTTGGAATCACCAGCCGGAAAATGTGGAGCTTGACTTACAGCAAGGTAACTCAATATTTCAAATATATTGATGTCAGTGGGTTGCTTAGAAATTTGTAGTATTTTACAAAGTATTACAAATTATTTTGTATTTTAAGATTTAGAAATTAATGTTATGTATTTCCTTAGGCACAAATGCCACTCATAGTGTGGTCTACCAGAATGAAGAGGGAAAGTGGGTCACTGATTTGGCCTATTACTCTTCCTTCGAGAAGGAAATGGGGGACAATATGCCAGAGGAAGTTGCTGTGCAGTTTCAGTCTGAAGATTTTCTTGATGGAAGTAAGTAAAATGTTTTTATTCTATTATATATGAAAATTCAATTGAATCGACGCCATGTTGACTTCGGCTAAACATGAAAAAAGGAGCATTTTTTAATATTGTCTTTTCCTTTTTTTTTTTTCAATTTAATGAAAGTGAATGCAGAGGAAAAATGTTCTATAGCTCAATAGGCAGGGCATGTTAAATTGTAATTGTCTGGCAGTTATTTAGTTTCTCCAGTTGTGCTGAAAGGCTGGTGAGAGACAGTTATGTGTATTTGTAACAACATTAATAGGAGTAAGTTGACACTTATTGAATGAGTTAATGCAAATGATTTCTATTGTTTTGATTCAAAACTATTGTATTCACTTAGGCCGGGCCATGGACAAGATAATTGAGGATCAGGAGGAGTTTGAAAAGGAGCACCGGTTCATGCAGGTATGACTGGTTCCCTAGTATTCTGAGTTCAACCAACATTGATCCTAGACCCTAGAATTGTTTTATGCACAAATGCTCTTAGATTTGATTCCGCAACCAAAAAATGTTTTTCTTTTGCCTTCTGGTAGGAAGAGCAGATTCAAGCTGTAAATATGAGTGAAGTGCTGGGAGACACATCTTGGAAAATCCCAAGTAGTAGCAACATCCTCATGAGGGCCTCCCAAGTCTCCTCTGAACTTGAGCCAGGGAACCTAAGTTATCTGCGTATTTCACTGGGGGAGTTTTTTCAGAGGCGCTCTGAAGCTCTGGGTTGCCTTGGGAGCAGTGACGAGGACAATGTTAAAAGGGTAAGGACTCTACCCCGAAGCAGATATATTCAAGATAACATCCTCACTGAAATCTAACTCTATAGTCTTATTTGGAGCACTTTATGTGCTACACAAATGAGACCAACCATGTTAAGTGCACAACTAGATGATCAGATTAGTATGGTACTATCACGGCAAAGAAGATTAAGAGATCACTTCCCATGATATGCATGAACTCTTTGTCTTGAATGCAGTGCGAGTCAATGCTGGTATCATATTTGGCCAGACCATATGTTAACAACCTTCCCATTAGGAATGTGCCTTGAATGCCATAGTGTAGAGGTGTTCAGTGTTACTAGATGGTCCATGTGGTTGGCTCAAACCTGCCCAAACACACCTGCTTGGATGTGTCTTTCTAAAAACATTGATTAGCTGTTTCAGATGTTTAGCTGTTATAACAGATACTCTGATAGGTAGCAATTCACAAAAAAACTTAAATTACAGTTATTCAACCATTTATTTATTTAGCCATCTTTTGGATACTTCATTACATCACCTGAGAAGAGGGAACCTGTTGCATTACTTCGGCCCTCAGATTTGGTCTCCAGAGGAAGCTCTATCAACGTTGAGACAGTTGATGCTGATGAGACACTTCATCCAGGTGCGTTCAGGATACTCTACTAGTCTATTAGTTATTTATTAATAATGTTTTTTTTTTTCTTACAAGCTATTTTGATGTCCTTTATGTGAACCACAGATGATCTAGATAAGACTCTTGAGCCCAACACAGCTGAAGATGCACATGAGAATAATGTCCAACCGCAAAGAACTGAGGGACAGTTTTCCCAGGTACTGAGAACCATTTAGATTTGCAGTTTTTCTACTTTTTTAAAAAGCTTGTATGGCAACAATGTTGACCCTTTTGTTCTGATTTGTTTTGATATCTGCACAGTATGGTCAAAGGGAGAGTTCTGGCCATTCAGAATCGCCCAACTCCAGCAGCAATCTTCTGCTCAGCATCAGTACAATTGCATCCGCAATTGCTGATGCCTCCCTCAGCTCAGATCCAGCACAGCTTGCTGCTATGATTATGGAGCTGTCCAAACGGAACCGCTCTAGAAGTCGTCAGCAAGTAGCAGAAGAGTCAATTATGAGTCCTGATTGTGTAGCAGGCTTAAATCATAATGGTCTCCTAGAGGACCTGCAGAAGACAACGTCAGTTGGAGATCTTAGTACTCCTGACATGGAGAAATATCTGAAGAGGGCTGAGGTCTCAGGTAGCGACAGTGATGGATCCACCTCACAGTCCTGCTTGGACATCCTCACTTTGGCTGATAGCTTGGCCATTTCTAACAAGCTGACTCAACATCAGTTGACTCCTCTGAAAAATGAATCGATCCTTAAAAATGACGAGCGTTCAGTTATGGAAGAGCAAGCAGTAGGAAAAAAAAATCTAAATCAGGCAGGTCATGCATCTAAACAAACAGAGGGTACTTATATTGTGCCACCAAATCCAAGGTCAGATGTCAAAAGAAGTGCAATCCCTCGACCTAAGTCTAGCAGTTTACCCACTGCCACTGCGCATCCAGCCAAAAGATCTTTAGGTTCTGGGCAGTCATCATCATCTTCCACATCCTTCAAATCAAAACCTGTTAATTTCAGGTCTGGCATTGAGAAAAACAAAAATGACAATCGTACAGCACCTTCAACCAATAAAAGTGTCCCTGAATCCAAGATCAAGATAGGAACCGCTCGACCACAAATGGCCAACACTACCAGCACAGGTAACCGCCGCTCTGTGAAAGGTGAAGGGACCATGTCAACTCCTGCTTTTGCCCCAAAATCCTCACCTGGCATTTGCCGTTCAGAAGCATCATTGTTAAAGACCTCCCCACACAAACCCATGACGACAGGAGGCCGGACAGACAAACCTACTACCATTAACCAGGCACGATCACCCAGAAGCCCTAAAGCCACTCAGTCAGTTTCAAAAGAGAAAACTGTTGTTGTTGATCGTCAGGATTCCCTGCCAACAACAGAGGAAAAATTTGGTATCTCTTTTTTTCTTTTTAAACAAATATAACTGTATAACTTGATGTTGCATCATGAAAGGTTCAGAAAATCAACTTTACTTTTTTATTTAAGGCTCACCTGAGAACAGTGCCCCTGATGTTGTGGAGGTCACCCACTGTAATTTTAGACCATCTACTTCCCCTCTTACCCACTCCAGTCCAAGCCAGAGCTCCATTCCAAGTGGATATGGGTAATAAAAATTGCTTCTGAACGTCCTATCTGAGTATTAAGTATTTTTGTGTGGTGTAAGCCACTTTTATTTGTGAGTTGGGGAAATGGTTATTTTATATATATATATATATATATGTATATGTATATGTATGTGTATGTGTGTATGTGTGTATGTGTGTATGTATGTGTGTATGTGTGTATGTATATGTATATGTGTGTGTATATGTATATGTGTATGTATATGTGTATGTGTGTGTATGTGTAT
>JAUCNO010000236.1:11591333-11607094 GCA_032353835.1 Enteromius viviparus | reverse complement strand
GCGTTGTCCCTTGAAAAGATATAATAAAATATTTACAAAAATGTGAGGGGTGTACTCACTTTTGTGAGATACTGTGTGTGTGTGTGTATATATATATATATATATATATTTTTTTATATTTTTTTATAAAATAATATAATTTTATAATTCTTAATTATTATTAGTCAACCATGAGTTATATTTTTTTCTGGTTCAGAAAATAATGGCCTGGTTTGACACTTATCCTTCTGCTTTTGAAATAGAGAGAGGTCTCCATGTTCCCCTAGTAGTGGAAAAGCTCAGAGTCCTCCTCCTGGCGACCCATGTTCCCCTCAGTCCCATTGTTCAAGCCCATCTCTCAGCAGACTGACTTATCTCTCCATTAATGAGAACACTTGCATGCCCACCCCTGATCACCATAAGGTGAGTGTTAAAACCCATTTTTGTTTTATGGGGTTTACAATATAAACCAATTTAGCTATTTATGAATAAAATTTGTTACTGTTCCTCTAAAATCTGATGTTTTATGATTGATGCTAATGCTGGACAATTAAACGAGGATAATTATTGCAGTATACATTTTTAATCCATCACACCCATTAGAAATTGCAGAAAATAAAGATATTTCTTTTGTTGAAAAATGACTTAAAAAGTCTAAAAGTATTATTCATTAAAGTACTAGAGCTCCTACCCCTTTAATTGCTGATGCAAACGTTTAATTCACCCCCCAGAGCTGTGTGAGGGAAGTTTCAATGTTTGCGCATGCTTTATTTAACGTTAGTGTAAAAAACAACATTTATAAACAATACATTTCAAAAGCTGAATAATCAATCCCATCCTTCTAATTAATCTGTGAAATAATCGATGACTAATAGATTATCCAAAACAATTTATATATAATTTGTTGCAGCCCTGTTTGAAGTCCATGCTGCTTGACCTATTATTTTATATTGATAGTAATGTCACTGATTTACTGTATGGTTTGAATGTGCAGTTTAATCTTTTTTTATTCTTCTCCAGAAAAACACCTCGATGGCTCTAAGCACCACTATAATCAGAGCCAGTCCAACTCCCCCAGTGGAGCCATTTGATAATGGAAATGTTCTGAGTTCTTCAAAGAGTCCAGAGCCTCTTTGCCACTCTGAAATTCCAGGCCTCAACAAAAAGACCTCCGAACTTGGCTCACATAGCCAAAGTGACTTTCGTAAAGACTATGGAAATGAATACCCTAAAGGCAGCCGCCAGTCTGAGCCTGGGCCGAGGTTGTACCTTCAAGGGGATTCTGGGTACTCGACCAAACTGAACATTCAGCATTCATCTGGGACAGCAAAAGAACAGACACACAAAGTCCTGCCTCATGTCTTGGGGTCTGGATCTTGTTTTGGGTCTGCGGATGAATTGACATATGGGTCAGTACCCAGCTATACCTCTCAAGGTGCCCTGACAAACATTCCCAACCTCCTCACAGGGCATTCCCTCTTTAGTTCCCAACTGGCACAGCAGTATCTGAGCTCAGAGGGGCCTCTACATGCACATTATCAGATTGGAGGACCATCTGGTTTGTATGGAGCAGTGTCTGCAGCTAACCCATCCATGGGACATATGCATGTACCTGGGCGTTCAAGTATTCAGTCTGGTTACCTGAACTCTGTTCAACAACATCCACCTCAGTATCCAGTCAGCAAGAGCTATGGACAGCCAAACATTGGGTCATGGGCTGCACGAGATCTTGCAGACCTTAGAAGTAAGTTTAAAAATGTTCATGTGTTGTATTGTGGTATGAGGGAATTTGTTAAAAGGGGAAAAAATGTTTTTTTATTCAGCTCAAGTGATAGTCCCAAATGAGCTGAAGTTTCCCAGTTCCTGCTGTGTGGGAATTGCTTCTCAGACATCCCTCAACATCTTCAACCCCTCTGAGCGCTGGCAACAAGTTTCAATCTCCACCACAAGCCTATCCATTGATGGAGAAAAGGTTAGAAATCTGTCACATGACGTCTAGTAGGTGCTTGCAGTCAGAAAGATTGAGAAACACATTGTTAGATTTCTCTGTATGGTTTTAATGGATTTCTCTAATACATAAAATAAGTAAGCTTGATCAAAGTCCAGGGCAAAATAGGTTTTTCATAAAAGTAGTGTAGCATAGTCTTAACCCAAAGTGAGGTTTTTGTGTCCAGACCTTATAGCTGAAGACAGACACTGTCAGGACCTCCTACTTGAGGCCTCACTATACGCAAGCATTGTATGGCCATTTGGTTCACACTTTTACAGACCAAATGTTGTAGTAGTGGGGTGAAGTTGCAATGTAACACATTAGATGTTGATAGGGAATGTTCTAGGGAATACGCTCAATCTTTCAACATGTATTCATTTAGTGCACTGTTGTGTGCTTTATTTTAATTGCCATTTTCGTTTCAGTTGGAGTCTCTCCCATTCCAGTGGCTGATAATAAAGAATAAGACCATAATCGGACCCAAATGTACAGAAGAACAGAAGGTTTTGTTTATAGCACCAAGGGCTGGACTGTATCAGTATACACTCAGCGTGTCATCCTGGCCTGCGTCTGCAGAGTCTGAGACTGTGGCACATGCAGAAGTCTTTGCTAAGAAAGTGGTGCTGATTGCTGTGGCTGAGAACCCTGTGATTGAGGTTAGAGATTCCTTTGTCCCTGTTGCCAGTATTAGAATTAGAACCAGTGTTGCCAACCTTTTTCAATCCAAAGTAGCTAAAGCCAGCTTGATAAGTCGCTACACAATTTGCATATTCATTATGTCAGTGCGTCATATTATCTTCTCTGTAGTCACATAATGTAATTTAATGCACCCAAATTCTCAATATAACTCTGATAGATTTAATGGTTTCTGTTGTCAGAAAAATGGAATGAATATAAAATGGTAACTGAATTCACCCTATTATTAGGTTAAACTAGTTCTAGATGTTAATTTGGATTAATCAAGTACACATAAGATATAGACAATGGTTATGCTGTGATTTTGGCTATTTACATGTAAAATAGAGTTGGAAGCAACAAAATATTTATTTTAACTGAAAGCCCTGCTCCTCTTAGTCTCTCCCTGAACCGAATAGACGCAGGGAGAGGTGTTTGAGCGCTTGGGGGGGGGGGGGAAAAGAGCTTGCGTGGCAGTACCAGAGACTTTCTGATGTTTTTCCAAGAAGTCGCTAGATTTGTCGCTAGTTGCTTTTTGGAAAAATGTCGCCAAGGGGGTCTGAAAAGTCACTAAATCTAGCAACAAAGTTGCTAAGTTGGCAACACTGACTAGAATTTCATTTTAGTTTTATTTATTTATTTTTTTGTGTGTGTTTTATGCAGAGGACTAATAATTAGTAGTATGGCCAATTTTATCCTTGACATTGTTCATTTTGTACTGTAGGTTTTTTTTTTTTTTTTGACGTTATATGTAATAATGTGCAAAAATAAAGAGCTTTTTTTTATTTTCATATTTTTTATAAATAGATTGATGTTGGAAAGACGGGCTGTCTGGACTTTGGGGACTTGCCAGGGGGCAGTACCAGTGCCCTGCCGCTGAAGCTGGTCAACAGGACTCACGCTACTGTGCCTATTCGACTAGTTATCAGTGCGGTCAGTGAGATCTGTCTGTTTGGAATTGAAAAATATGTTGGTTAATGTCTTTTAACACTGTCTGCTTAATATCTAAAATGTAGACCTTATCCAATGGTATTTTGAACACATTTTGAACAAAAGTTCTGTCTCCCACAGAATGCATCCGCATGGCATTGTTTTGGCTTTTCTAAGAGCCCAGTTGCCATGACCACGGATAGTTCCCTTCATACTGGCTCGAGTCTGAACTTGCTTTCAACTTCATCAGTTATAAACCACGTGCTGCATGCCAGTTATGCAGAGGTGAATATTTCTCTAAATGACTTTCTGATTTGAAAGCAAGTTTTGACTGTTCAAGCACATTTTATTCTTTCTTCAGAATCAAGAAAGCTTCTTGGTGTGGGTTCATTTCAGTCCACCTCAGAAGTACATATCAAGTTCAGGTATGCATGTAAACCTTGATATACATTTTTAGTTTGATATGTTTTTAATCACTTAACTTTTGAGGGAATTATAGTAACCCTGCAATCTGTACAGTAAAATGGACCACAGACTGAACTTGATATGCTGTAATTTTTATATTTAATTTTTGTGCTGCAGGTGAGTTGGGGCCAGCTGATGAATACAGTGCACGGGTGGATATTGAGGTGGACAGTCCAGGCCCCAGTCATGTGATTCAGAGTGTAGCCCTGAGGGCAAGGTCAGGCACTCCCAGAGTGCATGCACCTAAAGAACTACAGGTATTTGATAAAACACACCTTGAGGTTATGAAATGTTTTATCCTTTTTTTAATTTATTTGATTACTTTTTTGATGTCGCTGCTTTACTACCTGAATATCTGTGCAGACGGTGTGTCTTCAGGCTCCTTTGGGGCAGACAGCCAAACTGAGACTTCCTTTAAAGAATGCCGGCAACATTGATGTTCTACTCAGACTAAAGGTACCTGATCAGGAGCTTTACATTTTACCACAATTGAGTTTCATACTTTGACTACACATTTCATACATTGACTATACATCGTCTAGAACAGGGGTGGCGGTCCTGGAGAGCTGCAACCCTGCAGAGGTTAGCTCCTACCCTAATTAAAACTCAACTGTCTGTAGCTTACAAGTAACTGTTCAGACCTTTTATTAGCTTGTTCAGGTGTGTTTGATTAGGGTTGAAGCAAAACTCTCCTGGACCGATGTTCGCCACCCCTGGCCTAGAATATGTCTTGCATTAACTCCACAGTGTTAAATCTATGCGGCTTTGCTGTGGATTCACACTATTTTTCAGAGTACTGATGGAGACAACTGCTTCACTGTGAGACCAGAGGAACTGACTCTGAAAGCTGGAGAGGAGCAGGGTGTAGTGGTCTCCTTCACTGCTCAGGACAAACAGAAACTCAGGGAGAGGCATGTTCACTCATAGATTGATTCAACAAAATGTACTTCTGTGACTTTTTGCATGTATCTGATGTTTTTATTTTTTTACTACTGAATTGGTCACCGGTAGTTCCTATAGTTTTAAACCCTACTCTGCAATATAAATTAAATTGTCCAAAATTAATTAATTCCCCCAAACAGAGTTCCAAGAACTAAATGCGCTCCTAGTTCCTGCAGTTTAAAAAGACCAAAAAGTGTACTTCTGCCAGTAGTTCTAGTACAGTGCAAGAGCCCCAAATATTGCACTCTTGAGTAACATTTCTTTTCTTTTCTTTTCTTAGCATGTTGACTATTTTGGTTCTACCCAGTGGACCTCAGTATGAGGTGATGCTGAAAGGAGAAGCGGTCCAAGGAGGTTCTGGGAAAGTAGTATCTCCACCTGCTGTGTTATCACAGGCTGAGGTCCCACCCATCCTCTCAAACAAACAGTTCATGGCTTGGGGAGGGGTTACCCTGGGCAGAGCAGTGTGAGTTTACATCGCTATAGATACTGCCATTCATAAAAGTTAATTGGATAGAGATGATGCTTTTGTGTTTATAGGCAACAAAAACTTGTCCTAAGGAACAATTCACCCACTACATCACAGCAGCTTAGGATCCTCATTAGGGGTCAAGACCAAGACTGTTTCCAGGTAAGTTAACACATTGAGAAACGTAGATTTAGGCACAGAGATCTATAATATATTAAGCTCCTATGGGGACATAATGATGCAACAATATTAAAATAGTTTTTGTAGAGCCAAAGACAGTACTTCTATCGGAAAGTATAGTATGTATTTTCTTGCACTTCACCTTTCAGGTAGACTACACATGGACAAATGGAAAACCCCTGCTTGATTTGGAAATAAACGTACTCTGCTTGGGGTGAAAGATGCGCTCCTCTGCATTTCTGTCTGTCTGGAGAGGCGGAGCTTATTAGCCCGCCTTTTCTCCAGCTGTGCAGACACGTTCAGATTGTCAGTAGCAGCGAAATGAATTTTGGGAAGATAATGGATAAATTCATTACACGTATGAAAAGGAGTTGTAATGATGTGTCGTCAGCTACTACTGCCAAGTAGTATAAAATACGAAAGTGTGACGTTAGCTATCTTCAGCTTGGCTTTATGGTGGCTGGGACAGATGAACCGCTGCCCCTGTATGTCATTTGCGCAGATCTGCTGGTAAATGATGGCATGAAGCCATGCAAGCTGAAGCAACATTTAGAAACCAAACATCCAACACTCAAGACAAACCCTTTGATGTGTGTTTGCTGAGGTTGCATTTCTGCAAAAAAAAATTCTGTGTCCAACAGGTGTGTAGAAGCATCGTACTACGTCTATAAACGTGTGGCTAAATTAGGAAAACCTCACACAATCACCGAGGTGCTACTCTTACCTGCTGCCAAAGATATCTGTCAGGTTATGTTTGGAGAAAATTTCACTCAGAAGATTAGGGACATCCCCCTTTCTAACGACACCGTTAGCCGCTGCATATCTGACATGGCAAGCAACGCTTGTTTTCCTTGCTTTATCAGGAACAGCTCCTTTTTCATTCTGAGGTTCGCTGGCTCTCTAGAGGTCGGGTTTTACATCGCCTCTACGTCATTTCTTGTAAATGTTAAGTCCGACATTGCGCGGTACCTGGATGACCCCCTTTGGTTAGTGCAGTTCTCATACCCTGTAGACATTTTCGATAGGCTGAATTTGCTGAACATGTTATGCAAGGGAGAGATTCCAATATCTTGCTTCTTTCAGAAAAAGTCAGGGCATTTGCAAACTGGATCTTTGGCGGGATCATCTGGTTAATAAAAATGTTCACGTTTCCCAACTTCGCTGACTGTGTGCAAGAGACGGGGATAAATATCTCTCCTTTGATACAGTCGCTCAGCATGTAGAGGGACTAAAACAACAATTCGGACATTATTTCCCTAAGTCCTAAGACCTTCCAGTTGACATGGCGAAGCAGTTAGTCGAATTAATGTGCGACACGAGACTGCAAGACTTCCTCTCTGTTGTCATTTTGGTTGAGCGTGATGCCTGAATGTCTTCAGTTATCTGACGCCGCTGTAAAATTGCTTCTTCCATTCACCTCAACTTATCTGCAGCTGGGTTTTAAAATTGTTGACAACTGATACTATAAAGTTCTCTTGCTCAAAATAGTTACAATTTTGATAACATGTTCCATAACTGTCTGTCATTGTATATAGTTGTATAAAACTCATAAGTATGGGGGAAAAAAAATACAAAAAGTAAAAAAAAACAAAAAACGATGAACTATATACTATGGCACATGATAGGGGAGGTTTGGGAGGGCTTTAGTTTGAAAAGGTTGAGAACCTCTGCCTTAATCCTTTCTCCCACTTGTCTGTTTCTGTTACACTCAACCCTGCAGCTGCAGAGCTCGTTTGGCCCAGATGAGCGACTGACACGTAACAGAGAGCTGTCAATCAAGCCCAAAGAGGATGTGACCGTTCATCTGCTCTTTGCTCCCACCCGTGTTGCATCCATGCTGGCCAAACTGGAGATCAAGCAGTCTGCTGCACGCGCCTCTCAGCCTGGGGTCAAGTTCACAGTGAGTTAATTAATGATCCCTCATAAACAGTGATATCGGTGTAAATACTTGGTGTTATATTTTAGCTTGGTGTTTTTAGATCCCTCTGTCAGGCTATGGCGGCACAAGTAACGTGATCCTGGAGGAGTTGAGGAAGCGTTGTGAAGGCTATGTGGCCACACTGAGTGGAGTGCAGGCAGGCCGTGTCAGTAAGCTCTGTGTGTGTGTGCGAAACACGGGATCACGTGCTGCCTTCGTCAAAGCAGTACCCTACAGCAATCTTCAGAATCGAGCTGTCATGGACTCAACTGTTATTAGCTTGTCCCCTTCTCAGTTTGTCCTGAAAGAACGAACACAGGAGGTGAGCCTAGTGCATGTTTTTTTTGTTGTTTTTTTGCCTTTAAATGCTTAGAAGATTTATCAGTGCTGTTTCTGCAGGTGATCACAATAGCGATGAAGGCTTCACGCAGAGAGCAGGCTCTCTGTCAGTCTGGTGCAGCTCTTCTTGCCACTGTATGCCTTTTCTGTGGAGATGAGGTCTCTCGACAGCAGTTCAGGAAGTCAGTGGAAGTTCTCATTTGATTTGAATTCTCAGATTAAATTAGAATATTGAAAAACATTTTAGTGTTCAATTAGGAACTTCTTGCTTTTTCTTTTATGTAATTTTATATAATAAAAAATAATGTATAAAATTAAAGATCTGTAAATTGATGTCTGAATTAAAAAATAGACAGTTTTAAGCAATTTATGTAATTTTACATTTAATTGTATTCAAATAAAAAAATTGTGCTGATTTAATCGATTAATCGCATCCTAAATAAGTTTTCACAATGTGTGTTTTTAATTTTTTTTTTATTGTTTTCAAGGTTACTACAAATCAAACCAGAAGCAGGGAATAAAGTACTGTCTGAGAACAGCTTATTAAAAAGTATCCCGTTTGATGAAATGTTCCTTGGAGAGGAGCTGGTTCAGGAGGGTAAGCTAGCAAGAATTTGCTCCCAGTTAATGGGTTTAATCAATTAAGTGTCCTTGATTGTAAATTTATTTATTTTCAGCCTATGATCTGCCTCAAAGACCAAATGAAGCTCAGATTTTCTTTGGCAACATGAGCAAAGTTATGTTGTCACTTTTTGGCACTATGGAAATGTCAGACTCTGGAGAGAGTGACCATATGGAGTCTGTCAAACCTTCACAAAGGCACGCTTCTGAATCAGACAGGTAAACATCCTCGAATGACACACTGAACAGAAATGAATGCCTTCAGATTTCAGCATGCTGATGAAGTTAATGTGTAGTTCTCCACACAGCGGTTTGGGGTCATCAGGCCGCTACATCAGTAATGTTTCCCTGGATGTGCTACCAGTCAAAGGTCCTCCATTTAGTCCATCAGAACCTGTGCTGAAACAAACAGAGCTGAACCTAGAGAACACCTGGAGCATAAAGCCTGAACAGCTGGTTCTCACAGCACCCACAATCAGTAAGACATTCGAATTTAGTAATGCGATACTGGAAATGACCTCAAGTGGTTTAATGTTGTTAATAGTAGTTATATGCAGTTAGCAAGTGATTGCTTCCCCCTTCACATGTTGTCTTTTTTGTTTGTTTTATTTGCAGACAGTGCAGCTGACACCAGGCATGTGCAGATACTGAACCGCTCAAACAGAGAGCTGAGCTTTGAGCTATCCTGGCCAGCTCACTGCCTCACCATCACCCCTCAGCACGGAGTCATTGAACCCCAGTATGAGACTTGCTTATAAACAAACATTAGGAAAATCAATGACTTCCCATTGTGTTCCATTTTTTTAAATTAAAAGTACAAAGCCTAAAAATGGTTTTGGTTATGTGTGTGTGTGTGTGTATAGAATATAAATGATTTTTTTTTTTTTTCAGGAGCCACTTGCAAATCCTCATCAGTCCCAATCCTTCTCTAGCAACCAAGTCTTCTATGTTGCCCTGGAGTGGACAGATCTATGTACAGTGTGATAATCAACAGAAGGTATTCATTTCTGGTATTCGGTTATGTCTGACTGAAAAGGGAATGTGCAAGTTTTGCAGGATTGTTTTTAAGATCAACACATATGGTTTCTAGTTCATAACATGCTGTTGAATTTACAGTAATAGAGTTGTTCAAAATAAAAGCAGTGTTTTTTGAAACGTGAGTAAAGCTCAGAATTCTTATATTTTGATTTCCATTTATTGGGAACGCTGCACATTATATTTTTACATCAAAACATGAAGAATAACTTTACACAAAATGACGGAAAAAATTATATTGGGCTGTTCAAAAAAAAATAGCAGCGTCTGCCTTTTTCAATACAAATTCAAATTTTTACTTCATAAAACTAAAAAAAAAAAACTTTTCTGTGAATCACTAAACTAATATTTAGTTGAATAACCACTGTTTTTAGGAACTGCAGCACAGATGTGCTGCATGGAGTCAACCAACTTCTGACCCTTGTACTGTGGCTTTAATTCAGTGTTTGGGGGTTGACTGACAAACTGTCTGCGCTCCCCAAACACTGAATTAAAGGCACAGTACACTCTGAAGACCGTGAAGCATGGTGGTGCAAGCTCCATGATATGGGGCTGTTTCTCTTACTATGGTGTCGGGACTATTTATCACATACCAGGGATCATGAATCAATTTGCTCATAACAAAATACTTGAAGAGGTCATGCAGCTTTGTGCTGAAGAGGAAATGCCCTTGAAATGGGTGTTTCAACAAGACAAGGACCCCAAACACACCAGTAAGCGAGCAGCATCTTTGTTCCAGACCAACAAAATTAAAGTTACGGAGTGGCCAGCCCAATCCCCAGACCTTAACCCAATAGAAAATTTGTAGGGTGACACAAAAAATACTGTTTCTGAGGCAAAACTCAGAAATACAGAGGAATTGTCAAATCATCCGTGGCTGGAATACCTGTTTACAAGAGTCAGAAGTCGGTTGACTCCAAGCAGCACAGATGTGAAGCAGTTCTCGGAAACAGTGGTTACTCAACTAAATATTAGTTTAGTGATTCAGAGGAAAGCTAGATCTTATAGTTTTTTCAGTTTTATTTAGTAAAAATTTGAGTTTGTATTGTATTTTTCCGTCATTTTCTGTAAAGTAATTAAAATATTGATAGTTTTCTTCATGTTTTGATGTAAAATATAATGTGCAGAGTTCCCAATAAATGGAAATAAAAATATTATAAGAATTCTGAGCTTTACTCATGTTTTAAAAAAGACTGCTATTATTTTGAACACAACTGTACGTGGGTCTGCAGTGGGGTTGCACACACATAAATCTCATCAAATCTGCACATTAGATCAGATACATGCAACCTTGGTAAGTAGACAAGACTTACATTTACACTTAGCAGACTGAGTTGAGTAGGTCATTCCATTCTGAGTCAAAAACACTGAAAAATCTTAATTATCCCAAACTCATGACATGAATCATACAGTGACTGTCTGGAAGGATACGGAGAGTGTCTAAGCTGCCCGTGTCCAAACAATCCCGAATCTCCTCAAACTCGCTACGCAGGCCGGGCTGTTGAAAGAGGTCTTCCTGTAATACAGACATCGTCAGCTATTTTCACTATGGCTGCTTTCACAGTTCTTGGATGAACTCCAGACATTGTGCTTCAAAGTTTCATTTGGAATCAGTTGATGAATCACGTGTGTAATTGTTTGGTAGATTTAGTCAGCCATGTCTGAACAACAAAGAATGGGTTGGGTAAGGTTTAATTTCGAGTTGTTTAAACAACTCCTAGGGCAACGGTTAGTACATTTCCTCAAGATTCCTGCTTGAGTGCTGGTGTTGCTATATAGAGGAGCTCAATGGCAACAGCTTTTAGCAGCACAAAATTACAAAAGCGGTGTTTAAATGTTTAAAGACAGGAAAAGAGAAAAGCTTAAAAGATTAAGCTTGTTTAGGCTACAATAGAAAAAGGCAAACCTGACCTGTTTTTTTGCATAACGGAAGAGATGGTCCACCATCATCCATATTTCCTTGGGGATTTCTTGAGGTTTATCAGTCTCTGGGTAATTCACTTGGCTATTTGACTTCATACTCTAATGTAACAAATAAAAATTATGAGGCAGGTTATTCATTCTGAGATAATTACAGCATGCAAACCAAGTTTTGGTATATAGAATATTTATTAATGTGTGTCCTTCACAGAGAAGACAACTCATAATGTATGACAGCAATTGCTGGGAAAAATCCTCAAGATTGCGAGTAGTGAGAAATATTGGCTTTATGTACTTATGTTCTTACTGTGCTTTTTTAAAATCCAATAAATGCAGCCTTGGTGATCAGAAGATACAGTTTTTAATAGAGTTTAAGGATGTTGCCTATTTAGGAAGGCTTTAAAACAGCTTTAAGAATGGCTCAAGAATATAACTGTCTGTAAACCTGTCACAAATGGCAGTGCTCTTGTAAAAATCGCAACATTTGTGGAGGCAGGATCTCACCAGCTCTCTGATTGTCTCCAGGGGCATGTCCTGGATGGGTTCTCTTAGCAGGCACAGGGTACTGAGAGACGAGCTGAAGCAGCTGGGCAGGTAGTTGCCCGTGATGGAGATGAAGTAATCTTTACCCCTCTCCAGATGCAGAACCAGGATGTCTTCCAGCTGCTGCTGGCCTGAGTTCAGCTCTGGGGCTGTGGAGCGGTTCACAAACACCTCCAGGTCGATGTCCACACTAGCACCTATGCAAAGACAGCATCTACATCAGTGACGCTGATTAAAACTCCTTGATTTGCACCAATAATGACTTGATGGTTGTTATAGATAAAAACATTCAAAAGGAGGTCTGGACTCAACAATGTGCATTATGACAATATCATTTTTGGTTTGAAAAAGCAAATAAAAACACCGGCATGCTTGCAAACGTAACACTGATCTTATCAGTTTAATAAGCAAGAAGTTAATATTAAAATTAAAGAAGACCTATTATCCCCCTTTTCACTAGATGTGAATTAAGTCTCTGATGTTCCAAGGGTGTGCATGTAAAGTTTGAACTCGAAACGCCTTAAAGATAATGTTTTTATAAAACTGCCACTTTTACTGTTTGAGCCAAAAATGCAAATGAGTTGGCGCTCTGGGGGAAGAGGGTGGGGCTTCAACAGCTTACACTGCGTGCTACACGAGCAGAAAATTGGGTAAAAAGTTTTCAGTTTTGATCCCATTTCTTGCATTTACATGAGATTCTTTTTTTATGTTTAGGTTAAGTTAATTATAATAATAAATTTTGCCAAAAAGAATAGTAGCTACTACTATAATCACAAAGATTTCAGAGAATCGTTTTATAGAGTCAAAAACATGTGCGAATAAAATTTAAGTAATGTGAGACTTAATTTTTTTTCAAACTAACTACTGTACCTGAAAATGCATAAACAACCACCATTACTTATTGAACAAATTAAGGGACCAGTATTTGTCCCTGTCCTACTCTCTGTTCTGAAGCAGCTCCACCTCATCTTTACTCTAATATGAAATCGAGTTCATATTGAGTCTAACATTAAACTAGCATTTAAAGTCTTGTCCGTGCTCCGATCACACAGATCTGATCATCATATCAGGTTTCCATCTTTTTATGGAAAAATATTTAGCTCTTCAGAATTACGACAAATTCCAAAAGGATACATTTCTAGATTTGTTGTTGCTTTAATACATTGAAATTCATAATGTATTAATTTTGTTCCGAAGATGAAAGTTGTCGAGTTAGTATTAATGTGTAACTGTCCGCGACGATGGCAGGATCACTGGATTTTTTTCACCTTACAAAAGTGGAAACAGCTTACAATACTCGCTCAAGAATAAGACATTGTTTGAAACTATTCTAACAATTTATTTTATTTGTGTACAGTCACAATAAAAACATTTGTGCTTTTGTAAATAAAGGAAACAAATTGAATGCAGCTTTCCAAGGAGTGCTTCACAGAAATCAACTGAAATTCTGCATATAGGCTGCTGTTTGTTGCAGTTTTTTATTCTTTTGTTTTGCTAATTTATTGTTTATTTAGAAAAAATATTTCACATGTGGGTCTATTTATTTCTTTAATAGCTTTATTAAGTTTTTCTCTATCCATGCAAATCACTTCTGTTTATGCTGCTTTTTGGTTGTATAAAGTTAATCCCTGAAAAGTAATTTTATTTACTTTTTTTGTTCATGGGTCACAAGCCACGCATCAATTTAAATTTTAAGTGTAATTTAACATAATCTTGTCGGTTTATAATGGCTTTACAACCGTGACATGACAACTTCTTGCATCACATGTGGTTAGTACACAGAGTAAAACGATACAACTTATGATATGTCAATGCAATATGTAAGTTGGCATGTAGCAGCCAGTCATCTCAATAAAGCACTCACAGCTGGTTGATTTTAAACTGTTAAAAATCCATCTACATCAAATAAACACCGACACTGTGGCAAATGTGAGTGTAGTAGTGAATCCCTCTGACCTTGAGCCAAGAAGCCTTTTGCAGGGTTTGCTGTTAACCAGGGCTTGCAGTAGGCAGGCTCGTCCAGCTTTGGAATGAACTCAAACTGACATGGCACCTGTCCATCATTATAAACGGTCACGGTCTTTGCCTGATGCTGCATGAACTTCACATCCTGGAAGAAGAACTACAGACAGAAACCAAAAGGAAATATAAAGCATTTCTTTTCCATTTACACAATCACAATGCTATTTGCAAAGTCAACACTAAGTGTCTTATTCTTACCAAGGCAGCATTAATTTGATCCAAAATACAGTAGAAACATTATGTCAAATATAATTATCATTTAAAATAACCATTTTTTATTTTGTGTTTTGCTGCTTTATATTTTTTTGGAAACAGATGTTTACTTTTGCTTAATGTAAAGTTTAAGAAGAGCCACATTTATTTGAAATAGAAGTCTTTTGTAACATTATAAACATTAGTCTTTTAAAAAAAAGGAAAATAAAAACACTGACACCAAACGTTTGAATATAATGTAAAATATAAAACTCAATGACTGAATCGCTTCTAACCTCTCTTTGAGACAGAGACACGGAAGGAATACAATCATTCTCCAGTCTGTCAATATGCCTTACAATCTCTTCGAACGTACGCTTGTAGGACTCCTCATTCACAACCTTGATCTGTGCAGAGTAACAGCAGATGTCAGTAAGAGGACAGATAACGAGGACCTGGAGGAAGCATGATCTCGGCTGGTGTTCTCACCCCAATCACTAGCAGAGAGCTGACGGGTTTGTGGTCACTGGTCTTCAGGGTCATGTGACTCTGGTAATGAAGCTGTTTAATGTTCTTTCCCCTCCACAGGATGCGGTCGCACCATGCTGGAACACGACACTTCTCACTGCATAAACAAAACACTTAGATGAAGTGATCAGACCACTAATAACACTTACCCACATCTTGCAAACACTTGCCATTTTCTACTTGTAAATCATTTTGGTAAAACTTTTTATCTATTGGTTATTTGTTTTTAGAAATAAACAATTTCTCTATTTAGTTTGCTTAAAAAAAAAAAACAGAAATATAAATATGCAAAACACAGGATTTTTCATCAGATGGCATTTGCACAAAACCACATTCCCACTGTTTTTGAAAGATTGCTATGAACGATGACAGAACATGACAACATTTTGTATGAAATGTTCAAATAAAGCTTTAAAAACTTTTATAAAATGGTAAACCTCACATTTCAACCATTCCCCATTTAAAAAGAAGGCAATTCAAGATGATAATTGACTAATAAATGATTATCTGCTCCATATTTAACAGTAGATAAACATTCTAGATCTGAATTATTTACATGTGCAAAATGTAAGCATGTTTTTCATTAACCAGTCAATTTACAGCAGGGCATGCAAATTTAGTCCTTTTTTGGCCAAAGAAAACAAGCAGCACACAGGCTAAATGTAACTGTAAATGCACTCTCTAAAAGCAGGTGGCACTTACAGAACAGCAGAACTACAGCTGCCTCCCATAACCTTTGAAGACAAAGCAGCATGGTGATTAAAAACACTACCGCTCAACAAACATTTTCATCCCACTCAGGTGAAATCGCTCCAAGCTCTCTTAAATTATGCCCTGTTAACACTAGTGTGTTTTAGTTTTAAAACTGCTACGGTTATGCCTATCGTTTACACTACTCGAAAACTGAGACTTGCTACAGACTAGGGGTGGGAAAAGAAATCGATATTGCAATATATTGTTGTGCCCTCTGTCGCAATAAATAATCGATACACTAACGGCCAATATCGATATTT
>JAUCNO010000236.1:11570744-11586728 GCA_032353835.1 Enteromius viviparus | reverse complement strand
CACTTTGCACTTGAAACTTTTGTGGTCTTGCCGATTAATTTCGTTGTTCAGGAAACTGCACAATGACAAATAAAAAAAGTCTAAAGTCTAAAGTCTAAAGTCTAAAGAAGGTGATTTAAAATAGTTAAAATTCACAACAGAGTATTTCACCTTACTTGAAAATGTTAGTGCTGGAAAACAGTGCTGTTTACACAACACACATTAGAAGCTGGTTAAATATTAACTTACAAAGTCACTTACAAATTCATCGAAAGGGTTAGAACCTAGCACATAAACCAAATAAATATAGCAATCTTCAAAAGTTTGGAGTTAGATTTGTTATATATATATATATATATATATATATATATATAATATTTTGTTTAGCAGTAATGCGTGACATTGTTTTAAAAAAAATATGCTAGTAATCACATTTATCATGTTATAAAATGTCTAGTTCAAATAAATGCTGTTGCTTTGAACTTTCTATTCATCGAATAATCTACAAAAATGTTAAGCAGCACAACTGTGAAAAAAAACATTTCTAAAAGATTATTTGACACTGTAGTCTAGAGTAAAGACTGCTTAAAATTAATTCAATAATTCAATATTCAAATAAATAAACTTTAAAAAATATTAAAATAGAAAACAACATGTAATTACACTGTCCTTTTTGTTAAATTAACTATTTTACAGTGTTTGTATTAATTTCATACAGCCGTGTGAAGCATGACATACTTAGAACATTAAATAATTCCAAATAAACTTTTGAATAATGTGTGTGTGTATATATGCATATATATATATATACACACCCACTATTCAAAAGTTTGATAACTATACAGTTTAAATTACATATGTAATGTAAATATGTGCATATCTCAACACTGTTTAAAACGGCACCTGAGTTTTCTATCACCCAAAACTGTAAACCATATTAGAGCAGTGCTGTTTCAAACCAAACCAATCAATAAACAATTAACATGCTACCAATCCAAAATATATGAAAGTAATTCAAGCAAGTGAATCAGAAGCCATACCTGAGTGTACAGTTAGAAGTAAAAAGATCAGACTAGAAAGAGTGTCCATGCTGTTGAAGCGCTGACTGACTGCATGTGTGATAAGAGTTCAGTCGGTGTTCAGACTGAAACTCACTGTCTTCTCAAAGATCCACCCAGCAGACATTCTTTCACTCCTGTGAAAAGACAAGTGAAAGAAGCCACACACCAGCACAGCTGGCATTCCCTCATACTTTTGAACTACAATGTGCCTATCACATTCAAACATGATGACGCTTAGATGAGAATTTGACAGACTGAGAGCAGTTTGTATGTAGCTGTATCACGGATGATGTCACATCCTTCTTGTGTATTTTCACAACTGAGACATACTGTTAAAAAAAATCAGATTAATTTTGACTAACCTGACTGAAAAATGCTTTTTTTGTTTGTTTGTTTTGCTTATCTGATGTCATCATCATAGTCACTGTTTAGCTACCCATAATTATATCACACTCTGTCCTCCCTCCTGATTCCAGACTGACAGGTCTGACTGCTTCCACGAATGGGTGAAACTTCCAAAACAAAGACGTAATCAAGTGCAGTTTTGTCTTTGAGGTTTTTTCAGGCTTTGTTTAATGGCAACAAGGCGAAAAAGCCAGAAGAAAAGACTTATATCATCAATCTTGAATTAAAACATGTTTTAGAAGACAAATTAAACCTAGATATAGTCAAATAAATAAAATAACACTTTCATAATAAACAAGACCCAATAATGCGCAGGACAAAATAATACTCTACTGGAGCTTTCTATTTCAGCAAATTAAAGTTAGTCATTTCTCAAACTCATTTCCTGTTGTTTTCGCCGCAGAGGCCTACATGTCAAAAATATCTGCGTTGTGGTTCAAATGCAAAACAAATGTAAAGTCGCTAACTCAAAATGTGTGGTAAGTATTTTTCAATTCAAAACAACAACTGGGCATTATTCTGGAGGTGTGAAAACAGTAGCGTAGATGCGATAATCATAGGTATTGCCATTGCAGTCATTCTTTCAAAGGTTATAAAAGCACAGGTGGGTGTTGCTGTAGTTTCCTTCAGAGCTTACGTAGCTTTCTAATTGTTGGTTTGGATCGGCCTGAGTGAATATCACACACGGATTTAGTCTGAAGCAGGTGTGCGCTGCTAATCTCTTCAGGTCTGGCTTGTTGGAGTAGAAATGAGTGTACTGTACGTGCAGCTCCGTTGGATTTCGCAGCAGACAGCAGGAGGCAGGCTCGTAACAAGGATACACAAAGAGAACTTTCAGTGACTGTAATGCCCTTCTTCAATATTCATAATGTTTCTCCTGTATTGCATGCATGGAGAGCGCAAGCGGTCCGAGAACGCCGTGGAGGGTTAGTCTTCATGTGGCTTTCCTTTGGGTTTCTTCCTGTGTAATGCCCCGTAATCACGTGACCTGGACTTGCTCATTGGGTAAATCCTGAAAATAGAAGTGAACAACATTTAAACCATTCCACTGATTAATTATTGTACTGTCAACAATGGGAACGGGAAACTGTGACTTGTAAAGCTAAAAAGTACTGGTAATTGATGTACAGTCAAAGTTTGTGTATCCACCCTTTTCTTGATGTAAAAACAGGTGTGGCGAATTGTTAAATCTACGGGTAAAGCTTCAGGTCTAATCTGCGTCCAGCTATTTTTAGCTGTACTAAACTGTTTGGTTTGCTGCTGGAAAATTGGCGTGTTTTATTAATGTATTATGTTAATTATGAACGTACTGGTTTTACCGCTTACTTCAAGTTGTTATTCTCTTCGTTATTTTCCTTTAGCGTCTAACGCACTGGAAACCTCACCCATAGGTTTCCACATTGAAAAAAAAGGTGGGTAAATTTGATACATTATTTGTGCGTGTTCTGGTATATATTTACGCTGGAAAGAAAAATCAACATACTGCGAATAAAAAAAAAACAACTAGGAGAAAACACATATGCTTGAAATACTCACAACTAGGGTTGGGTCGATAGACCATCACCGATGGCCGATAGACATCACGATGCTGAGCCCCGCCGCAGCAGCAGCAACCAGCTCGCGAAAACACACTTAATCTATGGCGGCAAATCTATGCCATTAATAAGTGAGCGCACCACTGATGCCACGAGCTCATATCAAACCCTCGCGCGCTTGATGTGTCATCCGCGCGCAATTCAAGCACCCGTGCGCGATCACTAATCCGCTCAATCTTCTCTCACCTGCTCGTGCGAACACTGTTTTGTCAGTCGTGGGGCGGGGCTTGGTGTTTTATTTACAACTAACTCGCCACCTATGGCGACGACGATACCATCGTCCATCGCGATGTTTCACATTAGACATCGTACGATGCAAAATTGGTCGACATCGCCCAACCCTACTCACAACACAATAAATTACAGAAATGCACTGCAAATACTCTCAACACAATCAAAAACAAAAATGCGCTGCAAAACATAATTGTGATGCAAATACTCGCAACACAACCAAATACAAAAACATGCTGCGGAAACAACGTACTGCAAATACTGACTGCACAACTGAACACAGACATATTCTGCAAATACTAACAACTAGAGCTGGGCGATATATATTGATCGATATTCTCATGCACATCCTGTCAGTAAAGCCAGATCTTTGATTAGTGGTAAATCTCCATCAGCTGTTTTCAAATGGACCGCCAGTTAATACACAGAGCCGCAGATCACCGACAAGCCAATGAATCACCTGCATAACTCAATGCAGTAATGCATCAGTGATCTATGGCTCTGTGTATTAAATGGCTGTCCATTTGAAAACAGCTGATGGAGATTTACCGCTAATCAAAGATCTGGCTTGACTGATGGCAGCAGCAAATCTATTTGTCTAGCAAATCTATTCCACCAAGACCAAATTCATTGACATTATCAAATCCATCACCATACCGTTCCCAGAGTTCATGGCTGAAATGCACTGCAAATACTAACCAATACAGATAAATATTCGCAACACAACAACCAAACACAAAAATGCACTTCAAATTCTCAAAACACAATCAAACACAGAAACATTCTGCAAATATTCGCAACACAACCAAATATGAAAAGGTGTTGCAAAAACTAAAACGTGCTGCAAATACTGTAACCACAACATAACTAAATACAGGTGTCACAGCCAGCTGGATGTGCCAGCCCTCTGGAAACTGTGTATGTGTTTGTTTACCTTTGTTCTCATAACCCAGACTCATTCCCACAAACTCATGCCACCGCCCTGCTTGTTTGTTGTCATGGTGTTTTATTGTTGTCTCCGCCCAGTCTTACGTTTATAAATAACCCGGATGTCTTTGTGTATTCACTGTTCGTTGATGTTGTTGTATAAGATATTTTTCCTTGCTGTTGCCGACCTATTGCCTGCCTGACCATCCGCTTGTTTTGACTACGTTGACTCTGTTTGCCGGTGTTTGACTCTATCTGTTTGTTCATCGACCACCCATTAAAATGTTGCACATGAACCCGCACGCCCTCTCACCTCATCGTTACAACAGGGACGTATTTGCATTATTTTTCTGTATTTGATTATGCTGTGAGTATTTGTAGTTCATGTGTTATCAAACTGGTGCTTTCTTTGTTTGTGTTTCTTTGTTGCAGTATGTTGAAGTCTCTTAGCCACTGTATATGGTTTATGAGGACAAATTGGTAAAATGACTTTCCCCACCTGCGCTGATAGAGGTAGATGAGGAAGACCAAATCATCTCTGAAGCATGCCAACTGATGGGGTCCAGGAGTGGTTATTACTCCACTGAACACGTCGCTGACGAATGTGTTTAAGCCCTGAGAAAACAATCAATCAATTAATTGTATTCATATAGCGCTTTTAACAATACAGATTGTAGCAAAGCACTGAACATTAATGGAATAGATTATCAAATAGAAACAAAGGCAGTCCCGCAACGTGACTCTACTCAGATAAAACATTTTGCAGATCCATTTTGGAAAGGGTAGTAAGTCTTCTTAGTTTATGGACAATGAACTAAATGATCCCAACTAAATATGTTAACATCCCGCTGAAGGATGTGTAGAGGTGTAGGTGATGCATACAGCTAAAAACCAGTCCGATGAGCACTCACGCATGTAAAGGTTCAGTTCTTGTTATTAATAATCTTAATAATAACTCTTCATTATCTTTTTGTGACTGTGTGGGCAGGTTCTGAAAGATAAATAGGTGTTGTTTATGTGTGAATGAGGGTGCTCATTAATGTATTCATCTAGAAGTTTCAGTAGTTTACAGGCCTTTTACACATAACGCAACATTGCATATTTGTGAGTGGCGGGAAGTGGAATGATGAAAAAAATGGGTCATGCAAAAAAAAAAAAAAAAGATCCAAATATGCAATACAGGGTAATACTGGTCAAATATAACAGAAAATAATAGAAAAACAGCACTGATGTGTTTAAATGTGTAAAAAAAAAATCTTTACTAAACTTTCACAAAAGTTTCACTATGTTTTCATGAAATTACAATTGATTTCTCATTAAACTGTAGTGTACCTTATACATAAAAATGGACACCTGCAGGTGGGCCACTGATTTTAACTGTGGAGAAAATAAAAAGACACAATTGAGGAACATTCACAGTAAACAATACACAAAAAGACAACTGCAGTTGAACTGTATTTCACAATAAACAAACCTTATAGTTGATGAACAATTGAGGAACCATTGACAAAATTCCAAATGCATAAACACCTTGATGTTTAAAAAGAAGAACTATTATTTCACTTCTTTTGTACAGAAAGTAATACAGTGCGCATCAACAACTCTTACATGTTTAATAATGTTTATTATTATTATTATTATTATTATTAAATCTCTTACCACTAATAAGGCCATTGGTTATCCAAGAGTACCAACTATTGAGAGAAGACAATATAATGAACATAAATACATATATAAACAGACATTTACATTTATATATAAAAAAATTACAGTGGAATTAAAACATGTGTCAACCCTTTTTGTGTATTTACTGTATAGATATGAACATATATAAACAGATAAATCTAAAATGGAACTGATTAAAATGTGTCACAGTTACTTGGAAACACATGATTGCTGTTACTTCTGTATTTAGTTTAGCTGGATGTGTATTATAGTTACAAGTAGATCCAGCCTTAATGCAGGTCAGATTTACAGGAGACACTCAAGGGTTCACAAAAATTGTAGTTCATTAATGAAAAATGTTACCTTTTATTTTGGAGATATAAGTATGAATATATGGCACCACTGATGCACAACGGATATATCAGATATGACAAGAACTTCATGGCCTGTGCAAGTAAAGACAAAACTACTTATTCAGTTTGTCCAATTGAAAGTACATATTTCCAGGCAAATCAATAGTGTGAGATAATGAGATGAATACATGAACTGGAGATAGGGGTTAAATAGAACGAAGTGATTCAATAAGCAAAATGAAATGGTTTAAAACAAAGATTTAGCATACCTTAGAATCGTAGTCTTCTGTCGCTCGCTTGAAATCATCCATTCTTTCATCCTTCAAGAACAAAAAACAACTTAGAATGAGTAGCACGTGTAGACCATACTATGCTTACTGAGTAAAGGCGATAAACACTTACATGAAATTTGGATGAAAGCACTAAGACCTTTTTCACTTTCCATACCTAAAAATTCAATAACAGCAGAGGAAGGTTCATCTTCAGTTAATTTGATTTTAATAGAAATGCCAGCACTCCAAAATGAGCACATTTCATCTATTTTTATACCTCAATTAGAGCTGAGATCCCAGTGGGGAGCAGAATCAACCAACTGGATTGTTCTTCTACTAGATGGAGGAATATTACGATGGTGCTGAAACATCTCCACATAACTGCAGAGACAGAGAAACACAATTTTACAGCTTTGACAAATTATTTTGGTATCAATATACAGCAAGTATAGATATGAAGATTCACTACCAGATCTTTTAGAAATGCCAGCTAAACTCTTCTTTTCTCGCCAGAAACTTATGTCGTTCTTGAAGGCAAAGATTTCAAATGATAGCTGCAAAACAAAATATTCCACTGATGGTAAGATAGTTATATATTACTGGTAGATATATACACATAATAAACAAATTAAAGTGCCCCTATTATAGAATTTTGAAAAGTAATGTGACACCAAGTGAGTGAAAACTGATAAAAAGTGCACAGTGTATAAAGTTATTGTCTCTCAAAAGAAATAGTCACACTGAAGCATTTAAACAAGTCACAAAGCTGTTTCAGGTTGACATCAACATAAAAGATTAGCATATTTCTGTCTTGTAGCACTGGTCTGAGTGAAAGCACAAATTCATTTTTGCCACAAGGTGCCGCTTTTAGAGATTTAATAGCTCACAATCACTGCTTGAAAAGTGCTGCAAATAGCATGGACCACAACAGAAATGTTTCAGGGGGTCCTCAAAAAGTGACAAACCCATCTGAGAATCTAGAATCTAGACTCTAGCTAACATAGCATTAAAATGTTTCACAGTTAAGTGTTTAATTCGTCAGATTAGCCTAATAATATCCAGACCGTGTGATCAAAAAAACTCACCTTTGAGTTCAGCGACAACATCTTTGCTCTCACCAAAAGCCACTGAACAAATAATCAGGTCCCAGATGGGTTCATCACTTAATGAGGTCATTTCTGAAACATTTCTGTTGTGGTCTGTGCTGTTTGCAGCATTTCTGTGTTTGCAGCGCGTTCGTGTGTTTGGTTGCGTTGTTACAATTTGCAGTTTGCATGTGTTTTTTTCTGTTTGCAAGTGTTTTCATCGGTTTGCATGTGTTTTTTCTAATTTGCAAGTGTTTTCAACTGTTTTTTTTGGTTTGCATGTGTTTTTTTTGGTTTGCATGTGTTTTTTCTGTTTGCATGTGTTTTCTTAAGTTTGCAGTGCGTTGAGCATTAGAAGGATTTGGAAATATGAATCGTTGAACGAATTGAACTCCCAACACCAAAATTTTAACCTTTTATGACCCATAATAGGGGCAACATAACAAGCATTTTTCTAAAGTATTTTTACATGGAATGCAGGAACTAGAACAGACAATGCCAGGATATGCAGCCCACTCTCCACAAACATGGCTTTAATTTCATCAAGATTCTGCTCCGAAAATCCTGCAAGTAGAAAAACATTCTCATGATTTATATAGAATTAAATATTAAACCCAAAAATCCTAAGAATCTAGATATTGAGATATCTCAGTATATGATTTATATGATTGTATGTCCCTTACCAAAATGTTTGAGTGAGTATATAACAGCCTGTATGTGGATCCATATTCTGAACTTGCGCAAGGTAATGGTGTCATATGATACTGTCAGAGGGACTGCTTTTGTGGTGCTGTTTATCTCCTGTGTAAATATATATAATCAAACACTCTTTTTTATGAAAACTCAAAGCTGGTATTTTAACCATTTTGACAGTTTTTACATACTATTAAGTCATTTAATCTGCTTCGTAGTTCATCAACCAGTAGCAGTGGCAAATAAAATGTCTTTTTCTCCTTGTTTCCATCTTCAACTCTGAGAAAATAAAATGAAAGTGAAACAAACAAGTGTTAGATGTCTAGATAAGATATTAGACGCAGATACTTGTTATCTAGGATGCAGATGATAACTCACATTTTCATAAAGCGTCGAAGGTCGCTGGGCACCGAAGCACTGTTGAAGGTGAAATCCTCATTCATTACATTCAAGGTAAGTCGTGATCTCCAGTAAGAGACAATCTGCTGCTCTTCTGGTGCCTTTACACAGAGATCCACATTTACAAGAAGTTATACACATGCATTTGAAATATTCATGTAGTAAATGTTTTCATGGACTAATGATACGATTACTGCAGGCTGCTATACAAGATCTTATACAGGGCAAATTATTAATTATATTAAAAAATATATATATTAAGTATATTAAATTTGTTTTTGCACATTTAATTTTTTTAATTAAATAAAAGCCACTTGAGTTTAGTTAAAAAGAGTACACTTTCATAATTATGTTTCCTAACACACTTAAGCTTACTTTTAAAGTGTAATAATGCCAAATTAAAAGAAACTGTATGTCATTATGTCTTCATTAAAAATTATTTTTTTTAGTGTTGACAAATATACTAAAGTGAAGAATTTTTAATGTAAATTCTAGATTACATGTACTGAAAAATATCTATGTAATAAATTACTATTTTATTACTGTTATAGTGGCGCTTGAGGGCACTCACATCACTTCAACTCACCTAGACTATTCAATCATGGACTTCATATCCCATCATACACTGCACACCCACACCTGCTCTCATTTAGCAATTATCACCTACAGCTGTTGTTTCACCACCACGCCGACTCACACTCTCTATTTAACTGTCACATTCACAATCAGTCACTGCAAAGTTTGATCTGCATAGCTGATGATTCGGAGCGATTATCCTGTCTTGTTCTCGTGTTTGACCTCCGCCCATTTTGTCTGCTTTGATTGTTTGCTGCCTGTCTTGACCTCCTTGCCTGTTTTTTACCACAATTTTTGCTGATCCTGTCTGAAACTGCAAATGAATCTGCATGCCTCCGTCTCCTATGTTACAGAAAACTTAGCCGAAACAGGATCCAGCAGCTACTCCACAGAACGGCTCACTACTTTGAAGACCAACCCATGGATCTAGCAGGAGTTTTCGGCAACCCTATGAGGGTTCTCTGCTCCGTTTTTTTAAATTGCCCCTTTATGTGGAGGAATCCCTTTTGTACAGCTACTTGGTGCCTGGTGAGGAGGATCTGGTCAAGCATTGTTTTTAGAGTGATCTCAATCCAGACATTTGTTTAAATCTCCCAGAGGAAGATCCCAGTTGAACTCTAGCCCAATTTATTGGCTCTGTTCTGTTGTACTGTGGGAGGTAAAGGAAAAGACCCCATCTAAGAGAGCGATTGCCAGAGAGACTATCGCCCAGTGATCCAGACAAGATGGTTGTCAAACCTCAGCTAGAGTCAGTCAGCTAGAGTAGGGCCCTCAGCTAGAGTCAGTCAGCTAGAGTAGGGCCTTCATACCTCAGCTAAAGTCAGGAGACAAGATGGCCGCTGCTTTAACCACAACACAAGATGGCTGCCGCCACTGAACCATTGCACAAGATGGCTGTCACCTCTGAACCATTGCACCAGAAGGCCGTCAACCCTCAGGAGGTTCCACTGCTGGTTACACGGCCACCAGGGGATATGGCGAAAGCCAAAGTCTCTATGGTGGTTCCACCGGTGGCTGCACTTAACCCTGAGGTGTTGGCTGCTGATGTAGAATCCCCAGCAGTTCCGGAGATGCCGGTTAAGGCTGTAGATTCTCCGGAGGTTCCGCTGGTAGCTGCACAACCTCTCGGATCTGGCATGAATTCGCTCTGTCTTTTCAGCCCCGTCCACTGAGGTTCCGCAACCCTCGGAGATGTCCAAGTCACGGCCAGGAGAACAGTTTTCTGGTTCAAGCCCCGAGTCATGGCCAAGAGAGCCGTTGTCAGGCTTGTTTGCTGAATAATGGCCAGGAGAGCCGTTGTCAGGTCCAAGCCCCGAATCACGGCCAAGAGAGCCGTTGTCAGGTCCGGTTGCAGAATTACAGCCAGGAGAGCTGTTGTCGGGTCTAAGCCCCAAATCACGGGCAGGAGAGTCGTTGCCAGGTCCCACATCCGAGTCCCGGGCCAGGAGAGCCTAGCACCAAACCAGGGCCAGGTGAGCCAAGATCTGGTCCAGTTCCTGAGTCTGGGCCAGCCATATCTCTCTGGAGGAGGTCTCAGACTCCCGTGCCGCCCTGGAGCGCGCCCAGATCTCCTGATCCACCCTAGAGGGAATTCCTGTGGCCCAAGTCGCTTTGGAGGGTGTCTCTGTTCCTGGCGCCACATCCGTTCATTCTACAAAGACTCCACCCACCATCCCTCCCTTACACCTAGTACTGTCCCCCCCCCTCCCACGTTTGTTTTGGAGCATCTGGAAGCTGCTCCCTAGAAAGCGGGCTATGTCACGGTGGCCTCTAGTGGTGCTTTGGGGCACTCACATCGCTTCACCTCACCTAGACTCACATTCTATCATGGACTTCATATCCCATCATACACTGCACACCCACACCTGCTACATTCAGCAATTATCACTTACAGCTGTTGTTTCACCACCACACCCACTCACACTCCCTATTTAACTTTGATTTAGATTTTATTTTGAGAAATACATATGAAGATTTAGTATATGTTCTACATAAGCGTGTAAGTGGGTCAAAAACAAACAACAGTCAAGGTTCAACTAACTGCATTTACTATATATGTAACCTATAGTATTTTGTAATTTAAGCACACATATCATATTATGTGTGTTAAGTGTCTGCAAGATTAATTTCAAGTTGCAATTAAGTATATTCTTTAAGTACATTTACTAAAGTACATTATGTAAGTATGCTAAAGTGTACTTTTTTACTTGCAATACAATACAAAACAATCCATGCTTCTCACTTTTAATGCTCATATGCAGACGTTATGATGCTAACGTCAAAACTCAAATGTTATTAATTTATTTTTTAGTATAATAATATTTAATTTATACACTACCATTCAAAACTTTAGTGTCAGTAAGATATTTAATGGTTTTTAAATATGTTTTCTTATCTTATACTCATTAAGACTACATTTATTACGGGCAATAGCGTACCAATAAGCTGGCACAAGAATTGACCTAAACTGATGTTTTTCTGAAGATTTGAAGTGTTTCAAACTTTTCTGAATATAATAAAGATAGTGATTGGTAAAGGAATGCCGACATTAATAAACGGCCACAATACCTCACGGTTGCCAGACTGAAGATGGACCGTTTGAGAGGTGAGACGTGCCACAAGCCGCACATGTCTACTGTCTTTCCAAGGCAAAACTCCACTTTTGTGCACAAACACTACTGCATGGACAGTCCCATTGTTATGGGTCATCTCAGAAACTGCGACACTCACCTTCCTTTTATCACAACACAGTATATTAATCAAACAAGCTATACAAAGAAAAACAAAACAAAACACAACTGCACTTTCAGTATTTCCATACAATAAAACTGGTCCAAACCACATTAACCGCATGTTTTTCAGTCTTGATATACTAAAGCACAGGTAAATATAGCCTATTAAATTTATTAAATTGCTATACAACTGCAAAAGTTTGCAAATAGACCTATTACATTATGTAAATCCATGTCATAGATTTAAGTTTATTTTATGTTAACATAATGAGACATACAAAATGATTATATAATGTATTTAAAAAGTTACAATTTAAGTTAGTCAAACATCAATTTAAAGTTAAACTAATGACATTTAGCAAAACATTACATTCACATCACACTTAAACAGCCATTCTTTTAAAATAAAGGTCTATTTTTTCTGTATTAAGTACGCTTTCTAATAAAATCATGCTAAAGTGCACTTCTTTTTCATAACGAACAACACAAAATGTTAGCTTGCCTTTCAAACTTGGTGTTAATGTCAAATTTGTCCGCTTTGAACAGTAGGTTGTATCCAGTTTCATCACTTGGGTCCAGAGCGGAATAGATACTGAGCTGTTGACACATGCAATAAGTTAACTGTAACGTTATGAAGCAACGAGCTACCGACTATTTAACCAAGTCGGTTGAGTGAAATGAGCTCTTCTCACCTGAAGTCGAGGCTTGCCAGTGAGGTAAGATGTAACACAGCTGTCCCCTTTAGCGCTGTCACAGGGTTTGGTGTGAATGAAGCCGTACATGGCCCAGCACGTATGGAGGACATACACCACCAACACTCCAAAAATCACTTTAGTGTAAGACATCTTGAACTGAGACCCATTTTTGGGCTTGGAATAGCACGACGGAAACATTTGAACGCCACGATAAGTTCGTTATTGTAAGTGGACAAATACAGAAGAAAAGCCGCTAGCGTTACCCCTCGCTGGCAAAGCACGGCATCTCTTGTCTCGTTCATTCATTCATTGTGCGCTCGCGGATGGGAAATGATGCAGTGTCTTTTATTCCAGGCGCCGTGAAAGCATCAGTGCAGCAGCGAGGCGATGTTTTCGAGGATGACAGGAGGCCTAAAAGCTTTAGAGCACAAAGACTACAGCGGAGATAATAATTGACATCCAATTTCTCGAATATGCAACCGTACGATCAGTAGTACGAGCAGCATCTCAGAATGCTGTAACGTTATCTTTGGGCAGGTTTGAGTGGGGTGTAGGCGGAGAGCGCCATCTTGCGGCAGCAACGACAATCGCTATGATGCTAATGTCAAAAATTACGACTCAAATGTTATTCATTAATTTTTTTAATATAATATTTAATATTTACACTACAATTGAAAAAGCTAGGGTCCGTAAGATATTTAAATATTTTTAAATTTATTAATTATGCTAATCAAGGCTGGATTTATTAGATAAAAAAAATCCATGAAAAACTGTAACTGTAACGTGTCGTCTCAAAGATGACGCGAAGAGTCACATAGTTAGCTTCAACCACAATCATCTTTACTAAAATTCCACAAATCGTAACATAGAGAGAGAGAGCAAAACAAACACGTCTTTACAACAACAATGATCGACACAGACTGACACACAGGGCTGGCTTAAATGGGGAAGACAATCAACGTAAACGAGGGAGACACAGCTAAACGAAATGCATAACTAACAAAACTAGGTCACAGGGAAAGCACATGGGGAACAAACTGTCAAAACACGGAACATCAACAAACATGGGGATGTAACAAATATAAGGATTCTGTGGACTGTTGGTTTAGGAAGCAGCGTGTCTGTAGTAGATTTACAGATCTGCACAAGTTTAGATTTAGCAGTCTGGAGTGTAAAAAAGTGTTCCAAGTGATAGATCAGCAACATCCCATAAACCTTGGGTGTCCATAAATATTTCCTCTTATCTATCTCTATCCATACAGATAAATCAGCTCATGAAACCCCACAAGTATGAGATTAAATAACAATGAAAATACATAAGGACAAATTAAAAGCAATGTAAAATAAGCAATGTAAAATATATAAACATAAAAATGTAATGAATAAACAATAAAAAGTACTTGATAAAATTTAATATAAGATAATCAAATGAGAAAAAAATATTAAATAATAATAAATTATCAAATAATAAATAATATGAATGACTTATGATTATAAAATTATTATTTAAATTATCAAATGATAGATAAAAAACAAGCATAAAAAAACACAATTTGCATCCTTTACAAGTGAATACAGACAAACCTCATTTAGAATCAATTTCCAGTAAAGTCTAATCCAGTACTATCCCCAAATGCAGGGTGCACTGGAGGCATGTGCCAAGGTGCCACTCTTAGAGATCTTCACCAATGCTGCTGTGGTCAAGGTAGATCCTGATAAACCCTTAGAGGGAATTCGACTAGCTTCTCTGCAGGTATATTGTTTATATTGCTTGCTATCAACTGCGTTCCACATCAACCTGTGTGGTATTCTGTATGCTTAAGTTAGAAAACATAATTTACTAGTGCAATGGCATAATTCACATTTCATTTTATGTTTGAATGCAGGCAAGAAAAACATTGCTTGTTCCAACACCTCGGCTAAAAACTGGGCTGTTTAACAGGATCATTCCACCAAATGGTGCCACCAAAAATGAACTGCGTGTTTGTTCTACGTCTCAGGTGAAGTAATGTATATTCAGATGTCATGTAAATGTTGTGTGTTTGCAGTCCCCTACATCTGTTTCAACTGACAAAACTCATTGTGGTTAAGGGTATTAAAGAGTTGAGTGTTCCGGTCAGTTTAGAAGACAAAATTCATGTGGATCTTGTCATAGTTGGATCAGTGGCTGTATCTGAAAAAGGTAACTCTACATCTTAAGACAAATTGGGAGTTGTATCATATGCAATGATGCTATCTAATGTCGATAGGCTACAGAATTGGAAAAGGTGAAGGCTTTGCAGACATGGAATATGCAATGATGGCATGCATGGGAGCTGTATGTGAATCCACTGTGGTTGTCACCATTGTTCATGATTGCCAGGTTAGTTATATGTCATGTAATAACAGTTTTAATTATTGTGACGAATCCAATTAAACCTTAAGAGCTGCAAGAGACTCACTGTGCCTTCAAAATCGTCCAAATGAGGTGCATAGACCAAAAAAGTTTACAAAAAATAAAGAGCTTGTAGAAATTTTGCGCACTCTCAAATAGGGCTGAAACGATTCCTCAAGTAACTCGATTACAAAAAAATCATAGAGACAAAATTCTCTGCCTTGAAGCCTCTATTAATTCATTTTAAAGTCACGTTTTTTCGCTATGATTTTTGCGTTACTGCAACAATGGACTTATTCTTACGTTACACACAAAGTGGAAGGAGTTTTGATTTAAGGGAGCAAGTGGGGACTAGTGCGGGCTGCGTAATGGAAGGTAGTAATAACAATGGCGATGAGAAAAGAGATCAAATGAACACGAGAAAACTACAAAAATGTCCTACTCGGAGACCGGAGGAGGACTGTTACCTGAGACCAGGTAAATTCAGTGTAGCATCAAATCAGTGCAATTGTTAATTAAGATGGGGGCTGTTAAATAATGTACGTTAATTATGGAAGGGATAAACCACAAAGGCCAGTGCAATACTGCATGACGGATGTGGAGGGGCCATTACCGTGCGTTTACACTGCCACCAGAGAGAGCGTCAAAAAAGCAGTCATTCATTTTAAATGTAAACTGGTGGTGAGAGGTGGTGCGGCGCGTCATGAAAGGCAAAAGCTTCGAGGACAGTTGAAATCAGATTAACTTTATGGGCTAAAAAAAGCTATGATGCGGTCCGGCGGCAACCAGTTACAATGCAAAAGTCAAGTCAAGTCACTTTTATTTATATAGCGCTTTTAACAATACAGATTGTAGCAAAGCACTTAACATTATCAAATAGAACAACAGAGTAATGGTAATGTATAATGACGAGAATTAAACTTTATTTATCAAATGCAGAGA
>JAUCNO010000236.1:11533695-11550265 GCA_032353835.1 Enteromius viviparus | reverse complement strand
AGATATTTTCTTCTGAGACAGCTCAAACATGCAATTTAGTCTGGGACTAGCTTAAGCCTTGTCTGTGAAACTGGGGAGAAGTGTGTACAAACTAACATATCTTTACCAACAGTGTGATCTGTTGGTACAATATGTGTTACATGGCGAAAAATGCATCCCTTTATAATACCACAATTTTCACAGTCCAGTGTGGCTAGCTACAGCTACCGCTATAGCATTGGCTAGTTCAAAAGCAAAAAAAAGCATTGAACAGTAAGTTACTGTTCTGAGTTACTGTAGCTTATAAATATTTTTTAGTAGTATTTTTGTGTGTGTGTGTGCACAATATGTATCAGGTGACCTATAAAAACACTGTAGGCGATCCGTGGGCATGGATTAAGGCGTCATTACCCAAAGCAAAAAAGCAGTGCTTAGTCCCATTCAGAATAAAAAGTGTGAAACGTTGCTTAACCCAAGGTTAAAAGTAGCCTGGGGGTTCAAAACGATGTTAACCCAGGGTTAATCACAATGGGAAAAACCTTTAAGTATACTTTCGGCTAACTGGTTATTACAGATGGCAATTTGCAACATAAAGGTTAAATGTATGGGTAAATCTTAAAGCACCGTCTGTTAATTAAAGCGAAGCAGATGACTAAGGTCACACTGGATTTAGCTTTGTGTCCACGGGTAATTCGCTCTGCACTCGTGATCAGAGAGAACCAGAGGATATGCTGGCCCTGTCTGTGTTTTCCAGCAGGAAAGATGGTGGCATCATTGTGTAATAGGTGTCAGTCTGAACTAGGAAAGCACACCACGTTTTCCTGCGGCTGGAGCGGAGCAGCAGGCTATGTGAAATTACACAGCCAGGCCTCAGGGGCATGGAGAGGAATTTCAAAGGAAACACAGCAGTCTGCTTCATATTGAGATTACATTAAGGGAACCGAATGCAGTCTGGAATGTGTAAAGGGGCCGTTCGGAGTGTAATAATCATATTAGTCTGGCAGTGTGAGCTTCAGCTTCACCCAGCAGCTAAAAAGAACCCTGCTTTGTCTTGTGTATTCAGTGTCTTCAATTCAGTCTCTTAACTGGTAGTTTTCTCTCTTCTTTGCTTTATTTTTCTCCTTTTCATAAGCCTGTTAGACGGTGCTCTTTTATGTTCATCCGTATATGTTTATATGCATTCCTGATTCACTGATTCCATTTATTTTTATGGTAAATAAGACCACCACAATGGTGCACCCTGCTTTTAAACAAACTAATTCAGGCCCTGGTGACTCCCTAAAGACTGTCCATTGTAACAAATGCACTTTGGATTAAAGCATTAACTAAATGGCAAAGACTTGTGTGTTTTGGTAAATGGTTGGCTAACGTCTAAGCGTAGTCCACTATGGCCAGAAACATGCAAGTACACAAACACTGGCATGAATGCTTGACTAACAAATTGTAACCGAATGCTCATTTTCAACAACAACTAATGGATAGAGCTCTAATTATTTGTTTCTTTTTCATGAGTTAATCATTTGGTACAATGCACTTATTGTAGGCATACATGTTTTAAATAGCACTTATATTTAAAAAATAAATAAAACCTATCTGTAATAAATTTTTTTCTGCAAATACATTTATAATTACACTGTTGACCTATTCTTTACACCTAACAAATCTGTCCCTAACCTTACTGTATCTCAGCAGCAAAAGTGTTTTACAAAACAATATGACCACACTTTTTTTTGTTTTTCGATAGAAGTACATAGTCGTTAAAGCTACCTGATATAAAGTGTGACCAAAAACTTTTCATGTTGTGTAACCACATGTTTAGACCAGGGTCAGACTCCGAAGTACAACCATTAGCTGAGTTTATTTAGAGTATTCAGACTGTCAGAAGTCAGTAACCAGAGAGACAGTTCTGACAAAGCAAACAAATCCAAATCAAGAGACAGTAGGGGTAAACGAAGAAAGCGGGTAATGTAACACGCAGGCAGGCTGAAAGTAAAGATAACACTCAGAATTGCAAAACAACTAGAATGTGAAACTGAACAGAATGCGGAGGCTAATAAGGTGAATTGAGAAAAGTTGTGCATGAAGCAAAAGTTTCAGGTCATTAGAGTACTGGGTTAATATTCAGGGGAGAAAGACCTCATGTAGAGAGGAATGAAGGTGTTATGGCTGGTGGAGAATTTGACACCAATGTAGAAAAAGAGAAATTAGAGCATAGAGAGGACCCCTGCAGACCCTTATTTGTGTGCCCAGTTCAGTAAAGCAAAATCTCATAATTTTTGAGAGAGTTTAGGTTTTAAAATGATATACGTTGTTGAGTATTTTTTTGTTCTCTCTCTCTGTTCCTTGTTTAAGTATAAAAAGACGTTAACATACAGATAAACACACCAAACTGATGGAGAAAGCAGGGGTTGAGAAAGCATCTGATCATAGCGATGTGCACACTGTATGTTTGATATCCGCTCCAGTCCAGCAAAGTCACCGCATGTTTATTTATATAGCATTTTATGCAAAGGATTGCTTTAAAAGAAGCTTTAGAGTATTAACCACGAAAATAATTGTATTTTTGTTGCTTTCGATTAGAAGTTTATACTATGAAGCGGTTTTCCAGCAAACTTTTTCTAGAAAAAAAGTCTTCTTTCTTCAGTCTGCTTGAGATACTGTATAACAAGGCCTTCGGATCTATTTAAAATGCAAAGATAATTTATTATTATACCATCTGATATCATTACGTTTGTAAGTTGAAGCAGCAACATAGACCAGTTGTAGGTTTTCTATGTGACTGTTGAAGGAATACTCCACTCCTAAATCACTCGTCGTTCCAAACCCGTAAACTCTTCGCTTGTCTTGATGTGTCTTTGTAGCACATTTGAAGATATTTTGAATGAAAACTGGAAGGCTTTGACTGCCAAGTAATGAACACTATCAAGACCCAGCAAAGTAGTATACTTTTTGTATTATCATTATTATCGTCATTTTTATTTTCTTTGCATCCAAAAATTATTCTCATCGCTTCTTAACGTTACGGTTGAACCACTGATGGCAGATGGACTATTTAGACTAGGTCTTTCATACTTTTCTGGACCTAAAATCCAGAAATATCTTAAATTGTGTTTAAAAAGGACAAATAAAGCTTTTACAGGTTTGGAACAACATAGGGGTAAATGATTAATGACCTTTTTTTTTGTTTAGTTTTTTTCATTTTGGAATGGAGTAACCCTTTAAGCCTAACATTAGACAAATATATATTTAATAAAAAATATATATTTATTAAATATAATTTAGACAAATATAACAAGCTGCTTCTTAGTCTGTCCATATACCACCTGTTCTACAAGATGTTGTTGACTTGAGAGAAATGGCTTATGGAAAATAGCAGCATTTACATTAGCGAGCTCAGTTTACCGTATTTGTGTATTTTGCACCATGTCTCTAGTGGTGAGAGTGTGAGGGAAGCCTGACTAGACTTAATTAATCAGGTTTTCACAGGGTGTGGAAACCGACAGAGCCACTAGCATTTAGCTTCTGTCACTGTCATTCTCTATATGAAGGACAAATGAAGTCATATTAAAATCATATTAAATTACAATATAGGTGTAGACGTTTTAATGCTGGCACGGACAGCGTTCTAATTTCTTGGCCTGCTTGCTTCCTGTCTTTGAATTATTCACCTCCTTTTCGGTCGGCAGTAAATGTTTTTCTTTTATGTACTTCGGAGCTCCGCTTGCCAAATTCAGCATATGTGTCAGTGCGTTCTCTTTGCTTTCAACTCTGTGACTTGGCAGCTGCTTACAGCTGGCTGGACACTGTGTGTAACATACGAGTTGGTGACGGTGTGCTGAGAGAGAGAGACACGGTGTGCTTGGCAAGGGCTGTTTGAGTGAGAAGAGTGAGCTGGTTGTGAGTTTCAGAGTTTCCTGTCCAGCTGTATCATTGGCACGGGCTAAAAGAGAAGGACTCAGACCCTCGCACAATACAGCACTTGTGTTGCAGTCCGGGAACTCAGGAATGCGGCTCTCACCTTCATATGGCTGACAGGAGTTTGTTTTGGAATGAGAGATATTATCCAACACCCTAGCTCGCTCGCCTATTCGCTTTTCCTCACTTACGTCTCTCTCACTCTTTCATGGCTGTCCTCAAAGTAAAGAAAATACAGTGACTTCAGCCTGAAATCTGAGATCTGACTGCTCCACCTGCAGTAGTTTCTTTCAGTTCGTGACTTTTTAGTCCCTTCATCCCATTAGCAATTTTGACTGAAGCTCTTCCGAGCATTCCTGTTCAATTAAACGCTAGGAATTTCTAGAGATCTTCCTAAATCACTTTATCCGTTCATTAAAGTCAGTTTTCATGAAACACATGGGGTATAAAAGTCGCAGGGATCATAACAGTTAAGCAACTGAGACTCTCGATTTCCTGAGAGAAAAACGAGAAAAAAACGTATGTTGAAGTTATTTTAGGATTTGAGACTGGTGATTGAGTTTGACCTTTAAAAAATATAAATGTGCTATTTTTATGAATAAAATGTTCCTTGTGCTCTTGCAGTTTTATTTTTGTACCTTGTATTGTATTACATGTATTTATATATTTACAGTAGTGTTATTAGCTTAAACAGAAATGACTAGTCTTATTCTTAAAACAAAGCATCTTCTATATTGTAGTGTACATTCGACTGAAACAGATTTTTTTTTATTCCAAAAGTGATTCTAAAGTTGCAGAGGCTGTAGTGTAGAACCATTTTCAGTTCCCTGAAGATGCTTTCAATGAATAGTTCAATGAAGTGCCCCTATTATAGGAATTTTAGCAAATGACGTTTAATGTGATGTGTAACACCTATACATTTTAGTGTAGTGTAGTGCAATGTGAATAAAAGTATAGTCTCTTAAAAGAAAGTCGGCTCTGGATCATTAAAATGAGTAGTTTTTAAAACAAGTCCCAAGCCATTTTTTATATTAACATCAAAGTGAAACATTAGCATCCTTTTTCAGCATCCCTCCCCCCCCTTCTTTTTTCTATTTCTTTCTTTCATATTAGTCATCTTTTTGACTTGGGCCCATATTCACATTGAAACAAACCAGAACACACTAGAAAACTCTTACCAACACCCTAGCAACCTCCTAGCAATGCACTAAAACATGAGCACCTTATCATCACAACACATTAGCAAATGCATATTATTGCATTCTAGCATAAAAGCAGTGGCTTTCAGACAAGCTCACACAACTTACCAATTTTAATATTATGGTTTAAATGTGGAAAAAAAAGAGAGAAAACAAGTAAGAGTGAAAAGGGGAAATATAGTAACTTTCCAATATAGTTTTGTAAAATGTGCTTCATATGAACCTAAAAATATGCTTAATGTGGTAACATTTGAATGAACTGGAATATGATCCGTATCATTGATTCAACTGACAACATTACTGTACATCAACAGAATTGTTTTTTAAAGGTCAGATCAGGTAAAAATAGCTTACTCACCCTTCCAACCTGACTTTCTTTCTTCTGTGGAAGATTTTTTGAGAAATATTTTTCTTGTCTATAAAATAGAAGTCAAAGGAGTCCAATGTTTCTTGGTCTTCAGCGTTCTTTAAAATGCTTTGGTGAGTAAATGATAAGAGAGTTTTTAGTTTGAGTGAACTATCAGGATCAGGTAGAAATAGCTCCTACACATTTTACTGAGGAGGAAGACATCAAGGCACACTCATATCCACTGTTTGTGCGTGTCTACAAATAAAAATACCGATTTTTGTTTTTCATTGACTCTCCTTTTCTGGACATAAGCTTTGTAGTTGTTAAATGTTTGCAGATATGTCTAAAGCTCACATGAATTTGTTCTAGATCATTTGAGATGACGTTACGTTGCCTTTGAAGTCTGTCTGCAACCAATTTGCTCAGGAACCTCCCTACAAAAACACTGGCTGTTTAGTCATTGACTGTCTGGACAGCTGCCTTAGGTTTCATACACAGCCCTTATGTCACTCAAGTTCAATTATTGTAAACTGTAGAGGTTAAACATGGTTTTTGTATCCCGTCTTCCTGTGTGTTCTCTGTCACAATGAGCAATGACACCTAATGAAAGCCTTTGCTTTGTGAGGAGACTGTGAAAAATGTGAGGAGTCAAACAGAGGCTGATGTATGTTTGAGATGTCCTGAGTGGGACCCATGGCTGATCACAGACTGATCACAGGCCCTGGCTCTTCTATGGCTTTATTTAGTCTTCCATTGGCTTTCAAGTCCCGTTTAATCTCCCCCTCAGCGCCTCTGAAAACAGCACCCGCTCCAGCCTTCTGTTTTTGTACAGGCTTTGGATCCAACCCCTTCGTTCTTTCTGGGGTTTTATCCTGCTTGAGTGACCACTATAAGATTGAACCTTATCACCCGAGTGCCATTATTTATCATCCAAGTGAATAGGAGGATTCAGATTTCACACAAAGGTGCTTGGAGCATTATCCAATCTCATTCTTGGGTCCACTGGTGCTCTTGTAGACTTTAATCAAATAGACACACATATACAGACAATATCGCTGCTTCATTTCATTGTTTGCCCACCACAATATAAGAAACACAATCACACATAGGTGCACAAAGCCTAGCCTGCTGGTTTTGTGACTGGTTCTGCTTGTGGCGTATTGTGATTTGCTGAAGGGTTAATGCGGATGGAAAAGATCAAAGACGGCTGAGCCTGAGCGAGCATGAATGGTGAGTTCTGTGGGAGATGACAAGGTCACTGGAGGATGTGTTACCAACACGGCGATAAAGAAAGGGTCATAGGTTTTGGAAATAGACATTGGTCCATCTGCCCCTCTATCTTGACAACAATGATAGCCTCTTGCATTTGTTTGCTAGACCGTGTCTCTCTGTTTGTGCCCCCCTCAACCTTGAAGTATTACTTCAGAGCGATAAACCTTTTGTTACCTCCACAATGTGTGGAAAAATGACAGATGCTGACTTTTAGATTGTTTTTTTAGCGTCGTTTTAGTGGGTCAGAGAACTTTCAGAGAGTTTTCTCCTGAGGAAGAGAATCAAACATTACTTTCCTTTGAGGTAGTTTCCAAGGAAACAGAAGTGGGAGGAACCTTGGGCAGGCGTATTTGTTGTTTATGTCTTGAGCATAAAACAAAATCAGCCACGATTTTCTTCAGTGTGATTAAGAAATGGGAAAAAAAAGGGTTTGTTTGATATGTTAATGGTACTTAAGTGGTCTACATTTCTTTTCTTCTGCTTTTCGTGACTGAAGGTTTCTTTGAGATCATTTTGTACAGAAATGGCTGAATGTTTGTCTTTTTTGAAGAACGTTTAGTAGAATTTTAAACACTTTTCAGATGAAATTGGATATTCTGGCTCTGAAAGTTTTGCTTGTGTTTATCTGTGCAGGTACTGGTCACTGGTCAGTCTCCTGTCTCAACCGATGACATCTATTTGGATGATCAGCAGTCCGGTGACTACCCTTTAGATGATGATGACTTCAATTCTGGTTCAGGATCAGGTAAGGATTGTTTATATCAGTCCAGCTGATTGTAAAATTGGTAGTATTTTTAGTGGTAGTAAATTTTAGTAGTATCACTATGAAGCAGCCCTGATCATCAGACATACAAAAACTGAGCCATACCAGCCTAAGGCATTTATTCCTCCTCAGAAGTCCACGCGTTCAAAACATAATGGCCCTTATGTAGAGCAGTAGTCTGCCTTGGACCCTTCTGAAATCTAAAATGACAAATGACATAATGAATGAAAAAAGGACATTCGCATGCAACCATACACACTAAGTGAGCCATTTGTAATTGGGCCATAGAAACCCATAGAACGGCTGCTTTGGCTTGGTCCGGGAAGTAGCCATCTGTAGGCAATCCAATCAAAAACTTTGCAACCGCAAAAAAATGACCTGGCAACCACCTAGAAAACCCCTGTACTGTGCCAACACTTAAAAATGTAAAAGTCTAGGCTAATTAGACAAGTAATGTTTATTCTATGATTATTAAAGACAAATGATGATATTACATGCTATTAAAACAGTCATCAGTTCTCAGTCATCTCACTACACCTCGCCACCTCATCACCTATTAAGTTATGGACTGCAAAATAATTTAATTAAGTGTTTATAATCAACCCACAGAGCCGGTTTTGTTGCGTCTAAAGGTTGTGTAATGTTTTGGTAATAGAAGGGCTGCTAGGTGGTTGCTAGACAATGCTGCCCACCCTGTGAGCGGACATGTTTCACCTGCAGTCAAACCCGGTCAGCCAAGACCACCATGGTCACTCAGCAGATGTCTGCTCCATACAAAAACTCTGCATTATTGATAAGTCATTTCTCTACCTCTTACTGCTGTACCACAGTGCCTTGTACCTGGCACAATTACAGTGCAAAATGGAGAGAACGGTTGAAATATTTATACATTTTATATGCATTATCTGTCTCTCTTTGAAACACTTTAAGCACAGTAGTGCTGATCTTGCATTCCCGTTTTCTACGGTTATATTTACACAGATCTAAAAAGTCCAAGAAAGAGGGAAGTTCGGAGCATTTAAACTAAAGCTCAGGCCACTGGGATGCCATTATAGTCCCGTCAGACCATAACGTCATAGACGTGCAAACCTCATATTTTTGAAATTCACTTATAAATGACTAGTTGCATAATCAGTCTCGAGAGAACCCTGTAGGATCAGGCTGGTTTCAGGTTTACCAGACAATGTTGCTTAGGGGCCATTCAAGCAGAATGCATTTTTGCATTTAAAAAAGTGAGATGGAAGGTATTGGAATGAAAATAACACAAGGTCTGCTTTTTAAATGTGTTTTTAACATGATCGCTGTGCTTCTCGAATGTACGAAATGCTTCGAAATATGCATAATGCCACCACAGCGGTCAAACATGTCCATCTGGCACATGTAAAATCAGCACAGAGGAGCACTAAAACACATTTTGTGTGAATAGATATTAACATAAAACCTGTTCTTGTATTCAAACCATCCCGACAAAGCTAAAGATATGGCAAAACTGTTTAAGTTCGTACAAACATGTGCTGATGAAGCAAGGCAGCACACACAGTATTGGCAGTGACAATTTGGTCTGCCAATGAAAATAATCCCAAATGAAGCCACAGCAGAATTACCTGTTAAGAACACATTTACGCTGGAATAGACAATAGTTCAATTTCTAAATAAATCGGTTAAGTGAATTATTCAGTGACTCTCATTAAAGCAATGAACAATGCTAACACGGCACAGTTTTCAAAATTGTTGTTTTCTCACTGTATGACTGTCTGGGGTAGCATTCGATTGCTGTAGTGTTCTCATTGCACATTGAATCAATGACAAGAGGTTGGACAAAGCATGACTTTACAGTAGAAGGAACGCAGACAACCAAACATAAGCGTACATTCTCATCTCATTTCTATATTTCTCACATCTCTTTAGGTTCAAGTGACACAGATGATGATGAAGACACGTCCACGATAATTGTGCGGTACCCAGAATTCAAAGCAGCGTCTACTCAGCAGCCCGTCTACAGCAGCAGCCCCAGCTCAGAGTCCTCCATTTCCAAAGAGATGGATAAAGACAGCATAGACTCGTTCATCGATTCAGACGTGGAAGCAGAGGTGTGTTTGCTCGCCTGTTTTAGTCATACTGATTCAGACACTATCAAAGCCTTTGCTGACTCCCACTGCCCTGAAAACCTGCACGACCTGCAAAACTGTGACAACTTTCGATACTTTTGATATTGCCCCGTTTTGACGTTTACACTGACCTGCTGTCTCTCACAGTTTTACTGAACATTACTGTTATGTTGGATCCTTCAATCTTGTTATTGAGTCTCTCCACTTTTTCCGACACTATCTACAAGCTCAACTGTTTTTTGTGTCAGCAATTCTGATGTTAAGCTGTCTTTCTCTCTCTGCCTCTCTCACTGTTTTTTTAGATCTCTGACAATCAGACAGAAAAGCCCCAGGTCACTGTTGAAGCCACCAGCTCACCGAGTGTTGTACAAGATGCTGACCAGCTTCACGAGGTTCGCACAGAAAATCTCTTCCAAAGGACAGAAGTGCTGGCAGGTATGATCAAAATGAATAACATACAAGAGTGTTTCTTCAATTATGTGAACTTTTTAGACCCCTATTAAAATTTGAAAGAACCAAATGCTTTAAAAAATTGCAATTTTCACAATTATTATAATTTAAATGTGTGTTTTTTATATATATATAATTTTCTCATTTTGTGGAGTAATCAAAAGGTAATTTGCTATAGGGTCTCTATTTTGAACAGACCTTTGTGTACTTTGTACATTTGTCTTAGACCTTAAAACCATTAAGTTTTAATATGAAGTTTTTGTTATTATTTTTAGTAGTATTAATTTGGATTTATGTGTATAATTTTACCATTTTAACTTAATGTTGACATTTGATTATGATGGAAATGAGAAATGATGAGGTGCATATTTCTAGAAGAGAGACAGTTTAAAGACAAGAAATATAATTAACTGAAAATATTCCCATTTACATAATTAAAATTCATAAATTTGTTAAATAATAATTATTTTTTTTAATGGACTGCTTATTTACGTGTGTCATAAAGTTCAAGGCATATCCATTTTGTGTGTGTGTAAAATAAAAAGAATCGTATTTTTAAACATCAAATAGAATAAAACATAATCACAGGATATTCAAGGTTGATCAAGGCCATAATCAAATCTTTATCCAAGTGCATAAATAAAGATTGTTCTTCTCTAAAGTAGTCAAAAGTACCCATGATTTTTAAAATATATGTGTTTTAATAAAGTAATATATGATGTGTACTTGAATATGATTTAAGATACATTTTTGACATGATGTCATTTTCTTGGTGCAGCGGTTATAGCCGGCGGAGTCATCGGCTTCCTGTTTGCCATCTTCCTCATCCTCCTTCTGGTGTACCGTATGAGAAAGAAGGATGAGGGGAGCTATGATCTCGGAGAGCGCAAGCCTCCCAGCTCAGCCTATCAGAAGGCTCCGAGTAAAGAGTTCTATGCCTGAACGACCAATCATTGCCAACAGTAACATCGTTATAACAACCATCTCCTCTCCGAGAGTAATGGTGGATCGGTAGCACATCGAGGGGATTTTTTTTTTTACGGGGAACCTTACTTATTTAAAAATTAACAAAAAAAAGTAATTTTGTCTCACAAAGCCAACAGGGGCTTGTACTTTCTTTTTTTGGAATCAAAAACGTCAAAGATTGTTTCTCTATGGGTTTTTGTTGTCAGTGTATGAAGGTAGATCATTGCTCACAGGTTTTAGTCATTGACTACTTTGTAACAGTAGAGGTACGTTTTATTAAAGAACAAGACAATTCCAGGATCTAAATCCTGGGTTATATCTGATACCTTTAATTGCCACTGATTACATTTCAGTAACTTATCTCAATGTGGATTTTATCAGTAACTGTTTTTCATCTCATCATTTTTGTAAAGGGGTTTTCTCCCTTGGCTTGTGCCATTCTGTTCTTCAGTCAAAATGAATGTTTGTACATCTGTCTGGCCGATATCATCACAAACTTTTTCAGAATGTTTAAATGTATTTTGTTATATTTCATGTTTCCAATGTATTTGGTACAGTGTTGAGTCCCTAAAGTTCAAATTCTACTTTGCCTGAAGCCAAGAACACATTGCTCTGTAATTGTTCTCTTTATTCTCATTTTAACACTCATGCAGGGCAAATCTTGTAGAAAAATCAGTTGTACTGTACTGTACTTGACTGAAAGTCTGCAACATCACCATTCATAGCACTGCAGTCATTTACTTCAATTATTTAAATGATTTTAACCATTATGCAAGTTTGCATTGCGCAAAAACAAAAACAAAAAAACGCATCACGGTCAAGAACGTGTTGTTTTTCCACGAAACTATTTGATACGCACTTACTCAACGCTTGAAAGGCAAAAATTGTTCATTAGAATGCGATATGGATTTTTTCACATGAATTCAGTCTTCATTATGAACAAGTGGAAGAGTCTAAGAATGAATCTTCCATGACAGGTTAACATCATTTATCCAGTATAAGTCGTCAGTATTACTGATTTTTATGCCCACACTGTTCTCAATCAACACATTTTCAATGTTCACTGTTGACTGGAACCCTAATGAAGGCCATTTTTCTTTATTTCATAATATTATCCCTCATGCGGAAGCAGCTTTTGCAAAGATTTCTCATGTTTCTGACTCAAGCATATTCTGCTGAATGTCTCTGACCTTCCAAAGACTCAAACAGTGTTGTTAACAGTGATGGTGATGAATAACATAAATCACATCCGCTCATTTTTACTCTGTTTATTTGCATTTCCATTGTTTCTTTTAAAGACCTGACCATTTAGAGTCAATGACGTCTCTGTATATGTTAATATACAATAATTTATAGAATATAATTATTTATATACTACATATTATATGTAATATGTTAGTTAAAAAAAAAATCTATGAAAATGTATATTCACAAATGTTTTAGAAGCCCTTGAAGTGCCTACTGTTCTGAAACAGTTCTACAGGGATTTGAGGACATTTGTGCATCGAAATGATGTTAAAAGCTGGAACTGGTGAAATGTGATGAGTAGTAATGTCACAGAAAACAGAAACAGTATTGTATTTCATAAAAAAAACACTACTGAATAAACATTTTCTCATGGTATTTTAATTATGTTTCTTGCACATCAACCTATGCACCTCAATCATTGTGTGCGTGTATGAATATGTAGCTACATAATCAATCAATATGCATTGAAAGTGGCTCTCAACTCTCTCTTTGGACCATCAAACACAAGCTGTGGTGGAAATATAACACCCCTGATGAAGATTGCTCTGGGATTTGTCCATAGATGTGCATTTAATACATTTTCCTGTCAGAGATTTCACAAGTTGCCTCAAAGGCTGTTTCTGAAAGAATCTCACACGTATCTCACCTTAGTAGTCACACCTGTCCACAAACTGCAGGAGATATATGCATAAACGTGTGTTAAGCAACCCCCCACACACTTTTAAATTAATGTTTTCACTCATAAATGTGTTGGTTTTTGTTGTTGTTTTGCCCAGTCATGAAATCAGAATTCTTCCAAACCATGCTTTCGAAGCTGTAACGTCAAACCAAACTATTTATTGTTAAGTAGGCTAATGTATCTGCTAATATGCACACAATTACTTTAAATGTTGAAAAGGCAGAAGTCATATGATGTGTCATTATAATGTCAAAACTATCGGAAAATAGTTGACAAATATTAGAATACATAGAACATTGGCTTCTGATTTAACGTGACATTTTCTTGAACACTGTCAATGTAATAATAATAAGGGTAAGAAATAAAAAGAAATTTCAACTTAACACGTATCTTGTAATATAGCCTAAATTACATACAGTGAACAGTTTTTTTAAACAGTCGTGTGTTTATAATGACATTATTAATTATTTGGTTCAACCAAACAGCAAAGATTAGTGAAACTATTGTGAAAGGTGTTTGAAAAGTGGCTTGTGTTAAATACTAAACGCGTTCTGTCTGAGTGTCCCAGGGCGCTTGCCGTAGCTACACGAGCTCCCAATGTTTTTAAGGTATGACAGTATATTTTCATTGTGCAACATGCCGGTAAATTGTTAATACATTTTAATACATAGCTTATGCGTTTAAGCATTTTAATACATTTCTCAAAAATGAAGAATAAGCCGTTACACGATCTTATTTCTTTTGTAAAATAAACGGTTTGCACATTTACATGTTGTAAAACCACCCGTTCTTGAATTTACTGCATTAATTAACGTATTAATACTGTGTGCGCCAACATAATTAAGTGAATGCCAGTAGCTTAAATGTTTGTGCTTTAATGCGTAAAATGTTTTGATATAAGGAACGACCAGGAAAAAAAAACAACCTTAAAAAAGTTGAAAACTGTTCCAGGAAATAGTTTAGACTAACGTTAGTTAAACTGCATTACTGACGTATCAGAAATGTATTTTATATATGTTTTAAAACATATTCAACTAATTGTATTTTACTGTATTAATAAATGGCCGTAATGAAATAAGAACAGAAATGTTTAACTTTTTTCCCCCCTGTCATGTGCTTTTCAGATGACTGGCAATAAAAGCAAGTGTCTAAACTCTGTTAGTCAGGTGCTTCTGACTCTTCTTATACTCTGCTGTCCACAGTGTCACTCCAGGCCTCACAGCTATGACAGTAAACCACTTTCAGAAATATCCAAAGAGGTTTTTAAGTACTCTGACATTGCTCAGCAAATCATAAACCTTGCAGTATATGGAAAGGCTCAGAACCGTTCTTATGAGAGGCTGGCTGAGTTCACTGACACTATTGGAAACAGAGTCAGTGGCTCTAAAAACCTAGACCTGGCCATTAAATACATGCACAAAGCCCTGACACAAGACAAACTGGAGAATGTGCATCTAGAGCAAGTGAAGATCCCTCATTGGGTGCGTGGGGAGGAGAACGCAGTGATGCTTCTTCCGAGAAACCACACTTTAGCCATCCTTGGGCTTGGTAGTAGTGTTGGAACTCCTCCAGGAGGTGAGTATTCATGGTTCATCTTTTAAATACATGCAACTGCAAATATCTGACCAGCTTATTTTCTTCTGGCAGGTATAGAGGCAGAGGTAATGGTGGTGGAGTCTTTTGAAGAGCTCAAAAAGAGAGCGAATGAAGCAAAAGGGAAAATCGTTGTGTATAACCAGCCGTTTGTCAGCTATGGGGAGACCGTTGCCTATCGGGCTTCAGGGGCCTCAGAGGCTGCTAGAGTTGGAGCCGTAGCTTCACTTATCCGTTCAGTAACTCCATTCTCCATCAACAGGTCAGAATCATCACGCTGTTGATGTTGACTATTGTAAAGTCAAATAAAATTGGACATTTACAGAAATATATATATATTAAGTTGTCAACAAAAAAAATAAAAATAAATAAATAATAATAATAAAAATAAAATAAAAAACAATTACTCAAAAAATTAAATAACATAACATACCTAACTAACTAACTAAAAACATTAATTACAAAAATCAACAAACTCATACAGTATTCTATTTGGATTTTTTTTTTATTGCATTTTTTTATTGACTTTTGCAGCAATAATTATATCCAATCAGTGTAACATGATCCTTCAGAAATCATTCTAATATTTGGTGTTTTCTCATTATTACCAATGTTGAACCCTGTTGTGCTGTTGATATTTTTGTGGACACTGCATCCAAAAGTTTTGGGTAAATAAGATTTCAGTGTAATACCTTTCTATTTATCAAAGAATTCTAAAAACAAATAATTGGTTACCACTAAAATATTAAGCAGCAAAAACTGTTTTCAACATTGATGATAATAAGAATATTAAAAAAATTTAGCTCCATTAAAAATTGAAGATACTTGCAGATAATACTTCAGCTTTGCCATCAAAGGTCTAAATTACATAAAAACAACTTAAGTATTCTGAACTTTGGACCGGAAATGTCTATTATAACAATATTTATTACATAGAAAGCATATGTCTGTGTTTTTTAACTCACTCATGTTGTTTTCAGCCCCCATACTGGCTGGCAGTGGTACGAGGCTGGAGTGCCTCAGATCCCCACTGCATGTATAACTGTAGAGGATGCCCAGATGATGGCCAGGATGGCCCGCAGAGGCAGGAGGATTGTGCTGCGTCTGACTATGGGGGCCCAAACGCTGCCAGATGTTGACTCGTACAACACTGTGGCTGAAATCACAGGCAGCAAGCATCCTGAACAGGTAGGTGGATGTAAATATGCTATGTTGTATTGATCTCACAAAAAAAGCCCTAATGATAAAAATGTAGGATGTTGAATTAATCCATTGGAAAATTATTGGCTTATTGTAAGCCAGTTTTAAAAACCTGTATTTAATGCCTAAAAAGCTGTTTGACTCTTGCTTAAAATTAGCCAATTGCCTGCATGGCCTAGAATAGATGATGTCAAAAGTTGCTTTACAAGTTGAGTAAGTTATTTATTTTCTAGAAGGATAATAAAGACATAAAAAAACAACAAAGTACTAATTGTAGTGCTGTCAAATGATTAATCACGATTAGTAACAATGAAAAGTTTTAAAGATTAGTTTTTGTTTACATGAAATGTGTGTTTGTGTACTGTTTATATTTATTATGTGTAAATGTAAATATTTAGAAATGTATTTATTCAATATATTTTTATATAATATTATGTAAATATAAATATATACATGTAAACACACATAAATATTTTCAAAATATACTGTATGTGTTTGTATTTATATGTACATAATGAATACACACAGTTCACACACACACATTATGTAAACAAAAACCTTTTTTTAGATGAATTGCTATTAATTGTTTGACAGCACTAATTCATTGATTTATTTATTTATTTTGGAATAACGTGCTCTAATGAATAACATGCAGTAAGACCAGGGGCCTGTTCCATAAAAGTCGCTTAGAAAAGCGGGGATTAAAGTCCAAAACCTGACTTGAATGAACCGAGCTAAACATCCAAGCTTAAATTGGTTCCATAAAAGCAAATTGAGGATTATGTGATCCTACTAATTTGAGTCAGGTTTAAATAGTCTAGATAATTGCTCGTGCACGCCATTGTTTAA
>JAUCNO010000236.1:11477411-11495727 GCA_032353835.1 Enteromius viviparus | reverse complement strand
AAGCTCATCGAGAGAATGCCAAGAGTGTGCAAAGCAGTAATCAGAGCAAAGGGTGGCTATTTTGAAGAAACTAGAATTTAAAAGATGTTTTCAGTTATTTCAATTTTTTTGTTAAGTACATAACTCCAAGTGTTCATTTATAGTTTTGAAATGTCATGAAAATAAAGAAAACACATTGAATGAGAAGGTGTGTGCAAACTTTTGGCCTGTACTACATATATACGTATATATACATACATACATATTAAATACAGTATAAATAGCATGCAAACATATATTATGTAAACAACAACAAACATTTATTTTGCATGCGATTATTTAATACGATTAATCGTTTGACATCCCTAGGTATGTATGCACTGTGTGTGTGTGTATGCATCCATCTATTCTTACATCCCAGAACGTAGGAATGTCTATTTCTCTACATGTTTCAGAGGCATAAAAGACTTCTTTTAGTATCTTCATTTTTAAAGTTAGTCTGCATGTGCAAATTGTTGAATTTAGCCTATTTTCAATAGTTGAAAACCAAATGTGAGAATTGTCCAACCAGTTGGACAATCGCAATCAGTACACAATTATCACAAATTTACAAAGATTCATGCCAATATTGTCCAAAACTCCACCTTTCTACGGCGTTCCAAAACAAATTTTCTAAATATAAGAGAAAAAATTTCAAAGTTAAAAATACGTTTTATGCATTTTGAACTGTATAATTGTTTTTATGAAATTGGCTATGAATACGGTGTACATTTTAGGACATCCTCAGACCTCAGTCATAAAATTAAAAGGCGTCATGCCTAAGACTAAACGGCCTTTGTCAATGAACCAAACGGCATCGTGACTTTCAGGTTTAGGAAAAACAATATCCGGTCTCAGGTCTCGTACAATCAGGCATAGGGCGAACAGACTTAGATTAAAAGGCATCAGACAAAAAGTCCTCAGGCGAAAAGGACTCAGACTAAAAGGCATCAGACAAAAAGTCCTCAGGTGAAATGGACTCAGACTAAAAGGCATAAGACAAAAAGTTCTCAGAACGAAATGGACTCAGACTAAAAGGCATCAGACAAAAAGTCATCAGGCGAAACAGACTCGGTTGGAGTTTGATGTGTTGCGTTGCCCCGCCCCGTGTGACGTGTCATTACCGTGTGATGGCACTATTACAAACTTTTTAAATATGCACAAAATACTCGTGAAATGCATGTTATCCTATGCATAACAGTTAATTAGTTTAGCATTTAATAAAACTGTTAAAATAAACAATATCAGAAGCAGTTTATCGCCATCTGCCATCCTTAACAGTTCCGGCCGTGTGCATCACACAGGGCGGGGCAACGCAACACATCAAACTCCAACTGAGTCCGTTTCACCTGATGACATTTTTTCTGATGACTTTTAATATGAGTCCGTTTCGCCTGATGACTTTTTTCTGAGGATATCCTAAAATGTACACCGTACATGAAGTATTCCCTGAAAATGCATGTGTTTAAAGCATATTAAAAATACATTATAACTCATTCTATTATTTTAGTATTTTTAATTATTATTAAATAAATAATTGTAAAAGTTTATTGTTTGAAAGATGTTTTAACTTAGATTATATGCATATTATTTTGGGGGGGCAAGTGCTGTAGAAGCAGTGCAGTGTATAGAGTGTACACTGTTATAATGGAGATTATTAAAATTCCTGCTGAGTATCAATATGCAATGCGGTGTGAGTCTCTTGGCCCCTCTCCTCTCTATTGTTGCTTTATTGCGCAGGCAATACTGAGGGCTGTGCTCATTTGTATTTAACATCTTTCTCTTGGCAATGGGTGTCCACAAACACTGGCAAAAATAAAGCTATAACGGTGCACAATAACCACAGACAACATGATTAATTTCACTGCTGGTAGAGTAAGCATTCTCTGCAACACTTTAAATGCTCAACAACAGCGTTCAGTTTATCGAGTCCTTGGCTCTGTTTCTAATATGCAAGTTTCTTTTTTTATTATTATTATTGTAACAGTGTGAGCCGTTTGCTCAGAATCTATAAATGTACTCACATTAGCCTCGTGTTCTGGTATATTATGGTCTCTCGACTGTGTCCTCTTCTGTGCCATTTGACTTGGACACAGTGACCAGTTTTCCTACAGTATGTATACCTTGCAGTTTAGGAGATGGATGCACTTTTTGACAGCTCTCCCATCTGGATCATTGAGAAAGCCCAACACAATTAAGCCCAAAATATCTCTCACAGATTCCACTCTGCAGGAAGTACAGACAAGTTATCAAGTGCCCAGTATGCAACTGTCTGGACAGCCAGGATCATCTAGCATTGCCTTGCCAGATATGTCAGCATGCCATTTCTGAAGTGTCAACCTGACCTTACATTTTTTTTTTTTAAATAAATGTAATCTTCTCTTGTCCTTTTCTCCTAAAGATCAGATTGATGAAAGTGACTTACCTTGATCTTAGCCAGTGATGGAATATTACAGTGGCTGCGTTATGAAAATGTATTCTGAAATATTATGTGGTTGGCTCATACTGTCAATTTCTTGGGTCCCCAGGGCTGCGTCCCAAAAGAACACTGAGAACGGTGCTGTGGTCCGCAGAGGAGCCAGGCGGGGTGGGAGCTTCTCAGTACTTCCAACAGCACAAAGTACACTTCCTTATCATACTAATACTGTTATACTTAATTTTAGAACAAGGCTGTTTGAAGATGTAATTATGTTAAGTCCATTTATTATATTGAAATTCACATTTGTAATGTTCTATTTTCTATGGAAGCCTGTTAAATAGAAGATAAATAAAGGTTATTGCGACTTTTGATCTCACAATTCAGACTTTTTTTTCAGAATTGCATGATACATTCCTTCTCAGGAATGTAAGATATAAACTCGCTATTGCAAGTTACAAAGTCAGAATTGCATGAAATAAACATACAATTCTGAGAAATAAACTCACAAATGCTAGATATAATGTCAGAATTGTGTGATATGTACTCACAATTGCCAGTTATAAAGTCAGGACTTTATAAATTGCTATTGCGAGTTTATATCTCCAGCCCAGTCTCACAGCAATTCGTACATATTTTACGAGGTGGCTAATTCATACAAATTCGTATGATCTCACTCATATGAATTCATACGATTTTTGATAAAGTTGCCATACCGTATGAATTACACCTAACCCCGCACCCTAAAGCTACCTGTCACTGGGGTTTAGAAAATTAGAGTTAGTTAGTTAAGAGTGAGGTTGTACGAAGTTTTACGAATTATCATAAATTTGTCACCTAGTACGAATACATACGAATTGGCTGTGTTGCACAATGCTAAAAAAAAATTGTTGCGACTATATCACACAATTATGAATTCAGAATTCCATGATATAAAGTCGCAGTTTTGACCTTCTGACATTTTTTCTAGTAATTGTGACTTTATAACTTGAAAATTTATTTCTCACAATTCTGAGGAAAAAAAGTCAAAACTGAGATAAAAAAGTAATAATAACCTTTTTTATTGTTAATTTAATGGTGGAAAATGGCTTATATTGCTTTTCATATTTCAGCGGGACATGTACAATCTTTTATTTGTTGTGTTGCAAGTAGCTCTTTAAAAGCTAGAAAATTACTAATTTAATTAAATTACATCTGAAGATAAGTAATACATTTATTCCATGTTTCCACTAAATAATTATTGATAATTAAAGCAATTGTTAAATTGCCTGTGATGCATAAATATATTTACATTACTTATTTTATTTAAATACATTTTACACTTAATTTAAATTTTTTATGTCTAAATTTGTTAAAGTTTGGTTTCAGATGAATAATTGTTATCAGTTATAAAGCCAAGAACAGTAATTAGTTTAGAACACTGAAGGAAGTATATATATATATATTCATATGTTTTCTTCAGTGTTCTATTTGGCAGAGTTTTTGTTTAAAAATATTCACTAATTGCTAAATTATTGTCTGTCAGTGATGTTTATGTTTTTTTCCCCTCATCAGATTAATTTGGTTATGAAGTCATAAAATGCTATCATGCATACATTGACCTGAATACACCTCATCTATGAATAGCATGTTTTTCATTTTGAAATGAAATTCCCCTTAATATATATGTATTTTTCCTGACATTTAAGTAAAAATGTCAGGGTGAAAAATGTCCTGAAATCATAATGTGGAAATAAGCCTCATTAAAGGAGTGAAAATCTTAAACGTTATTAAGAAGTTTGGGATAATCTCTTAAAATAATAATAATAATAATATTAAAAAAACTTGCAGAAACATGCAGGGAAAAATTATCATGGAGAGGGCCCCTGTGAGTCCTTTTGACAGTGTGTCAAGGTCAATAAATCTTTTAAAGAATCAAATAATTATATATTTTCTATGACAAGTTGAGGTTATTTCAGGCGATAAAATGCCATGTGGTCCAACTGAAAAATCTAATCATGTGCATCAAACGTAACATTTTAGTATAGAGACCAATTTCACTATTCACTATTTTCACTATTAACTAGTTGCTTATTAGCATGCCTATTACTTACATATTGGCTGTGTATTAGTACTAATTAAACACATATTTTGCATGGCCATATTCTACATCCCTAATCCTATCCAATACCTACACTTTACAACTACCTTACTAACTGTTTAAAAGTGGCAAATTTATTAAAAGTAGTAGTTTATTGGTCAAAAAGCAAAGTTAATTGCTTGTAAATAATGAAATTTGTCATTATATTGAAAGTTTTCTTGCAGAACTTTCAAAACCATATGAAACCAACAGGAATACAAAGAATACTTCCTAAGAAGCTTTTCTGAAAGATGTTTTTCTATAATTTATCATGTACACTGGCCTTGTACTGCATATGTAATCTAACGTGAATGTGATTAATGAATTTCCGTATATCTTTACCCCAATTTTAGTTATTACTTATTAGTCCAACACCGCTGTGACCTTCTAGGAGTTTGACACCCTTGTTCTAACTCATCTGAGTTGTCTACTCTAACAGACTATGGCATGTTTTATGTATTTTGAAAACTGTTTCCAAATATCAGTTAAGCACAGAATGGTTCAAGTTCAGGTTAAAGTTAAAGTTACTTTGTAAGTAAGCACATTTTACTTTGTTCGTTATATTAGTGCTCTTTTGTCCGTGAGAACATTTTTAAAACCTTTCATCAAAGAATTGGATGTATTTTCTCTTTTATCCTAAAAGCACACAGTGCCCTCACAATTAGTTCTGTTCAGAACTGTTTAAATGGCTTATTTTACTGTCTTGGGTTACGACATCTGACAAAAGGGTTTACCAGGTTTGTGTGGTTTCTGTTTTAATGGTGAAAGTACTCTGAGAGTTGATCCTAATTTTAGCAGGAGGAGCAAATTGGCTGAAATTTCCCACACAAACCAAAGTGCCGTGGCACCCATCCATCTAGCTTTTATTTCTGTCAATAATGTTTTACTTGGACTCTTCTGGTTTTGGGCCGAACAGTGCAATAAACCGTTTTTGTCAGGTCTGTGTGCTGTAAAGTGATACTTTATGGTATGGAATAGTTTAGCCAGCAGTTGGACTTGAATCTCCATTGTATCTGCACATTGCCATGGGATTTCGTTTTTTACTTTATGAGGTTGGATTCTGATCAGAGAACGGTGGTTTCAGGCCAAGCGGGATTCAAATGCTGCGTTTTGACCACTGACCCAACTTTTTACTGTATTGAATTCAATTATGTAGATAGTCGGTAAAACTTTGTATGACTTGGCAATTCACAGATGAGAATGAAACTAACTTGAATTTTGGGGTATAACTGTGATTTATGCAGTTGTTGCCCTGCATTATACAGTATTTGTCAACAGTCAACTGTATGAAAAGTAAAATGATGTAGAGGCCTGGGGGCGGGGCCAGTGCGTTAAAGGGTTAAATTAAAATTCTGTCATTAATTACTCACCATCATGTTGTTCTGTTATTATAATACAGTATAATTTTTGTTTGTATATTTCTACTGTTTTTTGTGGTGACTTCTTCTCCACTTCTCCTAAGGCAAACATCTCGGACTTTGACCTGGTAATGGAGTCTGACCTGGGCACCTTCAGTCCTCTGGGACTGCAGTTCACTGGCAGTGACAAAGCTCGGGCAATCATGAAGGAGGTGATGAACCTGTTGGCTCCCATCAATGTCACGTCTCTTGAAGAACATGGAGAGGGAACAGACATTAACATGTGGATGAAGGCTGGGGTTCCAGGTCAGTTTCATCCAGCAGAATTCATTTCCATTGCAATGATCTTGATTGCAATTAACAAATTAAAAACCACATAATCTGTAATAAAAGTACAGTTCACCCAAACATGAAAATTGCCATTCACTCCCATGTCATTCCAAACCTTCTTTCTTTAGTGGACTGTTTGAAAAATTTACCTTTTTGTACCCATTTTATGTTTTTTATATTATATTTATATATCATAGTCATTTTTAAGCTAAGAAGCCACTCACTAAGCAAGCATGGTTATACACGTGTAATGTATTTAATTTATACTTATACTTGTTTTCCAAATACAAATTGCAATGGACTTCAGGAGTCTAATGACTAAAAGAACTGCATTAATTGTTTGAGTTCAGCCAATGATCTGTGAAATTGACTCTGAAAAGCTTGGGAAACTTGGCAGAAGTGAAAAGTGCTCACATGGTTAACCCCCAGGAGCAGATTCGGACAGGTGCAATGTAGTGGATCATTTAATATTTTCACACTCCGAAAACTGGCAGAGTTTGCTTTTTATGACTATTGATCGTTTCTATTGCTATTAAAATAACAAACCGTGACCAGTGTCTTCAATATTTCTAAAGAAAAAAATATCTGTAGCATCTTTTCTGCCATTGCAGTGGGATTCGGACGTTACTTTCATTTGTACTTAGCATAAAAGTTGTAAATGAAAAAATTTAACAATTCACATCATCCAGCATGTTCCAAAGAACATGTGATCTTTTTTATCTTGCCTGGTCTGTGTCACATATTTTCTTACATTTGATTACATTTAATTTAGTGACCTGAAATATAATATTTGGCATTCATTTGGTCATAACTTTTTTTTTTTGTTCTCGCTTCACAATGTGACTCCCAGACCCCACTGTATAAGCAGTCATTAGCTCCTGTGAAAAGTCACGCATGGCAGCTATACTGCCTTCTCCCATCATCATATTAAATTACTTGAGCATTAGAATGGATAAATCTCATTAATGTCTGCAGTCACCAGCCTGATTGCTTTAACCACCAATGAACCTGGGCACACAAGAGGATCGGCTGTTCCCTCGCCGCATTGCACACTGCGCTATCAGATGAATTGACTGTGACATCACTGCAGGAATAATGAACGCAGCAGGAGGCATGTAGAAATGTATGGCGAAATTCCACTTGAGTTTAAAGCCAACGCGTTAAACAAATGAATCACCCACACAGCTGTCTAAACAGCCCCGGCAACACGGAGCAACTTGAGCTGGTTTCTGTTTTCCAACAACAGAAGATTTTGTGTTGCTTTTGATGTGTAATCACAAGTCGCTCTGAAGTTTTTCCCTTGACAAAGCTGCGAATTCAAACATGAAATCTTGCCGTCACTTATCAAAAGCTTCTCTTAAGTTTAATGTAAGTTAAGATGGTTTCTGTTACAGTCATGGCAGCTTACCAACTCAAAAGCAGAACTTGGTACGGGTTGTATTTGCTGGATATTGTAGAATGCAAATGCGATGTAGTATTATATTTGTTTGTATTTATCTGTTAGTGAGGAGATAAAATTATCATAGTTTTAGTGACAATGGCATAAATCATAAACCAAGTTAGACATATACAGAGTTTATTAGATAGGGGTCCTTTTACACCAACTATGGGGCATAACAAAGCAGTCTGAAAAAGCAATTTGCTTTTAACAAAGAGGAAACACTTTATTTTAGGGTCTCTTAAATAGTTGCTTATTAGCATGCTTATTACTAGAATATTAGCCATTTATTAGTCACATTTAAGCACATATTCAAGCCTTGTTCTACATGAACTTATTCTACATTCCTAATCCTACACAATACCTAAACTTAACAACTACCTTAATAGCTATTAATAAACAGCAAATTAAGAATTTATTGAGGAAAATCATAGTTAATCGTGAACAAGTGTTCCCTATTCTAAAGTGTTACCAAAAAAGGATATAATCCATAACTATGCATTGCAAAGTTATAATAGCCTATTTGAAAAAACAGTTTATGCCTCAAAGAGGGAAAAACTATGTGTCTAAGGGACTTGTGACACCAATTCCAGCTATCCGGAGATGATAATATAATATATATCGAATATAATATCTTTACAATTTAGTGGTATTCTGAGATGGCAAAGCTGTAATATCAGCATCATTAGTCAAATGACGATTCAGAAATCATTCTACTATGCTGATTTGGTGCTGAAGACACATTTCTTATTACTATCAACTGTATATTAAAAAAATCAAACTGTGCTGCTTAATATTTTTGCAGAAACTGTAATATATTTATTTTCAGGATTATTTAATAATTAAATGAACACAAAAATGAAAGGGCATTTACTTGAAATATGGTTTAGTACATTTTGATACATTTATTGCACTATTGTTGGAAAAAAAAGTATTAATTTTATAAAAAAAAAGAAAAAGAAATTGCCCCAAACTTGTATGGCTAGATAGATAGATCTTAAAATGATTTTGCATGATTAGATGCAAAAGCCTCTAAGTACGTTTGACTTTTTCATGAAATGAGCATTTCTTTGTATAGGTGCCTATATACTGGTAATTCTCAGTGGCTTTTGGCTGGCATTTATCACATTTGAAGAGAAAATACTTGATAAACACATACTATGTGTGAAGTGCATTCACTCAGTATCATTATCTCATTTTCTACCAAGAAGACTTTTAGAGGCTTTCAAACTCTTCAAATGTTTAAACATGAAACCAAATAGATAAAAAAATGGTTTGTTGGAAACATAGCCTCAACCTGCGTAGTTTTTTCAGTTCACTGCACCGTACACCTCACACTATTGATTCTAGGGCAGAGAATAAGCAATGCTTCACCAAGCACCCTTCTAAGGTCAAACAAAACTTTGTCCCTGAATTTCCAGGGGAATAAAGAATATTGTGGCTGGTGCCTGTTCACATATGGGATCAGTACAGAAATAGATGGCAGGCAAACAGGCTTTAACTGCAACCACATGCATTCTGGATTCTACCGCTCTTCCAAACAAAGAGAATGAGGCCTGCAGTGGGATATAGAGAAGGTTTTGTTGAATGTTTAAGTCACACTGATCTTAAAATGATGAGTGATGCTGTGTTAATGAGTCACTGCATGGTCAGCTTGTCATCAGCGTCACTTGGAACAAGGCCTAGGAATATGAAAACCCATACAGGGTTTAAAACTAAACAAAAAGAATAGCTTGCAGTCATTTTGTAATGGCCCCAAAATGAATGGTAATTTACACACCATGTCATTCGAAACTCATGCGATTTCCTTTTTCAGTGAAATGCAAGAAGCAAAATTCCAAATAATTTTTTTTGTTCATGCTGTTACTGTGAAAGTGGCCTGAAGCTTTCAAGCTTCAAATGTGACAAAAATCACCATAAATGAATCATGAAATTGGTTGATGTCACTCTTGTTACAAACCCAGTGTTTTAGAGCCATACGATAGCTTTGTGTGAGAAACTGAATGCAATTATTAATATTACCCTTCAATAGGATGCTAAAACCATTAAATTTGTGAACAAATCATTCAGATCTGATTCAATATTATTTATTCAGATATTTGACAGAGCATATTTTTCCAGAAAATAAGTTGCACTTTTTATGTCACATCCATTCAAAATTGCATTGAGAGAAGAAAAAGAAAAAAACAAAACATATAAGCCATAGCAGTCTGTAAGTCATGTTGTATAATTACATTCAGGTTCATGTAAAATACCAGTAAAAGTAAAAAAAAAAACATAGTTAACATTGTAATTATCACAAAAACCTTTACATTTAACAGCATTCATAAAAGAACAAAAATAAAACTAAAATTTACCTCTTAAAACCTGAGTGAAAATCTTAGGATAAATAGTTTTTTGATGCCTTTAAATTGTTTAGAGCATTAAAAAAATTTTTTTTAAGTAATAATAAAATAAAATTCTATTATAATATTTTATATTAAAATAAATTTAAAAGTTAATTATATTTCATGCATAAGTTATGCTAGGACATCGGGACTCAATTTCTTTGAAAAAATAAAAAGACATGAATGAACATGCATAGGCACACCTAACTCTGTACAGGACATACTGACTTAAAACTCTGGCATGAATAGTCTCAGAGAAATGCACTGAAATATAATATCGGCATATGAGGCCAGAGAGTCTTAAAAGGTTAATTATTCTGGCATTTATATTAAATGGCAAGCCCAAGATTATTTATTTAAAGGCAAATGTAACTGTCGATGTAAAAGTCCAAATGCTGATGTTATTTTCAGTATATAAGTTGCTTTAATATTTAAATTGCAGCACTGCTCAGATCATAAAAACAGTACTTATGTACTGGAAAACATGGTAACTACGTATAGTCACTAGAAATTTAAGTTTTTCAGAAACTTTAACGTAAGCCTGTTTTTGCCAGATAATTTTTTTTTTATAAAAATGGTAATTGCGACAATTTGTTTTCTTTCTTATCTTGTAGTAATGTCAGAACTGTGAGATCACAATTACCTTGTTTAATTTGTTTACCTTTTTTAATTCTGTGACGGAAACAAAAAAAGAACTGAGTTGTAATCTCAGAATTCCAATAATTGTGAGATAGAAAGTCACAATTACCTTTTTAATTTTTTACTTCAGAAACAATTTTTATTCCGGAAACAAGCTTCCATAATTAGTCATATAGCTTCAGAACATTTGAGGTATTCATCATTTTTATATAACTGCATTGAGAAGAATGCGTGTTTGGAACATGTGGGTGAGTAAATGACGATAGAATTTTCATATTTGGGTGAACTATTTTAAAGAGCAGACGTAAGCCAGACTATTTAATATTCTAAGGCAGCAGGACAATTTTCACACATATGAAACACAGAATCACACATTTCAGTTCTGTTCATTATGTATTTTTTTCTCAGGCGCCAGCCTGCACACTGCAGACCAAAGGTACTTCTGGTTCCACCACACCGACGGTGACACAATGAGCGTTCAAAACCCAGAGGAGATGAACCTGTGTTCTGCTGTTTGGGCCGTGGTGGCCTATGTGGTCGCTGACCTGGAGGAAATGCTCCCTAGATAGTGAGTCACTCACAAACGACCGAACAAAGCCCTGTCCATCAGCTCACAGCAGTCGCTCGATCACACCATTACCTTGAGAATTCTCTACCAGCCTAAGATTTTTTCCCTCATAACCTCAGGTACACTCTTGATCACGCCACTGTCATGTAATACATACTGCTACTTTGATAACTAGTGTCATTTTATGTTTTATTTTTCATTTAGTTTTATAATGTGAAATTATGTCATTTTTATTCGTAATTTATTTTTCAATTTTAGTTTATTTTTTAATTTTAGTCAATTTTAGTTTTTAGTTTTTCAATTTCTGTAAACCTAAGGGGTTCGTAATATATAATAAAACTGCAGTTAAGTCTCGTCCAACATCTGTGGCTAAAATTAGCTTGGGAAGTCTTGGTTTCACAATTTTATGTAAACGGTGACAAACCGTGTGATGATATTGTGATGTCATTTTCCACAAACTGAATATGTCTTAGTCATCATAACATCGGACTTCCTCTTGGAAACTAAGCCCAGTTCTCCTTTCCTAAACAAACAAACTTAAGTAATGTATATGCTACTGTTTAGTCATACGTCCTCTCTTTTTTTCAGTGAAGTTGTTATTAAAGGATTATATGAAAATCATCCACATGAGAGATTTCTTTCCCTCTGTTAAAAGTCCACTCCACTAGACTTTAATGCTTCAAAGGGTTCATTAATACATTGTAAATGAAATGAAATCCAGATGAATTAGCAGTTTAAAACAGTTTAGTCCAAGTCTACTGAAAGGACACAATGGCTTTAACAGATTTAATTCAGAATTTCATCCACATACAAACGTTTTCAGAATTAGCATAACTTTTTGGTTGTCCCTGCAAGCTAAAATTTAAACACTGGAAAAATCACAAACCTCATAAATACAACTTGCATAACGCAAAAGCATCATAGAGATGAATTTGTTCTTTATTCCTGCATTTATATTGAAAGGGTAACTGTGTGTTACTGTTTTTATTTTTAAGTGATGGAAATGCTGTGGTAAGCTTGTATCCTCATTATGTTGGATATGTACGTGCATGTGCCCATGTGAGCTGCACTTAATGTCTGGTTTTCAATTACATCAAACAAGTAAGTTCTTGTTTCTATGACAACTTGGATTAAGAGGACATTTGAACATTATGCAAGAAAATCAGCCCCAGTCTTTGGTTTTCCCACAGGTTTCTACTCGCCATGACTAAATCTGAATCACACAAGCATCTTGAATGCACATGTTTCAAAAAGAGAAATGTCACTGGGTTACTGTACACGGTATGTGTCAGTTTCCTGGGATCCGTGTAATTTTTATTTTTTTTTGCAACAATGCATACTCTCTTTTTCTAGACAGAGAAGAATTTATAGAGACAATTACCCAGATACGTTTGGTTAACAGGCTAATAGGTCAGTTTCCTGAAAAAAAAAAGTCCTCGAGAGCTTTTTTCTTTGCTTTGATCAGATAACAAAAGTTTAAAGCTTTGACCCAAGGCTGCTTTTACATTGCCTTGGGGCTCAGATTGGAGACCACATCATAAAAGCATTTTCCTGGGATTTCAGGGAGTTAACTTCGTCAAAAGCTGCAAAGACTTATTCTCTGGCCTCAATGCAATATATTGACAAGGTCTGGACACAACAATTTCTTAAAGCAATATTCTGGGTTCAGTACGAGTTAAGTTCAGTCTACATCATTTGTGATATTACAGTATATTGACATTGACTTTTTCAAAGTCAGGGTTACAGTGAGGCACTTATGAAGGTGTAAGTTACAAACAATCCCTATTTACTTTTGTTAAGAAAATCATGAAGGGAAAATATGCTAAAAAAAAATAAAAAGTTTTTTTTGTTTTTTGAGATTCTGGATGTACCCACTGCATGTGCTTTTATGGATGTGCTTGTCATGTGTCTGTTCTTAAACTGCTTGGATTACTTTTACAATGTATTTTTTAAAGCATGAAATATTGCTATTAAAAATATCTTATATGTTACACAAATGTAATGTCTTTTGCATTTGTGAAGGCATAATGATGACAGAATTGTTATTTATGTGTTCTCCTTTTACTGAACCTGAAACATCGTTTTAACCTTTCTTTTGGACAATGTTCATATATAGTCCGTGCACTGGATTTAAGCTGATTCAAACAATCCAGATGGTGGGGTGTGGTGGTAAAAGTCATAGAATCGCACCTTTGCAGCTATTTTTCAGCTCATGTGTAAGAGAGAATTGCCTTGAGTAGAAAACAGCTGGAAGCTTTTAGCCGCATTTGTGTGTATGTTATTGCAAATGATGTCAGGATTTGTGAAGGCACCACTCGGCCTATGAAAACAAAACTTAGAGCTCCTTCTCAGACACAGGAGGCGCAATCCGTTAACTTTCCCAGCCATCATGGACACAGAAGTGTGTGTAAGTGAGTTTGGAGTTGTTTGGAATGCTAGACTTGGCTTTGGTCTTAAAAGCATGCCTGGGATGGATGCATATGGAAGCGGTCAGTAATTTAATTACAGGTCATGGAAGCACAGATCGCGGAAAGTAAAAGCGCTCATTGTGACGTGGTTACCGTTGATCATACTAAACCCATTTTTAAATGCATTAAAAGTTTCATCTGCTTTCTAACAGACTTCCAAATAGGGCCATTGGGTTTAATGAGGTTACGCTGAGATTGTTGGTGTAATGAGTTGGAAAATCATGTGAGTGGGAAAGGCCACAATTTCCTCCATTTACCTACACCGAAGACAGCCCACCAGTAAACACAACACAAACCAATTTAAAGTTCCACAGAGTCACCTTCTTTACATAGGGTTATGGAGCGTGATGCCCATCCATCATGCTTTATTTATAGAATCAACTCACCCCTTTCCACCAAGTGGCACGTTAGGACGTCTTTATTCAAGCACACAACATATGTATGTCAGAGGAGACCTAAAATAAAGTCAAGGTGGTTGAGGAGCAGTAGCTGAAGGGTTTTAAAGCAATGCTCTTAAAAGAAAAAAGAATTACATAATGTTGATTACCACAAGAAGATCTGTTATATTCTTCAAAACATATATTAGGTTTACGATTAGGCACTTACACTATACAATGGATTTATATATAATTGTATTACTTATTATTTATAAAACCAGCACTATTTGCCATTTTTATGGTTGTTATTATTGATCCCTGCATGCACATAACAAAAAATATCTATTGTGGCCACAAATAAAAAAATTATTTCCTTGTTTTATTCATTTGTTCCTTCGTTTAACATTAATCTTGGCTGCAAATTAAGAACTTGTTCCTGCAACTTATTAATTTATTGCCTTGTTTAAATAAATTAGGACCACATTGTACTAATTCATTTTTAATTCAATTTAATTAAAACAAGGGAATAAATGAGCACAAGGTGGCTTCAATTTACTAAAATAACAGAATGAATTCTTAATTCTTCACCACAGTTTAATTACAACGAGGGAATTAATTCTTAATTTATGGCCATGTCACACACTATAGGTCTGCACACCAAAAAGTTTAGTTAGCACTTTTTTACGCTAAAATCTAGTTCAGGTATTTTGAACTAGCACATCTTTACAATCTAAAGTTTAGATGTTTATGAATTGGCCCAATTCATTTCCACTTGCAAGTGGAACAAAGTTTTGCTTTTTGCCTATGAAGTAAGGAGGGAAAGGTCTCACTAATTTGTGGTAATTACCATAATTAGACATATAAATAAGCTCCAACCATCTTGAAAAATTGGACTAAAAATAATGCAAATATATTTATTAGATTTTCACTAGTGCACTTTTTTTTTAAAATTTTGGTTAGTCTGTGAGATAGTTTTTATTTGGTTCATGTGTTTGATTCCCTACAGGAAATAAAGTCACCGCAAGACTGCTTTACTGTCATTAATTCAGATAGTTGATGGGCGGCTTTGGGAACGAAACATCTCTGTGGGGCTGGATGCCTTGAGGCTAAATGTAGATCTCTGTTATTCAGCAAACTGAAACCGTAGAGCATCTCCTGAAGCTGCCAGCTTTTGATCATGCTGTCAATGTAAATTTGAGTACGTTATTGTAGGTGTATGAGACACGTTATGGAAAGCCTGGTTCTTGTTGGTCTTGGTACACTACGTTAGTGAGAGTGCTATGGGAGCAGAAGTATGTTATCAACAAAATAACCCTAACTATTAACTAGTTGCATATTAACATGCCTTTTATTAGCAAATTGCCTGTTTATTGGTAAAAAACATATTCTGCATGACCATATTCTACATCCCTAATTCGACCCAATAACTAAACTTCGGTTCAGAAATATCATGCTTGGATGCGATTGCATTGCATGGCTAATGAAATATTTAGAATCAGCTGTAGGGAATTTTTTTTTTATAACATATCACTGTATAAATTCTAATAACTATTAAATAGTCATTAAAAACATTATTTATTCATTTATATTCCCATATTCTTTCTTTAATGTCGTGCCATCACCCTAGATGGGGACGTAACACCATGTACCCTTCAAGGTTGATAATGAACATTTTCATAATGCAAAGCAAACGTTTATTTTTTTTAAATGTAGCCTTTTTGTGTTTAAGTGTTTTAAAATATACAGGCCACTGAAGGTTTTATCTTACTATATGTCAAATGTTTTATAGCCATGTTTTTATAGCCATCTCCCCAGGGGATAAAGAGAGGATATTCCAAATGCAAGCGTGTATTCCATTCAGTTTTACTGAAGCAGCTAAATTAATATTTCATGCAATATATCTCAAGCAGGATTTATCTCTTATGTATGCAATTTGAGCAGTCTTTGACTACTTTTCCAAGTAAGTTTAACCCATTTGGTAACGTATTGTGAACATATTTCAGTAGGAAGGTACTAAATGTACTGCAAGGTTTAACAGATGTTTTAGTGTTGTCAGGGTAACTGAAATCAGGCCGATTTATCATTTCAACTCCCTGTGACGTTTGCTGTAGCTGGAGAATTCAACTGTGGTTTGCCAGTGCAATTCCTCTAGTTCATCTCATTTTGGGGTTTGCATCTGGTTTCCAAACAGTGTGATCTCAACCCTCCACTTTGATTGACAGGTTCAGGCAGTGAGGTAATTCTGCTGTGTTTACCTAAGAGTTGGACTCTATAAGGGAGAACCAGTTCATAATAATTTTTCTCGTAATGTGCTTTGTTTATAAAATGTTAACATTTAAAGTAATAAATACATAACTGCTTTGAGTGGCTTAATTGGAGGCTTTTCTCGCTTTATGCTTCTAAAACTTTGGTGCGTGGATGTGTGACTGCTCCTTAGATGAGTTTTCCACAGCCTCATCTTTTCACACGGTGCAATAGAAGATAAGGTCAGAGCAATCCAGTCTTTTCAATAAAATGTGCAAAAGATGCTACAGATCAAAATCCTTGAATTCCTAGGATTCTATGAAGCTTAAGCAGAGAACATGGCCAGTTTTGGTGTCTATTCAGTATGAAATGAAAAAAGATGAAAGCTTGTCCCTGAGAAAGACATATCAAATCCTCTTTTGTCCTTTTAATAAAACTGAGCCTTTAACATCAATGATAGTCTAGATGCACCTCATGCCCTGGTGACCTTGTTTGGAGGGGTAATCGATATCTAACAGGTCATTACCTCTAGTAAAGTAAATCAATATTTAATCTTTTAATAATAATCATTTATTTAAATCGACTTTAAGTCAGATTTGTGTTTCTGTCTACAAACAATATTTGAATTTGTGAAAATGAGCAGAGACGGTTTTTAGATTCTGCCCTATTGGAGAACATATTCGCTCCATCAGCCTTCAGAAAGTTCATTTGTGCTGACACGGTTTTGACTTTTCTCTTGACAGGCTGAAGTGCACATCCACTTAAACTTATATGGCTGATTTTATGAGGCACTTGTCACTTTTTCCTTATTGAAATTGATTTCAAGACCGTGTTATTCTTGAGATTTAGGATGGAGCGACTAGACTATTGAAACGGAGGCTGTGCTGATGCAATTTACTGCAATCGAGCGGTATGATAGTAAAACAGCCTGTTCTCCTGCCTATTGTCTGTAATGATTTTCCTTTTCTTTGCTGCTTTTTTTTCAGTTTCACTTATAATAGTCAATCATCCAAATTGCGTAAAGCCGTAGAGGCTATTTATCATTGTAGAATTGCATAAGAAAAACTATTGTTTGTGTCTTTTGCAAAAATGTTACAATATTTTAACATAAGTGTATATGTCTGACTATCATTAACAGCTCTCAGCTCTTTGCAGTTTCATCATTGTCTCACTGCTGGCAACATACGCAAGCTAAATTATGTTGTGCTGTTGAATATTTACATTTGCTTCATACTGAGCAATAAAAGGATGTAAGATGAATTGTTTAGTAGAATTGATCTGTTACAGATGTGCACAAGTTGAAATGTGCCAAGCTGAAAAACAGTCCTCGCATTCACAAACTCTTGTAGGGGAGATGGAGAAGTGCTGTAACCACTAGTTGTACCACCATCACTTTAACCAGTTTCGAATGAGCAATAGGGATGAAATCACTATGATATATGATTGTCACCCTCCTGCTGTTATAGTACAAGTTGTAAAATTCTGAGAAGTAGATACAAAAATACAGCTTTTCATCTAGATCAAATTCGAAATGATCTCATTTAGTGGATAAAAGTGTAAAATTTACCTGTTTACACATTTATGTTCTCCATGCACTACTGAGAATAAAATATTGGCTCATGTGATTTGGAAGTCTTGTTTTTATGGAAATTCTAGGTTTCATTTTTATAAAAAAAAGAATTAAAAAAATCCTAACATTTATGGAATTTATGGAACAATTTGGGTTGTGTAATATAAATGTATATTTAAAGACAATGTCTGTGTATTTATTGTATTTATGTATACAGAATAAATGTACACAGTACCCATACATATATTATGCAAAAAAAAAGTTATATTTTGGATTAGATTTATCACGATTAATTGTTTGACAGCACTAGTATGTATAAAGGTGGTGAAATTTTTTCCCGTGTCAGATACAGTCTCATATTTGGAGGTATGGTTATTTTTCTTC
>JAUCNO010000236.1:11442736-11458413 GCA_032353835.1 Enteromius viviparus | reverse complement strand
TATAAGATTAAAAAAAAAAAAAAAAAAAAAAAAAATATATATATATATATATATATATATATATAGAATATATATTTTTTTTTTTTTCAGTTTTACCTGTTCTAAAGTTTTAAATTAAAGTATTTCTTGTTTTGTGTCAATTTTATTTTGATTTTTTTTTTTTTTTTTTTTGCCAGTATTGGTTAACAGTTCTAAAATATAAATCATTATCGGTTATCGGTTATCCTTTATTAATATTTGTTATGTGTATAAGTATTGGTTACCAGTTATCCACAGCTGCTAAAACAAATCATATTGGTGCATCTCTATTTTGAATATAAAAAATAAGACACTTCCAACTCTAAATTTAAATTTGATTACCTGCAATCAAAGAAATTGTAAAAATTATAAAAACATTAAAAAACATAAATTGCAGGATTGCTCGAAAATTTTAATAAATATAACTATAGACAAAACTTTTAATTAGCATTGCATTAATAAAACTCTCTAAAGCCACATGAAGTCATTTGATGAGGGCAGAGCTCTTTCTTTACTGATTTCTTGTTGAAACAGAAAGTTTGGGCGGGTCATATTATAATATCCAGCAGTCTAAGTTACTGTAGGATTGGCTAGTAAGGTATTACTAAGAAGAGGAATATCCTCAATCTAAAGAGCATTTTATTGCACAATAATTTGTTTAGTGCTGGATGAGCCATCTATATTTGCTGTCAGCTCTCAACTGTTAAGTTACTTCTGTCAGCATTCATACTGTAAGTCTTTGATAGTATTTTCTTTGAGACACATCCCGCTCAGCTGCTTCTTCAATCGGGATGTATTTTAGACACTATATATTGGGTTCTGGTGGTCACAGCGACACAGAAGTATGACACTTGGCCGAAAACAGAGGCCTGTTTGTTGATGTGGCCTTCTCGCGAGGCAAACATTTCTCTAATAAGGCCGTAGAGGGCAGTATGCAGCAGCTCAGATAATTATCTGAAACACTGCTGTGACCTATGACACAGTTCAGCTCTCATTAATATTCATGGAGGGTCCTGTTTGAGAGGAGCCGCTCTTTGAGTTCTCACTGGCAGACATTGTTAGCTTTGGTTTGATGGAAGTGTTGTGGCGGTGAAGCAACTCGAGCTCAAGTCATTCCTGAGACCAGACTCATGATGACATAATCCCACATTAATCCCGCCCACTATTAATAGTCTGTGACAACGGCTGTGATTCAATCGGTGAGCCACAAAAGGTTAAACTCTTCAGAATAACCGACCAGTTTGTACGCGGTTTTAAAGATGAGAAGATGACATGATTTTTTGTGAATACACAACAGCTTATTTGCTGTTGGACTTGTTTTTATACTCTGTTTAAAACTGGGAGTGCATGTTTTTTTGGGCTACATTGTTAAAGCTAAATTTCTGCAAAAATTCAAGAAAGATTATTTATTTACTTATTTATTTATTTGCTTACTGTTAATGCATTCAGTAGTACAGAATTTTTTTTACAAAAACTATACAGAATTTGACATAAGTTACATGAGGATTTGAATATGCAAATATATTATTATTTTTTTTTTTTTACTTTTTAAAATTTGTATATTTTGAGGGGCAAAATATTTTTGACATGACATACTCAAAAGTTATTTATTCAATTTTATTTTATTTATTATTTTTTTTAATATTTATTTTATTTTATTTTTATTTGTTTTAGTTTTACTTTTATTTGTAAAGTAAAAAATAAGAAAGAAAAAAATAGAAGTTGACTTTTTAATAATAATACTTTTTTAAACGTAATTTTTTGGATTTGATTTTATAAGCACTTTAAAAAAAACGTTCTTATTTCTTTATTATTATTTATTATATTTTTTATTATTATTATTATTTATTATTATTATTTTATTATATATTATAAAAATTGCATTACATTAATAGCATTATATGTCCAAACTGTTTATTTAATGCAAGTTTTAATAATAATAATATTATTAGAACTTGCATTAAAAAAAACAGTTTGGACATATAATGCTATAAATGTAATGCAATTTTTTAATGGCATATTATTTCTCACTTAAAGGACAATTTGTTATCCACCATACTACAGAATGTCACATACGTCTTGAAAAATATTAGGGGAAAAAAGGAAAAAATTAAATAGTTTTGTCGCTTTCACCCTTCACTGCCACTGATTCTTTGTCCCAATCTATATCTAAAGATCAGAACATTAACCCAAACAAAATACCCTTGGAAACGCCTAGCGATAGCTTCACAACATCCAAAAGATGTCATGGTGGCAAGTTAGCCGTCCGAGCACCACTAACTTTTCTTCAGAAAAAGTAAAAGTATAGTTGGCAAATGTTTAAGGCCCTCATATACAGTAGAACAGTGGCAGTTGTGAGTAACTGCTGTCATGTGGGTATATGGTTGTAAGGTCAGTGATTTGGCACTAGAGCGCATCCCCTGATTCACTGTTTCCAGTAAGTTCCACTTGTCTCCTTCCCGTCAACACGTCCAATTCAGCTTATAGTGACCTCACTGCCATCAGCGGGCAAAAAAAAAAAGAAGCAAATACATGTCAGAAGCCTCAAGCTGAGAAGAGTTGTTAGCGAGCGACTGGCCCGAATGCCCCGTCATCCTTCACGTTCCTCATCATACGCTCGGCAGATCCAGAGCATTCCTGACCGCTGAGGTTTTGAGCCGATCCGCCGGTCGCTGGTGAAGCAGGGCTTTTGTTCAGGCGTGAGTCAGAAGCAGACAGAGGAACCTTTTACGGCGTCCCCTCGTGATGTCTTCCGCCGAAGGGGAGGAGAGTTACCACTGCATTGATATCAGAGCACAAAAGTCTTACTTCATCAACCAGACTCGACTCGCAGTCTTGAGTTACGCCGGGTCAACTGAGACTCTGTGCTGCAGGTAGACTGACTTTCACCATTGCGTTCACACACCAATATGGTGTCAGTCCTGTTTGGAGCTCAAAAAAATTACGGATTTTCTCAAGAAAGATAACTGTGTTGCATAATATGACATTTGTACGATTTGTATTTTTCGATTAGTACGAATCCCATTGTGAAAAAGAAGTACACTTTAGCATACTATAGAATATACTTAGACTGTAATATTACTTAATAGCATGTAAATTGCAATTAAAAGAATATGTGTTCAAGTTTACAGTATTATAATTAAATTAAAATAAAGTCAGCAGCATTAGAGTGTTTTTAACAAACTTATGTAGGACTTAAGTACATATTCATGCAATTAAAAAACTAAATTACTTCGAGTGCTTTTGAAATGTGTTCAAATTGTAAAGTAAAATATACTGCATACTGTATAAGACATTTCTATTCAAATGTGTACTGTATTTAAATGCATTTGTAATAATGATTAAGTTGCATTTTAGTGCATTTAAAATATATTAACTTTAAATGTACTGTAATCTCAAATAACACTACATTTAAAATTATGTTTTACTATGTTAGTCGACACATTAAAATAAGTGCATTTTTTAAAAGTATGATAAAACAGGTAACATTTTATTTTAAAGTGTCCTTGTTACACATTACATGTACTAACTATTATAATAACAATAAATTATGCATAATTATATTGCTAAGCCAAACCCTAATCCGAACCCCTAACTATATAGTAAGTACATGTAGTTAATTAATATTACTTAGACTAAACTGTAATATTACTTTATTATTACACTGTAACAAAGACACCTTAAAATAAATTGTAACTACAACTTTTAAAAGGCTTAAGTTTGTTTAGACAGTCATGAAAGTGTCTCTTTTATGTTGTTAAATATTACATAATCTTCAAATAAAGTTTTTTTTTAAACATACTTTTAAGATTTAAAGTACGCTAAAGTAGACATTCAATAGAAATAACCACGTCGTGTATGTTAAAAAAAAGTATTTCAAGAAGTTTGACAGGTAAACTTATATTTTTGATTGTTGTATAACAGAAACAAGTGGAATGTGGGCATTTTGATGGATTTATATAGAAAAAAAGCGTTTCACAACGCGTTTCCTTGTGTGTTTTAGTCAACGCAATATGTCTTAGATGTCAAAATTACACGTGTTTACTACTAATAAACATCATAATTGTTAAACTAAAGTAACCACACATTAACATGGTTTTGCTGTACTAGCCATTTATCTTCACCATGGTATTTGTGATTATACTAATGGTAATCAATCTGAATGACTATAGCAATGCATCTCTGTGGTGCCCAGATGTACAAAACAGATGCTCTCACCTCTGTAATAAACACAGATATGTGAATCACGTCTGAAATGGTACATGAAGATCACGGACGACAGGTGATAAGAATCGAAGCTCACACGTACAGTAGTTTAGAAAACGAGTCCTGTACGAATAGGGCTACAGTCCAATTCGGTTAGGTATATGTTGACACGTTAGTCGCACGTTAGCGCAGCATGTTATCGCCGATAATGGCCCACCACTAATATATACAAAATCAGAGTCATGTGGTATGACCAACATGCAAAATACTTAACATGAAATAGTAAATAATATTATCTGAGGAATCCTGCAGACCCTCAAACCTGTGTGTTAACTCATTCATTCTTGTAAAATACTAGTTTATTTCAATTAAAAAAGGCAAAATGTCATGTGGTGCAACTTCCCAAAACATTACATATTCATGAGATATCAATCCATACTATTTGTAATTATATAATAACATTTAAATTCACATGCATTTAAAGTAAAATATTGTTACTTTTTCTATACATTGAATCTTTTGATCATTAAAAAATCTAAATGACACAAACCACCAAAGTAAAATGGGTTGTGAATGTCTTTTCTTGTTAACATTAATGTATTAAAGTCAACTGTTGTTGTTGATGACATGACACCTTGTACAAACCTGGATTGATCACAGCTGAACCGTGCAGCCATTTTTCTTGCGCGAAATGCCAAATTTGAAAATGGCAGCACAAGTGCTTAAAACACTGATGCCTTTATCATTCGCAGTCTCCTTTTTGATTTGACGGCCGAGCTTAAATGTTATGGTGCCTCATTTGGGGATGCATTTAAATGCAAGAATTACCCAGGCAAAATGTTGACTGATTATTAGCATGCCGCTAAATCTATGTGTGCTCTACTGTCAGAGCAGCCACACAATGGCTACAGAGGGGAGCATCTGTCTGTAACGCGGGCCACGCGAGCGTAATTTCACCAGTGGGCCGCTTTTGTGTGCGTGGATGAAGCCGGTGCCGTGGCGAGAGAGAGAGAGAGAGAGAGAGCCGTGTCGGCAGGTGCATGCCACCAAATTACCGCCTGCAATTTGCATTTCCCTTCGCTAAGAAGCATGCCATTATCATATCAAAGGGAACTCACAGCAACGTCTAGTTTGGAGAGATGTGGCACTGCTTCAATTTGAGCAATTAATGCAGGATGAAGACACTTGTCATGCGTCCCAGATTCCCGCTGCATCCATCTGCATTGTTCCCGGCTGTGGAAGACGAGGCATTCTCCGAGGATACGAGCGCGCACTCACACACCTTCGTGCACATGGTGTAGTCTTTTACTCAACTAGGCATCAGAACAAATGCATTTGCATGATCTTTACCCAGACCCCTCTTCTCCACTCCGAGGCCTTGATATCTTTATACGTGAGCGTCTTCCGATGGTCTTTATTTCATGAATAATGAAGCCGTTGAGTATTGCATTAATGGCCTTGCGTGGTCTAAAACATCACTAAGTGCATTCAGTATTGTATGAGCCTAATGAAGATATATTAGGACTAATTCCTCTTTGATGCGTCGCGAATAACACACTCATGTTGTCATCCGTCACCAAGCGGCGACTGCCGTTCATTTGTTGTGCTGCCGACTCCGATTTATTTGCCGTTAAATTCCAAGTACGCCTCAATCAGGCCTATTATTGCACACCTTCTACCGTTAAGACACAGTCCGTCATTTAGCTTTTGAGGAAAAAAACCTTTTTTCCCCGCGTCCTCCTCCCAGCTCTCGGCACTCTACATTTTCTTTGGGGTCTAGCACTTACAAGATGGTATTAGTCACAGCTGTTCACTGTGATTTCCATTCCTTCTCTGGCGCAGGAGGGCTTGCCAAGTGTCTTCGAGAGCCTCTTCCCATTCATCCGAACCTCCTGTCGGATCGCTGCCTTATTTCTATGACAGTCAGCTGTTCCTAACCAGCACTAAATTGAATTTGATGGAGCCAGGTTTTTTTTGGATTCCCTTCCAAAGCTGCCTGAACGGGATAATAATTCTCGATAATGCATCGGACCAGGATGTGGCATATTAAGTACGGGCGTGCAATGGTGATTAAGGGTTACTGAGGCAGAAAGAATTGTGGGAAATCCAACAGACGCTATTATTTGCAGTCTAACAAATTTATTTAGGGTTTTATGATGTCACAACAAATATACCTTGAGCTAATGGAGCATCTCTGCTCCTGTTTGCCTGGTCATCTTCCACCACCTGAAGGCGATGGGATTGGTCCTGAACAAGATGTAATATGACTGGAAGAATGGCTTATTTGTCGCTCCGTGGGTCTCCAAGATTGCTTGTCACAGATGGCATTTTCTGAACTTAACCAAACAGGGAGCCCCCCAACTTTTCAAGACGATTCCTGTCTTCCCCCTGGTCTTATCTTCCTCCCTGACGCTCTCCTTCCTTCTTTTCCTGTGGGTTCACAACGATCCTTGATGTTTGTGACAGGCCACGATAGGTGGAAACCCTTATCGCAGCGGGGTTCGGAGGCCTTGCTAAATTGAAAATTGCAAATGAAATCCGTGGGGTTTAAATTCATCAGCTATTATGCCAGATGACCTTTGGCAGCTGCTGATAAAAATGAACGAATGTTAGCTGTGATCCAATTTTCGACACTATCCACTCCTTTGACTTCATTCACAGTCAGACAGCCGACTCACAGGAAGTGAAAATGATAGGGTTTCAAGAGCGCACCATTGTGTTGCAGATTAAGATTTTTTCTTCCTATTTGCTGGGGTCGGCCTTGTGCTACGCCCGTCTGGTATTCCGCCATTGTCCAATCAGTTTCAATATCTGCTCCGGAGGACATGTAAGTCTCCCTCCTCAGATAAACACTTACAGAGGGGAATGTTGGACTTAATAGTTTTTGCCCCAGAGGTGATGGTGGTTCACTGTGTAGCGAGATCGACTGGCACATGTTCGCTTAATCGGACAGTCTTATGGCATGTGGAAGTCTCTTCTTCACTGAATCTGGGATGTTCTTTCTCCTTTCAACATGTCATCTCTCGGCTATTAATTTTCCACGGGTTTGACAGAAACCGTGTTACTAGGATGTATCGCAAATAAATCCCAGTTACAGAAGGATGACTTCACTATTTCCATAGAACAGAAAAGAATACAGTATGAAGAAAAAACATAATAGAGGACAGCAGAATAGAATAGAATAGAATAGAATAGAATAGAATAGAATAGAATAGAATAGAGCACAACAGACTAGTGGAACTGAATAGAATAATACACTTCAAAGTATTAAGATCAGCATATAACAGAAAAATACATAGTAGAAATGTAGAACACAATTCATAGCAGACTAAAGCACCACAAAACAGAATACAATAAAATAGAAATAGAAAAAGGACTATAAAATTAGAACAGAATATAAAAGTATTAAACATAACTGAATAGAATAGCATAAACCACAGCAGAACATAAAAATGCATATTAGAAAAGAAAACAGAAATTAAAGATTAAAATATTAAATTAAAAATAATAATAATAATAATACAATAAAGAATATAATAGATCAGCATAGTAAATGCATGTTTGAAAATGATAAAACTATGCATAGCGTAATAGAATAACGCACAGCAAAATAGAACACAATAGAATAGAAATTAGCATGTTAGAATAAAATAAAAAAGAGAAATCACAGCAGAACAGTATAATGCACTGTGGAAAATAAAGCACACAATAGAACCTAGGCAGAATAAAGAAAAAATCACAACCGAATGAAACTGAGATTGAATCAAAGAATAGACTGAAGAATACAAAAGATCACAATAGACTCAATACAAAGCAACAAAATAGAAACAAATAGAACACAATAGAATAGAATTTATAGACAAAAGAGAATATAATGTAACAGGATCAAAAAAGAATAGTGTAGAGTTATAATAGAATCAATAGAATAGAATATTATAGAATAAAACGACATGATAGAATAGAAAACAAAAAAACATCAAAATAAATCATATTGGAAATATGCATAAACTGAAAATAATACAAAATAGTGACAAAATAGATTATAACAGAATTAAACACAATAGAATAGTTGAACTTGCTTTTATTAAAGTAAGACAACATAATTGAAAATAAAATAAAATGTAAAGTTTTTGTATCTGTTGCTATTATGGACATAATTTGATAGTTTTGTGATTACATTTAATAATGTTTCTAATGACTATATTCATTTATCATTTGTTGAATTGCAGTCAGAAGAGACCTGTGTCATTTGCCCTGTAGCCTACATATCCATTATCATTTGGGAGGATAATGTATAATGTATTAAATACAGTATTTCCTCATCTGGTTATCTGATATCGGGATGGTTAATACCTCTATCCGTGCCGTTACCATCCCTGAAAGCCGTGATAAAAAGCCTCCATCCTTTCAGGACAGATAGAGTAGCCGTCAGCAGGTCAGGTTTGACCTCAAGAGTAAACACAGATCCATGAGAGACGGTCCCAGGACGACACTGTGTGATGTGATTAAATGTGTCATGTGTAATTGTAGCACGGTGAGAAGCGCTCGCAGGAAAGGTGCAGATGGGATTTGGAAGAAGGACAATGCTAGGTCCCTGTAGGGCCCGCAGGGGTTTGGCAGTGGATCTTCCACACACACACACACACACACACACAGATCTGTGTCACCAAACCAGAGGAGACACTCAGTTACAAGAGCTTGTCACACAATATATATTTGGTAACAAGCAAATGGACTGGAATAGTTGGCATAGGTTTCTTTCTGACGTGAGCCTAGTCCTGTTTCGGAGGACACCGGGGCTAGTTGTCACACTTTTTACTCCAGCGAACATAGTTTTTTTTTAAATACGCAACCCGACGAAGCGCTAAATTCAAGTAAAGCATCTTTTTGGGTATGTTTGTGAGTTTTTTCCGCCGTGGCACGTCTCCCGTAGCGCACCTGTCACAGGTGCTGCTCATTAATCAGTTATTACGCAGGTTATTCGGCGGCTGACAAGTTGCAATTTCCCCTTGATTTTCGGACGTTTGTCAGGTGGGAATTACGGCGAGGCGCACGTGACAAAACACCCCCCCCTCGCCGTGCCTCTTGGCTTCTCCCGCTATCTGCTCTCTCTCCCTCTCCAGTTTTTCCACAAACAATATCTGGGACTCAGAAGTAATAAGGCGGAATGTATAATTAATTACCCAGCTTGCTCTAATTAGGGCTGAATAAGTTGTGTCCCTCTCATCATCACAAATGTGGTGATGGGTAATACCAGTTTATGCTATATTAACTGCAAATATGCAATCCTTCTGAGAGCACTTTCCTTGATGAATTTGATGAATGTGACAATAATTAGCAGAGACAGATGAGAGCTAAATTACTACTGACAATGTAATGCTATCCTGCTTGAGGGCTTGGGAACATGGCAGAGACCAGGGCCCGTTTCTAATTAATAGTCTTTCTGCCAGCGAGGAGAGAAAAAAAAAAAAAAGAATGGTAATTGTTTTCGTCAAAGGCTGTAGGGAGCTATCAGGGTAATAAAGTTAATTAGCAGAACAAACAACCGTTCACCGCCTTACCAGAGTGGAAAAAGTGTAATTCAGACTGTGGCAAAGATATGAGATTAGATGATAGCCAAAGGAAATTTCACACTGGAGAAAAAACAGGGAAATGAAATCAATTATTCGACGCCTTTTCTTTTGTGATTCACGTGCATTATTTCGCGCTTTGTCCTTGTTTCCCGCGCGTGTCTCGTTCGAAAGATTGTTTAATGTTTATCCGTTCCTCGAGAGCGCGGGCGGGTTTCTTCTCGCGGTTCTGGATGGCTGCGTCCAGAATTTCCGAGCGCAATCAACTCTATAATGATCAGAAACGGCTACAATACCGAAGCTGTTGAATTGAATTAGAAAACCTGGATGACAATAATTCGAAAACTTGGCGGAACTGAGACAATCTGACATTTTTGCTGCGTCGAGATGCTCCCGGGCAGCTGGGGTAATGAAACGGTGTACTCAGCCAACCTTCAATTTATTAGTGTGTCAGAAAAGCAGTGCCTGCGTTGACATAAAAACCTGACGTCGCGGTCTGAATGAAGTAAACTCACCTCAGCGGTCTGCTAACGCTGTTACGTGTCATGTTTCTATCCCGCCTGATCCTCGCGCGCTCTGCAGGTAGATGTTTGTACACAAGGTGGTGGTAGTTACGCTTTCTTTATGGGACTGAGGGCCGTGAATACATCTAATTAAAATCAAATGAAATGGGTTTGTTTTTTCCCTCTGGCAGCCACGTGTAAGTGAATGACAGTCAGTCACACCCCTGTCAGATTTTCAGTGGGAGGAAGCAGCACAGGGTTAGACGAATCATTATATTGATCTCATTCGTATTCACAAGATATTCCTGTGTAAAGTTGGATAGACTCTGAAATGTACTCTGAAAGCATGCATGCGCACACACACACACACACACACATATATATATATATATGCATCCAGTCTTCAGTGTCACATGATCCTTCAGAAATCATTCTAATATGCTAATTTGCTGTTCATGTTTTTTTTTTTTTTTGAGGATTCTTTCATGAACAGAAAGTGGACAGAAGTCCTTCTGTAACATTAACATGTAACATGTCTTTACTGTCACTTTTGATGAATGTAATGCATCCTTAACAAATATATATTTCTTTTTGGTAACACTTCAGAATAGGGGTCCAAAATAATGCATTAGTTAAGCATTAATTAATGGTTAATTTGTTAACCTAACATTTTAATCATTAATTACTAGTGTGTTTTTGCTCAACTAATGCTTAATTGTGAACAAATTAACCATTAATTTATGTTTAACTAACTAAAGTGTTACCAAACATTCTAATTGAGTACATATAATTTAACAATTTTGTTAAATTTACTATTAATATCCTTAGGTGTAAAACTTGTTAATAATAATAAAGAACTATTTATAAATATATATAAATAAATATATTACTTTTTTGATTGAACCAACTAAATCTAACAGAACTTCAGTCAGTCTATTGTTTTTAAAGCTTGACAAAGGCAATTATATGCTCTGTAAAACTAATTTTACAAAATGTCTATAAAAAGATGTTTTGAATCTGCCCTGAGGCATGTTCTTCTGCCACACTCACACGAAAGATGATCTGAGTTGTCAAAAAAGACACGAGACACGTTTCAGAAAGAGTCTGTCACATGACTGAATGAGAGGAATGTTCTCAGCACATAATTCATGTGAGCACACGTAACAATATGTGGCTGAATATTAATAATAATATCCTGGACAGCGAGTACACTCTCGGAATAAATTTCCAGATGATTCCTTTTTTGATGTTTGGCCTCTCTGACGGTCTAGTGACCGCATTGGCTTACAGATGGGCTATTTTTAAAGCAGACTGAATCAATGACAAATCCAGAGGGTCTCAACCCTTCATGAAGACCGAAAGAGAGTCTGATTACTAGTAGCTTCAGTCCGGTGTCTATCACAAGAAAATAGTAAAAGTTTTATTTGTTTTCTTCACAAAAATGTTCAAAAAGTTAAGAAAGTTTTGAAGAAATTTAGCATTACTTGCTCCCCAATATCCTCCGCAGTGAATGGGTGCCGTTAGAATGAGAGTCCAACACAATTCCAGTCCATCAATTAACATTTTGTGGGATAGGATCAACAGTTTAATTACAGATGTACAGATGTTGATGTTTTAACATATAATGTGACGGCCGCCGATCAGCGCCGCCCTGGAAATCAACCAACACCAGCTGGAACTCATCAACCCGGGCTAATCGTTCACGGCAGGAACAATATAAAAAGCCCACACGAAGACAGCAAAGACGAGCAACGACTCCATGGTAAACGTACTGGTGTTGAACTTACCTGTTTTCTCTTCCTCGCAGAAGCCTCGCCGTGAACGAGACGCCCGGGCACCTTCACACGCTGCACGGAGCACACCTTTCACCGCACCTGCACAAGGGAATTGAGGATTTCAAGGATTAGGAGCACCAGAGACTCACCGAGCACCGCCACCATTATATCCACAGTATTGGACTCTCTTACCATTTCTGTTTTAATAAATCCACCCTCCGGGGAATTTGTGTTCACTCAATCCAGTGTCTGTCGTGTTCTCTAGCGCCACGGTTCACAATATATATATTGTAATATTATCAGATATTATATGAAAGGTGCTGACCGTCATACCCAGTTGTGTCTTCAGAGATTCTCTCTGATATTGTTTCCTGTTTTTATTTCACAGCACATTTGTACATTTTAATTGCCAAACATGACTTAATTTTTCAAAGGTTAAATATCAGTGAAGCAGTTTGCTTATTATGGGAAAATGAGTATTCAAGTCACTGACCGATCTTGTAACTAAGCCCTAAATGGGCATCAATAGTGCAGACATCTTTAGGTTTACTTGAAATGCCCAAACATTTAAAAGTGGATTAATGCCTGTATATAGAAGTGATTCAGCTGAACCCAGTCCATCATGTTGAAGAACTCTGTGAAAAGAACAACTGCAGCTTAGTTTTCATGCATGAGATTGCCAGAGCTAACAAACACGTCTATATTTTATCACCAACAGACTTTGTCTCACAGCTGTTTTGTTATTTTAACCAGAGTTTATAAATAAATATTCCCATTTCATCTAAAAAATTAGGTAGTGGTCTTCATATATAAAAGCATTTTACAAAAAGAAATTACGAACGATACTTTGTTTGAGTGATTCCTCTATTTGGTTCCCACACTTAAGAAAACGTACAATAAAATATAATAAATATCATCTCATTTAGAGTGTATGTAGCTGCTCAAGAACAAACTGATTCAATCCTGCACAATGCCCCTAAAAGTACTCCAAGTATTTCACTATAATGTACAGTAAGTGACTATGTATAAGCTATGCATAAAGACCATAATGAATAATGTTATGCTTCCAGTCACTCTTACTCTCTGCCTGTGTGTATTTGCATACAGATTGAGGTCTTTGTGAAGGACAGTCTGACAGAAGACACAGCACACCTGTGGAATAATGCTTTACATAGTGAAATGACAGCCATGTTGGATCTTGGCACCAAACTGCTTTCTCAGTCCACCCAACACATCAGAAAACTAACAGACATGGAGACACAGGTGTGAATTCATATCCAAAAGCGTTTATCATAACATGCTAATAATGGCTTCTGAGTGTTCTTGGAAAAATGAAATGAAAAATGAATTTACTTAATAAGAAACACCCTTTTGCCATGTGTTGATGGCTACTGAGTATTATGATGCTGAAAAGTATACAATAACACAACTACTATGTCATTTCATAACAGGTTTTCAATCAGTCTTCAAGACTGGAGATTCAGTTATTGGAAAACTCATTGTCCTCCATCAAACTTGAGAGCAAACTGCACCGGCAAACCAGTGAAATCAACCGACTTCAGGACAAAACAGAGTATAGTGTCTTTGATTTTTCTGACACATCTTTCACTTGCACTATTTTTGTACTTGTTTTCTGGTAATTCTTGCCCTATTTATATCTATGTTTAGTGCTCTAGAGCAGCGTATGTATAACATAGAGGCACTTCACCGTGCAGAACTAGGTTGGATAAAGAGTGAGCGGACAAAGCTCCAGAAACTCCTGGCTTCCCAGAGCTTTTCAATACAAAGCCTGGAGCTCAATTTAGAGCAGGCCATCACTGACAACAGTGTCCTCTACCGCGAGCAACTACAACTGCATAGTACCATCAATAATCTGCTTAAAATGTGCTCCAAGAGCAAAGGTAAGCAAATTGCAGATAGAGTTATAACTGCACATGAGAGGGAAAAATACAAGATGTCATGGAGAATCAATTAAGAATTTGTTTACACAAATTCCCTCATTTGTGAGGACAAAAACATTGTATTGCATTGCACTGATAGTTCTATCAAGTGCCATGATTAATTTCGTAAAGTCTGTCTGCTTTACATCACGTAGAATTCAAATGGGACTGGCTCACATCAGGGGTGCTGTAGACTTTAAATATCCCATTTTTCTTTTTCAAGTTTTACTTGTATCTGAAACATTGTGTGAAATGTCACAGAGCTTCGCACTTCCCACGTCCCACTTCAACCTCCATATGCTCGTATATAGGCTGAGCATCTAGAGCAACTTAAGTACATAAAGATGGATTCATTCACTTAAAGGGTTCCTCCACTTCAAAATGAAAATGTTGGCATCAATCATTTAACCCGTGTCATTCCAAACCTGTAATGACTGACTTTGGAAGTATGAAACACATTGTCAAAATCTGCCATCAGTGGTTCAATCTGTATTTTATGCAATGATGAGGCGTAAGTGTTTAATAACAAAAATTAAATTTACACCTCTTAGAATTCAGTTGGAAGCCTAACAATGTGAGGTTTCAGCAAACGTTTAATTTTAAATCCACATGGCTATAACAAGTATTTGTAGTTAGAATTTATATACTGTATATATATACACACAGTATATTCTCTCTGTACTCTCAATGCTGTCTTTTCTTTTTATATCCATGCTTGTCTAAAGCAGTGAGTCCAAATGTTTTCAAACAAATGGATGAGCAGAGAAAATACAGAGACTGTGCCGAACTCTTCCAGGCTGGATTTAACAAGAGTGGAATTTACACCATCTACATTAGCATGCAAGACATGCATAAGGTCAGTCTAAATGGGATCTGATAACACAGTTACTGGAGTTATGCCAAGTGTTGTATTTGTTATGTTTTGTGGTGGATGTTTCCCCATACATAAGATTTCTTTCTTTCTAAAGTGAAGTTAGAAAATGTTTTGATTTAAAATACTTATTTTTACTGTAATGAGACACCTATGAGAAAGTTAAAATCTAACTCTTTAGTGGGTCTTTTTACATTACTAACATACTTTGACGACAAAGAAAACTGGCAAATTTGTATGATTAGTTGTATTTTTTATTGTTTTTGCATGATATGCTGATTATTGAAAATAATAAATATACAGGTACATCAGTGACTCTTGAGTTGTGAATATTATTTTCAACAAGCATAGCATAAGTAAGGGATAATGTAGAGGCAGCCGGTAGTTATCGCAGAAATAAGCACCGACAGTGTGATCAGGTCTTACAAGTCTTGTGTCTTGTATCCACTCATTATACGGCTACTTGCCACATAAGAAAAACTAGACATGAATTTTAAACATTTTATTGGCATATTTGTTTTAAATTAACATTTTCATCCTTCCGCGAAACGATGTAGTACCACGTGACTAACATTCAAACGATTTGTATTTTTTTTTTATTTACAAGGTGTTACATTGTTAATTGTGGTTGTCCAGTGTTTGTCACAAAATGGCGCCAAACGGTAAACTTTGTTGGCGTGGAGGGATTTTAAACATACAAGTAGTACCAGCTATGCCTTATTACTTTGGAGCGGTTATTATTTGAAAAGAACGAACCTGCAAATGTCTCAACTGACCAATCAGAATCAAGCATT
>JAUCNO010000236.1:11412720-11428887 GCA_032353835.1 Enteromius viviparus | reverse complement strand
ATGCCTGTCACTGAATTACATTGTAATCTTTTACGTGGTAGTTTCACGCAATTTTTGGTCATTACGTGATACTAACATGGAATTATGCATTAAGAGTTCATGGTTATTTCACGCAATTCTGTGAGATCAGGTTGGTTGGGTTACATGTTCAGAAATGTGTAAATATAAATTAAAAAAATCACACCCCACCACATATTCAATAATGGCAATATCATTACCCAATATTTGAATCCGGTTATCCGTGCGTAGACCAGGGCTGATGCCGGTCACTGACTTACATTTGTATCATTTCCAAGAGTTCCTCACAGAATTTTCACAGATTCCATGAAACTACAAAATTGTCAGGGCTCTCTCTCTGGCAGGAAACACACGAGGCACAGAACTTGCAGACGATGAATATTTTACTTTCAGGATAAACACAGGGTACAGAGAGCACAGGGTCTGACACATAAGGTTTGACACACAAGAACCGACACTGGGGATTCAAACACAGACACTTAAATACAAACACTGACGAGAACAGAACTAAAGGCACATGGGGTACACGGCTGGGCACTAATTAACATAATCAACTAAACTAGGACAGGAACGACCAAATATGGGCATAGAAGATACAAGGTGAGCAAAAACACAGAACAAACTAAATACAAAGTCTGGCAAAAATATTGGAGTTAATGGCCCATGGTCATTACACTAAATTCTGTGAGATCAGGTTGGCCTATGAGGTTGGCTCCAGACACTGAAGTACACTCCGAACAGCGGATTTAAGATAAAACAAACAATTGCTATCCACTTTTTGAAAAACTTTGCAAAACACTATTTTTAGAGATAATGGTTAATTATTTAATATAGCCTGACATGTAGCATGTTTAAAATATATAGACTTTACTACAAACTGTACTACAATACTGTTAAGGAAGCATTCAGAACTTGTCTAATTTGTATGTATTTTACAGATCCTTACTTACAAAACCCTACTTGGCCTTTGGTGTGATGAGCAGAAAGTCTGATAATGGCACATTTTCAGCACATCTTTAGCATTACATCTAATCAGGAATGGCGTTGGTAGTGTACATGCTAAAAATGAAGCCAGACGTGCGCACTCAGGAAGAGCTGCAGGGATGGTTTTGTTGTTCATGATGTACTGAATCGTAGATTCCAGCTCTTTGTTGGGGGATACAGTAAGCCTGTGTCATCTGCACTTTCATGAACTTTACAGGTCTGTTCTGTATGGATACCCATCTCCTCCACTTAATAAAAATTTTAGTCAGAAACGGAAGTTATAAAGTCGGAATTGTGAGATATAAATTTGCACTTCTGAGAACATAGCAGTCTTTTTTTTACTCAAAATTTGACTTTTTAACTCATATGCTGTAGATCATGTTGGCAACTGTAGTTAGCTCAGATAAGTGCGGGTACGCCGGGAAGAAAAGCTTGAGTTCAAGCTGGCGTGCAACTTACATGAAAACTAATTTTATTTATTGCATTGGAGATGAAGCCGATTATATTCTCTGGGGATTATTGCTAGCAGACACAGACAAAGAAAGTATAGTGCAGTAAAAGAAGGCTTTGAAGCACACTTTGTGGGAAAGAGAAATGCGATTTATGAACGTGCTTGGTTCAATATGTGCAAGCAGGAGGAAAATGAGACTGTGGATTCATTTGTGACATCTCTGCATGCTCTGGCAGAACATTGCAATTTTTTTCAGCATTACACTACGAGCTGATAAGGAACAGACGCATTGTGGGGTTAACAGACGGACGACTTTCTGAACGTATGCAGCTGGATATTGAGCCAACACTGGATACAGCAATTGCAATTTACAATTCATACAGGGGGTGATGTCACCGTAATTCCAGCAGAAATGTTTAAGGATATTTTTGAAGAAAAATTACCTGCCCTCTGGAATGTGACAAGGCCGTTGCTTGGGCCAGGACAGGTTCCGTTGGATGTAGTTGGAGATGCCAAGCTTCTGCTTAAGAGAGGTAGAAAACGGTAAGAGGATGGTGTGTACATAATCGGAAATCTACATACTGCACTTCTAGGGGGTGACTGGCTTAAATCTCAAAGCTTAGGTTAGATAGCATTGACACTGAAACTCTAAAAATGGGCTACCTAAAATTCTGCAGTGATTTAGGAGAAGTACAACAGTCATATGTAATCAGTCTGAAACCAGGACCCACTCCATTCTCACTCAAAACCCAGAGACAGATCTTGAAATGTTGGCTGGTGCCCAAATCTTCAGTAAGCTAGATGCCAATATGGGATTTTGGCAGATACCGTTGTCAGATGAGTTTGCAAAGTACACAATGTGTATATCTCTGTTCGGTCATTATTTCTTCAGATGACTTCCCTTTGGAATATCTTCTGTACCTGAACACTTCCAGAATAGAATGGCCACAGAAGTCATGGATGGGCTGGAAGATGTAGTGTGTCATATCGACAATGTTCTAGTGTGAGGGAGAACAGAGGAGGAGCAGGACTCAAGACTGCATGTGGTGTTGGAGAAAATGCAAAAGGCAGACATCACTCTCAATATTAAGAAATGTGAGTTGTCGAAGCAGAGACTGCATTTCTTAGGACACATAATTTCTGCTGAAGGAATTAATACTGACCCGATGAAGACTGCAGCAATCAGAAACATGATTGAGCCCTCCAATGTAAGTGAATTAAGACGTTTCCTGGGAATGGTAAATCAGCTAGGGAGGTTTATTCCCTAATTGGCAGATGGCAGGAAGGATGGAAACCAATAGCTTATGCATCAAGATCTCTTACTCAGACTGAGCAAGTGGAGAAAGAAGCGTTGGGTCTCACATGGGCATGACAGGCCAAAGGCTAGGTGTGGATTTGTTGGGAAGCAAGACGTACCTGCTTGTGGTAGACTACTACTCCAGATATGTGGAGTTATCTGGATATCTGATGCTAAAGAATCAGGAACAATTGTTGTTAGTCACTCTGCTATGAGATCCTACTTTGTGAATGCACAGTAAGGGACAGCAAGCACAGTTATTCACCTTCCCCACTACTCCGCTGGCCTACACACACACTTGCACTAAACATTCAGGCTGGAGCATGCATAATAAATTTATAATTTATGCATTCCAGCTATTACAGTTACAGTATATCCACTTTTTGAAAAACTTTGCAAAGCACTATTTTTAGAGATAATGGTTAATTATTTAATATAGCCTGACATGTAGCATGTTTAAAATATATAGACTTTACTACAAACTGTACTACAATACTGTTAAGGAAACATTCAGAACTTGTCTAATTTGTCTGCCTTTGGTGTGATGAGGAGAAAGTCTGATAATGGCACATTTTCAGCACATCTTTAGCATTACATCTAATCAGGAATGGCGTTAGTAGCGTACATGCTGAAAATGAAGCCAGACGTGCGCACTCAGGAAGAGCTGCAGGGATGGTCTTGTTCATGATGTACTGAATCGTAGATTCCAGCTCTTTGTTGTAAATAAATTTATAATTTATGCATTCCAGCTATTACAGCTTTAGTTGAAGTTAATACTTTGCATAATCCTTGCAAAATCTATACAAAATGTTCATTATTTTACCAAAATAAGAGGGATCATACAAAATGCATGTTGCATTGTTTAGTACTGACCTGAACAAAATATTTCATACAAAGATGTTTTCATATAGTACACAAGAGAAAATAATTTATAAAAATGACCCTGTTTAAAAGTTAACATACTACTGCGCTGCTACCTGAATGATCCACAGCTGTGATTTTTTTTGTTCAGTGATAATTGTTCATGAGTCCCTTGTTTGTCCTGAACAGTTAAATTGCCTATACTGTTCTTCTCAAATTCTTTAGTTTCTCACCAGTCGAAAACTTTAATTAGCTTATGCTAATGCTTTTGGTTAGGTCTAATCTCTACAGGAAAGTGGATCTCACGTGTCAGAGCTAAGAACCTGCAACCTCTGCTCTGAACTAATAGGGCAGGGTACATCACTGGCTTTCAGAGGGACTTACAAACATCACAGATGTCAGCACTCTTTTAGGGACACTGTTTATGATTTATGGTGAATAAAAGTATGGATTTGGTGCATTTTTACCATTATAGGGTAGTTGTGTACACAAATACAAAGTAAAAATTAATTTTACATAATAGTTCACCTTTTATTCAAACAAGCAAGGATAAATGATAAAATCCTAAAACCTGCCATTAAACTGAATCCAACAACTCTACATATGAATCATTACAGTAGGCTTACCATAGTGTTACAGTGTGGGTTTAAAAAAAGATTGTTATGTCATGCCTCAATAATTATGAAAATATTTATTTAAAAAAAAAAAAAATCTTTTGTAATGTACAGTTCAAGTTTTACTTACAGGACAGATGCTACACATATTTTTAGCATTTTAACCACAGCAAAATTATCTTTTTATATGATTATTTCAATTTGCAGAAATGATCCCCCAGGGATAATAAAACCAAACAGATAAGCAAACAAACTAAAAACATTTGCTTATGTCTCTATATTTTTTGATCTCCAGGATTTGAAATTCATAACTGTATTTCCTGCATAACACACCATAGCCAGTGAGGCAAATATCTGAAAAGAAAAAAGAACAAAAATTATTATAGGCTACTGCTACAAGTTGTTTTTGTAATAGCATGACACACACATACAAAATGCAATACAGTAATGTCTGTTTTTCCTAAGGTCAAGTAATTTTTATTTTTACTGCAGGGAAATAATCAGTTGTGTAAGAAAAGCATTGCTTCCAGGTGCTAGGCTATACGGAAATAAGAGCATTGCTAAACTAATCAGGAAAGTAGCTTTTTATACCGTCGATGCGACCCAGTTGATGAAGTAGTAGCGCCCCCTAACCGCCACATTCAAAGATGTGGCACAAATTACAGCCGCTGCCAGGTACAATACAGAGGCGCTCCCATTAAAACATATTCCCTGTGAATTAACAAGCATTTATTTTAATGAAATTTGGTGGAAAAGGTTTTTCTTTGTAGTTAAATTAACTAATATGTATTCAAATATACTTACCAAAGTTTTCCATGGGATCTGGGGAATCTTCGTGTGGGCCATAGTCAGGTATATGAGAAAGAGAATGACAGTAAGCACCCAATAAAGCACTGACACAAACATTACCCATCCCAGTGCAGGAGCATGGAGGTACTCAGTCCCACCAATCAGAGTCCACACCAGAAGCCCAAACACCTGAGGGTGAAGATGGAGCTCAGACACTCTGACTGAAACAACACTCATTAAACGCAATGAAACCGATCTAAAACCAGCCATAAGAAAGTTGGTTATAGGTATCACATGAAATTCAGCAGCTCAAATACAACTCTAGCTAAGCCATTGTTATAGGTTTGAATGCTACAGGAAATACATGAACTGATAACACATAACTTGAATGTTTTAAGTTGCTTTGGAGAAAAGCATCTTCCAAATGCACGAATACACTCACCAAATCATATTTTAGGACCAAAAAACAAATTCTGACAAACAATTATGTTCTCTAAACAGCAGAACTGGGCATTGGCACCACTCCTTAACACCATAATATTCTCCAGAGACTTCCCACCCTGCCTTCCTGTTACAAACAACAAAGAATTTCTCACTGTGTTCTTGATATTGCATGAAAAATCATTGTGGATTTGGAGCCAGCTATAGATTAGACCAGGAAAGGGAATGCTTAGATTTGACTCCGAGCGTGAGGTGGAAGGAAGAAGAACAATACAAGCCGAAAGGAAGAGTTTGTTTCCCAACTGTTTTGGTTGGTCCTCTTCCTCTATTTCCTTAGTGAGTAATTATCTTCATGAAGAAATTCCTACATTTTGTTCTTCCTATTCACCACAAACTATATGGTTGCACGCTATTCCTTAGGAAAAAGACGTGTACTGGTACTGAATGTACCCTTGCAGTGTAATTCCAATTTTAAAAGTATATTTAAAAAGAAAAACTATTTGTGATGATTTAAATTAAATGTAATGTCACTTATTTTGTGTGTGTCTTCAGCATATGCCAACATTACTATTGCAATAATAAGTCAATACTTTACCTCCTATCGGTTTATTATTAAAAATGTGTAATTACAAATATATTCAAATACATGTTTCAGAGATTAATTTATGGTGGCGTAACTGAAGTATATATTAGCTTCCATAAATGCTCATTTAAAAAGATGAAATTACTGTACATCAAGCACTCTCAATTTTAATTGCATTTAAACTACAACGCAAATTTAATAAAAAGTATTTTACGTTTTCATTAAATTGAAAATTACATTGTAAATTATTATGCCTGCTAACATTAATTAATTCACACTTACATTTTTTTGTATTAGGCTTACATTATGTCTTTAATAAATACTCTTTTTAAATGAGTTAACATTACTACTTTTCTTTTTTAAGCTGAAAACATCGCAGATAAATAAATAAATAAAATGAGTTTCACTTTTGCTTTATCAAGAAATACATCATTGCATCCTCTGGGAAATGGAAAGTGGAAAACTGCAAAAATTCTAGAGATATCTCCAGCAATCAAAAGTTTTCTTTCAATCTGTTCATAACCAATGTTTTATCTTGTGACTTAAAAGCAAGCTTATAGCTACATAATTTCTCAAGTGGGCTAAGTTTAGATACACTATTCAGCTATTTCGGCTATACTTACGATTTCTCCAGCCATAAACACGCCAGAAGCAGAGCGAATAAAGTTACCATCATAAGCCAGCTTGGAGTGTGACAAGCCTAAACTCTCTATATTTGAGCTCTTACTGGTTCTGTCTATAATGGTGCCGGTGCTGTCGGTGCGGGACTCGGAATCGATATCCATTCTAACGGTATTACAAGAACTCCCGGAATAAACCAATACGTGTTCCCTTGCTCCTAAACTAAAGGAAACCTACTATGGTGAAGGCTTAGCCCGTAAAAGGGATGTGCTATTCGTGAACGAATCGTTCTTTTCGAAACGGATCTTTTTCATGAATTTGCTGAACCGGTTCACAATCATAATAATAATCGGACTGCTCTCAAGCATCACTTCACTGACTCATTAAACCCCGAGAACTATGCAATAAACAGGACAAGAACAGACGCTTGGTTTTCACATTTAGCCTACACAGAGTCGTTAAGGTGCGATGCAGTTGTTCATAAAAGTTAGTAGTGCAAACAATCAATGCACACTTAAATGTTTAGTTTTTATTTCTTTCATTGTTTTGTTTTTTTTAATTGCCTATTCACTCAAATCAGAGTGCTTTTTTTTTCTAGTTCTAAAGGAAACGCTATGTATTTTTAAACACCAAAAATTCTATAATAGACTTTTATATTTTTATATTTTAGAGTTATTAAAACAACAGCAACAAAAAAAAACCTTAATCGCAAACCAGATCAAAACGATTTCTCTAACCAGTTTGAGCAATGTATTTATCTGACTTTAAAATAATTAGTATTTGCGAACAGGGGTTGCTGTATACCATAGGACTATACTATTTCATTCAAGTTATTAGGCTACACTATAGCCTATCATCAGAAAATGAATCGGCAAATATAAATGTATCATAAACAACACTAATTAAAACAACTATCAGTTGTTGTTGTTTTTTTTCTTTTAGTAATTTGTAAAAAAAATAGTAATTTATTTGTAAAAAAAATCATTTATAATAATAATAATTATAATTACGCTATTATTAATGTTATTTTGTTGTTGTGATGTTAATGAATTAATAATATAATTGCTATTGAAAAGTTACTGAGCAGCGTCAGAATGATCAAAATAATATGGACCAGCCAGTCAAATCGTTTTAATATTAAAGAGATAGGACTGGCCTGATTTTGGTATTGCTTAAGAGAACTGGGTCTCCTGACGAGAACATTTGGGACTGTTGGTGAATTTTTTAACCTGACTTCATTTGAAGAAAATTGAGATAAGAGAACGTTTTTATTAACAAAAACGGCACAAATAACCTGCAGTTCTGCACTACCATTTTCCCTGTAATAATTCAAATGTGTCGCAAGAGGGCAGCAAATACATAGAAGTTGTCAAACTATGGTAGGCCCGCTGAAAGGTTCATCTATAACAGAATTAGTCTGTTGGCCATCATTTTACTGTCATTGTTTTTGTGATATCTTAATTTCTCGCTATATTGTTTATTTTAGCTACTAATATTTTTTTTATCTAAAGAGCAACGAGCAAAGTCATACAGGACTCTCTTATTACTGACATCACTAAATTCACTAAATTGAATTAAATTCAATTGATGAGTGGAACGACCAATCAAAACTCAATTTTCTGTTATAATGTATATAACACAGTCACCATAAAACCTATTATTTGATGGCTGCTTCACCCCATCCTTTCTGCCAGCTCTCTACATCAAAGGTTGGCTTTCACTTTGTTGATCTGATTTTTTATTTATGACTAAACAAACCTGAAAATGCCATGAAAGCATCTTGCCCAGCTGTGTTGCTTTACCCCACTAATACAGTCTGTTACAGGCAATATCAGTGAACGGGCTCCAGCTATTCAATTAAAATAGATTATTTGAGTCTTCATACACAACCTACGTACAGCAAAGAGCGTATCGCATTCGTGAAGAAAGAAAATAAGAGAATCAGATGAAATTGAATAAATCAGTAGAATTTAAATCCAGTATTATTTATTATATATCATATTTGAATTAAAATAAGTTGGATTCCTGAAATAGGCAAAAAAAATTCCTGATGAAAAAGTCATGGCAAAAAAAAGATGTCTATTGCTCAGTACCCTGCATGTGGCCTGTTCGTCTCGGTAACCTCTATTTACTAATTGTTGTTCACAGCGGTCACCATGTAGTCAGTTGTAAAGGTTATGCTTTCGATAAATGCAGGGCTCCACAGAACGTAATTAAGTCATCTTAGAAGCAGACGTGCTGTGAGACTCGGGCTGGTATAATGCTTTGCAGGCAGCCATGTTTTAGACGCATGCATTTCTTAATAGTTTAACAGAAATAAAATGAAAGATCTAGTCATTGTAACTGTAAAAAAAACAAATATATAGGACATACAGAATATATTGTAAACAATACATACACATTATAATACATTAAAATATATAAATAAATATATATTTATGTTACATTTACAAAAATTATTTCCATAAAGTGGAATTAAATTTGAAGTTTAAAATCTTAATTTGAGAGGACTCTAGGTGCAGTGCGTGTTTATCTCATGTACTGTATTCTGAGACAGACTCCATGAGAGTAGCAAGGTTGAAAGTTCAATGTCATGTACTGTCATATACTTTTGCTTTGTACTTTAATTGTAGCTAATGGCAAAGTCAGGATGTGCGCAAGCACTGCTGTAAAAATCATTAATTGATCGTTCTTATGTTATTCAGGTTAAATATATCCCTCTCTAATTTCAAGAAATATTTAGTTTGCGAAATTTGGATATGCGTTTTTGTGTTGTTAAAAAAAAGGAGTAAAAATAAATGAAGAAAATTATTAAGCATGCAAAAATATTAATGAGATGTTTTTTTTTCTTCTTTTTAATCTATTAACCATATTTAAATTTGCATTTACTAATATCCAGAAATATTTGTACTTCTTCAAAAGAACAAATGTCTTCTGAGTAAATTCTATTATTGGTAGTCAGAGGCACTACAAGGGCTGTTCTTAGTTTTAAGAAAGAAGTCTTCAGCTTTGTCTATGAATACGTCTTGCTCAAGGGACTGCATACCGATAAATAACCCTCATAATACAGGGATTGTTTCTGAGATAATAACAAAGACAGTCAATAGGACTGTTACGAGTCTTTAAATCAACAGAATTGTTTTACCTGTGGGATTTGTTTATATTACAAAAGTACAGTAGTCAATACTAAACCCTGATGCTGAATCCATGCATTACTTTCTAATTACCAGATTTGTGGAGTCTCTGTGTATTAAAAAGATCTAGATCAGATTAGGATATCTTAAGCCTTTAAAAAGATGAGTAGGTGCTCTAAGTTTCTCTGCATAAATGCGCATCAAAGAGAAAGAGATGGAAAATCTCAACTACCGTCAAACACAATGACATTAAATTGAAGACAGGATATTTTATATATATATATCAATGCTTAATATTATTTAATATATGAAGGACTCTCCTTAGATAATAATTTTTTTGTAGGAGGGGGAGGGGGGTAAAACAGTAAAACTATGCTCAGTCTGAGGACTAAATAAAAATACATAAATACTAGATCCCATTTTGATTGTATACTAGACACACATCCAAACAAGCTCAAAACAATCAGATATTCTATGTGATGGTGATCTATCACGGGAGCTCACTACAACAACCATTCACTTTGAGTTTTATCCCTTAATTCCAAGTCAAAGGGCTTGTGCTATCGCCACTGAGCCGAAGTCAGGAAAGTTCAAAGGTTAAAAGGGGGCTGTGGTAGTCATGACACTGCTGCAATCAGAAGATAAGAACCACAAGCACTCCCTGGAACTTCAGCTAAGAGTTGCACCGTATCAGGCATGTTGCTAAAACAATTTTAAAGTGGAACTTTTTCAAACGAGTCTCTGGAAAAGAAAGTCTTTCATCAAGAATTGATAGGGTAAAAGCAGCTAAGTGTCCTTTTACATTCAGTCTCTCCGTTACCTCAAACTTAATGATGACTCCTGAGGATGGTCACATTCAAGATGGAGTCCTAGAGGTAGATGAAAATCAGATCTCTCCTTTTGCACTTTTCAGCCATGAAAATGGTTATCATGCTAGTGTAAAATCCTTGAAGCAAAATTGAAAAAGGAAATTAAACCGGCTGAATTATCTTTTTTTTTTAAATCATGAATGAAGGGTCTTTCATGGTCTCTGGAGCAAGTAGGGAGTGTGTTTGAAGGAAGAGGGGGATGGTGGGTCTGCATTAAGACATTCTCATCCCTGATGATTCTCTCTGCTACCTTTTATTTCTTTTCCTCTTCACCCAGACTCTGACGCGGTGGTAAGCCGCTCGGAGAATCATTGAAAGGGTGAACGAAGAGCCAACACCGAAGGGATTAATTATTTCGGTGTCTAGGACCGGGCCGGATTTACCAAACCACTCAGAGACACAGGCAAATCCTCTCACCTCTGTATGAGAACAACACACATGCAAACATTTCAGTCGGAGTCCGAAGAGGAGCAGAAGACCATGGGAACAGACACTGCGATATACCCATGATCAGTTTACATCTGCTCAGCCTTGAAACTGCCAGATATAATCAATGCTTCCATTTGTATGAGGAGCAAAAAAAAAAGAAAGAGAGAGAAAAAGAAATCCATTCTGACCACAAACTGACAAAGACAGGTGATCTGAGGCATAGTTTAATCAAAGTGGTTAATGCCCCGTTCAGCAAACAAATCTGACTCCCGGCCACATGTTCGCAAAGACGTTTTTATTTAGCTCACAAAAAACTTGTAGAAATGACACTGCTCGATATTGAATATATTTAAATATCTACATTTGTAAATAGAATGGCAAGTTTGTAATTCTAGAATATAAGTTTTGTTTGTTGGCTAAACATCAAAACCAGGCCCGGCACCACGTGGGGGCCAGGGTGGGCCTAGCCCACCATATAAGAAGCTTGGCCCACCCTGGTCTCACCTATAACAGCCAATCACAAAATTGTTATGATATTCAATTGAGCTTCCTGCATTTCTCTTTTTCGCTTTCTTCCCACAACGCAGTCTCCACTCCTGCCCACACCCACAAACCTGCTAATAATGTATATCATTTTTGCGCATCTGTTGGTGCATGGTTTTGTTAGTGTCAGTGGTGATAGTAGTTTACGTATAGTAGACTTTGCGTACCCACTTTTAAATCCCCTCTGATGCGCATGTATCCTGCATTAGCCAAATCATTATAGTCAACCACAAGAGTAGCTAATCAAATCGCATGTGATGCGAATAAATGTAAATATTGCATAAAACACCCAGTGAAGACAGTGATGTGGTCAGGAAGTGCCGGCTTCCCTTTAAATATGATTGATGATTGTGCCCGCACCCGCTTTGTTCCAAGAGTGACTGCCTCTTCAACTACAACTTCAAGTAAAGACGTCAGCCAAAGTAAGCACTCTTACATACTGTAACAGAGCCAAGTCTGGTACACATTATCAACACTTTATGCGTGAGAATATGTCACGGGAGGCAGTGGTAAAATAAAAATAGCAAACTTTTGAGCAAATAGCAAAATAGCTCATTTTTGCGCTCAGATGTGTTCCTGTAAAATGTGAAGTATTTATTGCCAATTTTTTCCCATCTATTGTGGCTAATATTCATGTCATAATGAGCCTTACTCCGTTAAGTGAAAATGTGCAAATATTATTGGGTTGAAATAAATGCAAGACTAAAATATATACATATTTATAACAGGCTTTCATCCTTTCGCTTAAAAAAAGGGAAACTTTAATAAAAGGTATATCTACTATACCCAGGGCCACCGCTGACCAAATGGGTGCCCTAAGCAGAGTAGTATTGTTGTGCCCCCTCCCTCAAAAAAAATTTAAATAAATAAAAATTTATTATTCTATCATGTTTTGTTGTGGGGTTGTTGGTTTTTTTGTGTGTGTATATATATTTGGTGAAGATACAACTATTTAAAAATCTGTAATATGGTAATATGGGTGCAAAAAAATAAAATCTAAAAATAAAATCTAAATGAAAATATCTTCATAAAACATGATGCTTACTTAATATCCTAATTATTTTTGGCATTGAAGAAAAGTACCATTTTGCTAAATATTGCTAAAATTTTTATCTTTATTAATTTCAGTGCATGCAAACAAAAGAAGGCTTATTATGTCACACAAATTACAACAAATAGTTTTATTTTAAGTTAGATTAAGTGTTTTTATTGTACAAATAAAACATTCCTGGGAATCTCTCTGATTTGAGTGTCAGTGATGTGCCCGTGTAGAAGTCAGGGCCCTCGGCTGGGGCCCATTTCACAGTGCTAATGTATTTCACCCAGCTCAGTATGATCCACATCGCCGCAGGTAATCCATGTCAGCTGCCTCATTTACACCGACCTGAGACTGGGGACCTTCTCAGAACGTTACAATCACGCTGAAAAACTGCAGTCAGTCAGGCCAAACGACCACCTTCCATACCGTGCCAAAGTTCTATGCAAGCTACATCAGAAACGTACCAATTTAATTTGATCTTTTCGATTATTTGACTGCGTTTTTGCTGTCAGTACTCAGATGTTTATTGCCAAAATAGGTGCTTCATAAATGTATTTATAATTTCAAACAAATACTGGGGCTGTTTCTACCTTTACCAAAGTAGATAAGGCGAGTGCTACATGAGAACGAAGAGCAGGTTTAATTGACAGCTTTCGTTATATATTATTTACTTCATGTTATTAAAACAATCTGCAAAACGGTTTTGTACACACTGGTATTTCTTAGGGTTTTGTATGGTGTTCATATGTGCCTAATAATTATAGATTCATATACTATAAAATATATGTTGTTGACACCACCCTTTGCCCAGCCCCTGTCCCGCTAAGCATTCAGAGCTCAAATCTATTCTCCTAAACGCCTCCCTGCTGCCAGAACAACACACACAAACACAAACACACACTTTCCCTCCTCCTCCGCAGTCACTTGTCAGCTAAACCAGATGTCGCCCCGTAATTGGCTGATGTGGGCACCCACAAAGGCGAAGACATTATTACACACACACACACCACCAGACGCCGTTGCACCCCACCCCACATCCCAGCATCTTCTTCCCCATCCGAACCCAAACAAGCTTCCTACGCTACAATAAATAAAACCGTCTCACACCGGCAATTATTTAAGCCTGTATTGCTGCCAAACATCAACGGGAAAAAGAGCGATAATCAAGCCGGATGCGATTCAATCCCACAAAAACAAAGCCGGGGCGAGGTAAAAAAAAATGGCGGAGGTAGTTGTGGGAGATGGGGAGCAGGTCTGGTCTGTGGTTGCGTTGGTGGATTACTCCCTGACACAGAGAGAGCATATCTAATCAGCATTCCTGAAACCAAGCCGGGGTGAGAAAATAGATCCCAGTCTTAGTACGGCGGCCCCCCTGCTGTGCTACCTGTCAAAGCCAATATTTCCCCTTCAGCTCCCCACAACAAGACCACATTTACCTACTTTCATATATTACCCATCATCCCTCTCAACAAACTCAAGCACCTCCTTAATATGTTTGGCAGTTGTAATTGGTAAATTAAAAGATGATTTAGAATTTGTAACCCCCCCCCAAAAAAAAGGCAGTGCGTAACTGTTGATGTAGCCATTACGGCAAGATGGAGAAGTATGGGTCATGTAGCACATAGTATGTGGTGCCATCTGTGAATTTGGCGAAACAAAAGACGGTAAGGGATATTTCAGAATGTGGCGAAAGGTTAGATTCACACACACCAACGGAGAACCGGAAAAAGAAAACTCGCAAGCGGTGGCTAAATTCATTATGTTTTGGCAGGATATTCCTATAACTTACTGGGGATCCATTCTCTCTGTGTTATGCAGCGAAAAAATAATTTGCATTTTTTTTTCCGCAAGTGTGAAGTATCAAAGGCGGGCCCCTGCTGAGCAGCGAATAGACAGAGCTGGCAGAGGCATGAATTTTTCAGCAGCTTTCGCCCTCCCTTTCTCTCTCTTTCTCTCTTTTCCTGTCGGTTCAGTCGATACGCTGCGTGGACGAGAAGCCCAGGCTGCATGCGAACTAGCCGAGCTGCATCCCCGGAATTCCACCAGCTTCGTGAAACTGGTACCTGAATACCAAATTGAAAGAAGATGTGTAAATACAATTCTTGCGAGTGTTTCTTTACTTCCTCAGAAGTGATTATCCGTGGCAGCAGATGTGATAAATCTGGAAATCTTTCATATGTTTACCTCTCTTCCACCGCTGGGGACGCACACTATATGCCAGTTTGTTTCAGTCGTTCACATTAATTAGGCTTCGGTTTCAGTCAAATCCCACCCTTAAGAACAGGGTGAAGGAAATGTTTTGACTCTTGCAGAACAGACTTCAGCTTGGCAGTAGATTTTTAATCAATGGGGATCTGGGGTTGTGGCTATGTTCTACATCTGAATACAAGCGCAGACGGAGAGGAGATCAATTATGATTCGGGGAAAAACAAACAACTGCAAAAGATACTCTTCGACTTTGTTTTAATTATTAATAATAAGCAGTCTAATAAAGAGATATTGTTGAACGTTGGCAGTGGCAACTATAGGGGTATGCATTTTAATGTTTGTTAAAAGTCCACACAGAATGCCTTCGTATTAAAACACATTAAAACAAAATAACTAAACATATTATTATCAGTATTAATGAATAAATATAATGTGAAAATAACAATAAAATTAACAATCATACATATGTGACCCTGGACCACAAAACCAGTCATAAGGTAAGATTTTACAAAACTGAGATGTATACATCATATGAAAGCTTAATAAATAAGCTTTCTATTGACACATAGGACAATATTTGGCCGAGATACATCTATTTGAAAATCTGGAATCGGAGGGTCTAAAAAAATCTAACTACTGAGCAAATCACCTTTAAAGTTGTGCAAATTAATATATTATCAATGCATCTCACTAATCAAAAATGACGTTTTAATATGTTTACAGTATGAATTTTTTACAAAAAAATCTTCATGGAACATGATCTTGATTTATTTGCCTAATGATGGCATAAAAAAAAAATCTATAATTTTACCCAGGCAATGTATTTGTGGCTATTGCTACAAATAAATCCCAGCGACTTAAGACTGGTTTTCTGGTCCAGGGTCACATATTATTATTATCACAAAATAATGTCACTCATAAATATAGGCAACTACTGTGTTTAATACTTCTTAAAGTACTGACATTTTAAAGTTTGAATATATATTCAATGATTATTATTATTAATAATCATAAAAAATAATGAAAAACAACCATATACATTAATAATAATACATATTATTACTATTATTATTATTCTGATAATTATTATGATTATGATCACATGGTTAATACTAATAATAATATGGTTAATACTTCCTAAAGTACTGACATTTTAAAGTTTTAATATAAATTCAATTATTGTTACTATTATTATTATTAAGAATAAAAAAACAAAAATGAAAAAAGAACTATATACATTAATAATAATACATATTTTTTATTATCACAAACAATGTCACATAAAA
>JAUCNO010000236.1:11393117-11403993 GCA_032353835.1 Enteromius viviparus | reverse complement strand
AACCCCGCCCCTAAACCTACCCATCACGTGATTTTAGACAAATTGTACGAAATCGTACGAGTGAGGTCGTACGAATTAGTTTGAATTGGCACAAATTTGGCACCGCGTACGAATATGTACGAATTGCTCGTGAGACTGTGTTGGTGTCTGTCTGTCTATCTGTCAGTCTGTCTTTCAGTCTGTCTGTCTGACTGCATGTTGTCTATCTGTGTGTGTCTGCCTGCCTGTTTGCTTGCTTGCTGTCTACTTATCTATCTGTCTGTCTGTCTGCTGTCTTTCAGTCTGTCTTTCTGTCTGTCTGTCTGACTGCATGTTGTCTGCCTGTCTGACTGACTGCCGTCTGTCAAAGCTGTGCAATGTGTTACAACAGGCTGAAACTAGAATATTTTTGGATGTTGCATGACCAGAAGTCCAAAAGTAAATCAATAAAATCATTCAAATGCTCAGACCAGTAATAATCTATTATTTAAAAGGCCATCATATTGACACATTGATCCAGCTATGAATACACAAACATTATTTCCTCAAGCAAAAACTTTAGTCGAGGATCTTAAAATTGTAAATTATTCATTTGTTCAATTATTCAATTATTGGGGAGAACTACTGCTCAGCAGCATCAGTCATCTTATCTAGAGAAGATATATATCAGTAAAACAGCAGAGAGGAACGGATTAGGCAGATATGAGATTCCATTGAGTGAAAGTCCTGACTCTTCTCTTCCTTTCAGTGCTCTATAGTTTCTGCTTAATGAAGCTCAGATACGTGTAGCTCAAACTCATTGAGTTTCCATTCAGTCCTGGAGGCCATTGCGTGTCCTTGCTTCTGACATTGAAAACTGAGTAGGCTTGCCGATTATAGACAAAGAACTGTTCCACAAAATGATAAGAGTTATCATTGAGTAACATTTGTGGTGACAACTTGTGAAAGGGAGAATAAAAAGAAGTGAAATTCTGGTCTTATTGTGCTCAAGGTGATTAAAAAGTATGTGAATTTAGATGATATAAAGAAATGTAAGGACACCTTGCAGAAAAGTGAAGCAAACTGTTTAAATTAGATTAAAGGTGGTTCCATACGAAATGGACATACAGCTATATGGCCTATAATCAGAGATTCAAACAACGACCCAAAAATGCTGCAACACAATGTGTTTTTGTGGTGAATTATTGATGGCAAAAATAAATAAAATTTAAATTAATATCAAATTTTGTTTTAACAAAAAGGTTTTATTTAATAAAATGAATAACTTTGGTTTCTGTATTCAGTCAGCACTCAAGGTCCAATGTAAAATCAGAGTCCTGAAGCAAAACCAGTTGAAAATCATAGCTCTATAGAACCTACTCCAGTCCTCCCCCTCATATAAAATAAATATTTGTTAAACACACTCCTCCTCAAGCTCATAAAATTTGTAGAGAGGCTATGTAATGGCCTTGGCTCGCTGACTACTGGATCAAGTTCATGTCAAGAAATTTAAATTTTCAAAACACTGCTAAGACGAACAACTCGCTCAGAAACATTTGCGGGTATACAAACATCGCCAGAGCTGGCCCATGGGGCTTGCTGCTCGAGGTTTCCTGGGTCCAGGGTTCCGGGCTGCTTGACACGCAGGAGAGCGAATCACGGTAAGCTGCGGAGACGGGGAGAGGCGGAGGTCAGTTCACGCCTGCAGGCAAGCTCATTTGCATGCGTTTAGGGGCGGGACCTGATGGTGCTCTGTTGCAGGCACACTCAGCAGGACATAGTTTACATAATTGATGAAATATGATAATAATGCAAGCTGGCTTTGGCTTGGCAGGCTGGAGCAGCTCCCAAGGAGCCGGGCCTGGGCGAGCCTAAGGATGTGTGGCAGAGAGAAATGGAGAGAGCGTGAGAGAGAGAGAGAGAGAGACAGAGACTGAAGCCTGAAGCAGAGTTTTTTGGGAGGTCTTGTTTGTGGATTGACATTCCTCTAAAGACCACAGTGGCATCGCCAGTGGTGGCCTGGTTGCCTTTGTGTGGTTAGTATCATAAATATTTAACATACTGCTGTAAGGCACCCTGAGCCTTCAAGCTAATCTGAACACTTATTTGTGTGGTAAACCAATAAAAATATACAACTGAAGTTTTTGGTGTACATATACCATGTCTATATGTTTAGTATTTGTCGTAATTATGTATTTAGAGTACTAATGCATAAAATCACTCTAACCCAAAATGTATTTGTCATATTTTTAGGTCGAAATGTTCCTATTACAAAGTGATTATCTATGCAATTACTAATAAATGACATATATTTGTACATGTATAAAGGTGCAATTATCAAAGTGTAATTATGTAATGAGTGACATTTAACAACGTCTACAATACTTACTTTAGAGTTAGAATTTGGTTTAGGTTTAATTGCTTGCAATTATGCACAGCTCACTTTTTTTCCTTCAGAAACATGTGTTTCTTTTTTTAAAAATAATCACACTGTGCATTGTTTATGTAAAGGCCAAGCGGCCGTAATGCAGAATTTAATTGATACATAGTGTACATAAAACTCCCAACATGTCCTCCAACTAAGTTGTTTGTACATAGCAGCGAAATACAACCCATCACCTTTGTAATTCTAACTAGTGTTGCAGTAAAATTACTTTTACTTTTAAATTACTAATGCTTTTTATGGAAAGTAGTCCTTTACACTATTTAACATACACAACTTATTCACTAAAACAAATCTATTTTGATCATAAAAGATCAAAGACAAAAGAAAAATTGGATTGAAATGATATTTGTGTTATTTATCATATTTAATTATTGCAGGTTAGCATCATATTAGTTTTTATTAACTTTTTTTGAATTTAGAAAAAATGAGTGAGAAGGGTAAATGCTGGGAAATTTTTAATGCATTACTTTGTTAGTTACTTGGGAAAAAATTTATCTGGTTAATTTGAGATATTTGTAAAGTGGTTTTCCCAACATTGTGTAAAATGTTATAATACTGCAGAATGTTCTTATGGTACAACACAATAAACAAAGCAAACTCTAATTGGTATCTGACTCTATTTTTTCCCATCTCTCAGTTCCTTCATTTCTGAAACACAACTGTCTAAGGACATATACTCAGTCATTCCCACAGAGACACATAGTCATGCAGTCTCGTCCTCTCTCCCCACGCACTAGGTCACGTTGTCTGCGCCCTGCTCTCTTCACACCCCGGCATATGTTGCAGCAGAGTCTGGATCAGTGCCACATGCTAGCCTGCTGCCCCAGCTCCTCTCCCTGCTCTCCGCCACCTGTGCTCCCTCCCTCAGCGCCTGGCTCCGGGCTCTCTGGCTCTGACACACACCTGTGACTGGGAATGAGTCTCCAGCCGAAGCCTTTCCTCCATCTCCGAGCTGTCACTCATCCAACTCTTCCACAACACAAGTTCTACAGACAACCCCCATGGAAACTCTCGACAATCTCCTCAAATTAAGCACATCAACTCCTGTCAACTGATAGGAAATTCAGAACAGTGCTAAAGTAGGACAGCAGTGATTTCTTTTCATTAGGATGCTTTCCAACTCACCCACATGTCGTTCCAAACATGTTTGACTTTCTTTCTTCTTCGAAAAACAAATTGGTTTGAAGAATGCCCACGCTGTTCTTTTCCATATTTCACAATTAACTAGTTGCTTATCAGTATGCATTTTTATTTGTACCTTTATGGCATATATTTTAAGCCTTGTTCTGCATGGCCATATTTTAGATCCCTTAATCCTACCCTATACATAATCTTAATAATGACCTTACTAAAATTGGGAGTTTATTGAGGGAAAAGTCATGGTTCCCAAAATATTTGCTTATTTCTTTGTAATTTGTGATTACAAGTGCATTTTCAAACTTCAGTTTTTTCTTACGCCTTAAAAGTATGTGGAACTTACTGCCAATTCAGGTGGACCACTTTTATGATGCCTTTCACGGTGCTTTTCAGTGTCTTTAATTATATTTATACATACGCACTTATACGTATATTACATTTTTTATTTTAGAATAACTTATATTTAAAAAAATACATTCATGTAATTACATCTTCAATTATTTTTTGAAATTACATGTGTAATAACGATATAGATCCTACACCTACCTCTTAACCAACCCTTAAACCTAACCATACCATGAAACCTTACCATAAAACCTGTTACTACCCTTACCTGTATTACCCTTACTGAGCACAATAAATACATTGTTCTAAAAATAATTATTGATTGATTGAAAGTACATTAAAGAAACTGTGATGAAGGGAGCGAGGCAGACAGTCGGATCCATTTGCAGAGTATATTTATTAAAGGCAGAGTCATACAGACGAGGTTCAAACAACAGCAATCGGGATATACCCAGGCAAATCCATAATACACAGTCCAGAAAACAGGCAAATGGTCGATCGAGGCACAATGGGAAATGGGAAGGTATATATACACAGGATAATCACATGAGGGGGAGGAGAAAATATTAGTTGTCAGGGAAACACATGAGGTGGATGGAGACAATGATAACAAGTGACAAGACATACAAGGAGTGGAAAATTACAACATACAACAAGGAAGCTGGAAGTGCAATACCCAAAAGTCCAGCTGGCACTTCCTGCAGATTATGACATAGCCCCCCCTCTAAGCGGCTTCCAGACGCTCCTGACTTCGGAGCAAGAGAGAACACCCGCCAGGGCCGGGCCGATGGAGGAGAAGTCCAACTGAGTGATGCCGATGGAGGGGACATCCACAAGGGAGGCGCAGAAGCCCACCAAGGCGACGCTGACAGCGGAGGCGTCCCTCTGGGCGGAGCAGGCGGTGGAGAAGCCCAACGGGGCGGAGCAGGTGGCGGAGACCTCGTTCTGGGTGAAGCAGGCGGCGATGAAGCCCACCGAGGCGGTACAGGCGGCGCAGACCTCCCTCCGGGTGAGACTGTCTGAGAAGCCATTTTCCAGGGCGGGGCAGTTGGCAGCAGAGCCCCTGTAGATGGATCAGACAGCAACTGAGCCCACTTGGCACCACTAGATTGACCTTGCGCCCTTGCGAACTGACCCTTCAGAGAAAACGCCCTTCTTGACCAGACAGGAAGTGGATACACCCATCGAGACCAGACCAAGGTAGAATGCGCCCTTTGCGACCATAAAGGGAGTGAATGTGCCCCACGTGACCATTCCAATGTTGACATCACCCTCCAAGACGGAACCAACAGAGAGAGCGCCCCCCTAGACCGACTGGAGTCTGGCTCGGGGACCTCCATGGGCTGTGCAGCCACCAATGAGGTCTCTGGAGACGCTGCGACCGAGGCTGACATCTCCAGAGGTAGTGCAGCCTCTGGTGGACCAGATGGAGTCCCAGTGTAATACGCCGGTTCTGGCGGTTCATGCCATGGGGCCTCAAAGGTCTCATGGAGCTCGAGTGAGTTCATTGACACGGAGTCTTGACCTGGGTCTGGCGGATCTGGCCACGTGGGTTTCAGATCACTCTGGATCACAGACAGCGTCTGGTGGATCCGGCCACTCTGGTTCCGGATCACAGACGCCGTCTAGCGGATCCGGCCACTCTGGTCCCGGATCACAGACAGCGTCTGGCGGATCCGGCCACTCTGGTCCCAGATCACAGACGGCGTCTGGCGGATCCGGCCACTCCGGTTCTGGGTCACAGGCCTCAAAAAACTCGGCTGGTTGGGGAACCAGGACTGACTGGTCATGACACAACCCCTCCTATCGTGATTCGGGGTTAGGACCCGACTGGTTACAACTGATGAGGGCCTTCGACAGCTTCTCTGACTGTCCTTCGGTGACAGATTGAGCATCACTCAGCCCCTCTCGCTGGGTGATGGCACCGGCGTCCTCTATGGGCGATTCGGGATCCACCGGAGTGGCAAACAGCTCCCCTAGCTGTGGCCCAGGGTCTGGCTGACCACCACTCAGCCCCTCACGCTGAATGACGTCATGACAGTGGTCCGAGAGGTACCAAACGTTAGTGAGAACAGCTGACAGTCCCCCTAAAGGTGGTAGTGCACTGGTGAATGCACCAGCTGAGTGCTGAAAACGGTACCCTCTGGGGGCATCACGGGAACCACAGAAGTGGCCGACAGCTCTCATAACTGTCGTTGGATGGTTGGCTGGGTAGCCGGGCCAAACTGGACACCACCCAGTCCCTCTCGCTGGGTGATGAGGTCAGGGCCCGTTGCCAACCCCTCAGGGTTTACAGAGACGGATGGCAGCTCCTCGAGCTGTAAAACCGGGACCGACTGAGTTTGGGGCAGCACCCCTGGCTGTTTGATTGGAGCTGTCAGGACATGTAACTGTTCGTCAGGTTGAGAAACTGACCCGGGATGCATCGGCCGCGGCCCCTGTCGCCGTGACTGAGGATTAAGGCCGCTTAACTGTGGGTCATAAATGGCTGAAATAAATGAACGCCCTTTTGATTGTGCTGCTGGCCCTGATGGATCCCCCATACAGCCCCTGACGTTGTAAGACGGAGTCAGAACCCACCCATAGTGGTTCGGGCAGGACTGGAGTAGGGAACAACTCCCCTAACGGGAATACCGGAACCGACTGGACCGTAAACAGTTCTTGGTGCCGTGGAATGGGCACCAATGGTGAAATGCCGACCGCCATTTCAGATTCAGCAGCGTCCATCATTTAAGTAAGGGAGCTCGAAGATAGCTTGCACCTTCTTGTCGGTGGCGAGCGGAGCGAAATTGGACCCAGATCGCGCTGCCCAGAATCCTCAATCTCCGCCTCTCCGACAGTCATGGGGGATCCACAAACAGCAAGCGCAGAATCTACCAACTTGGCAAAAGTCCATGCTGGATCTTCGTTCATGCTCGCTTCAACAAAGTCCAGCACTTCCCACCAGGAAGCAGTCTTTCAACTGATCCTCCTCGCCGTGCACTAAGTGACTGAACTCGATAAACTCTTTGACGTAATCCTCTATCACCGACCGCGTTGAAAGATCTGGCAGGCTCATAATTTCTGTGATGAAGGGAGCGAGGCAGACAGTCGGATCCATTTGCACAGTGTATTTATTAAAAGCAGAGTCGTACAGACGTGGTTCAAACAACAGCAATCGGGATATACCCAGGCAAATCTGTAATACACAGTCCAGAAAACAGGCAAAGGGTCGATTGAGGCACAAACAATATCCAAGGGGAAAAGACGAGAATCGTAATCACAGAAAACAAGGTCGAGAACGGGAATCCAGGTAAGTAATACAAAACACAGGGAAAACGCTTACAAGGGCAGGATGAACCATACACAATGATGAGCGGGGAACAATGGGAAATGGGGAGGTATATATACACAGGATAATCACATGAGGGGAAGGAGAACATATTTGTTGCCAGGGGAACACATGAGGTGGGTGGAGACACAGAGAACATGTGACAAGACATACAAGGAGTGGAAAAACACAACACACAACAGAGTGGCTGGAAGTGCTAGCTTAAGTCCTAACTGCACTACCAGCAGATCATCACATGTAGCCTATCTATTTATATAATAACGTTATGATTTTGTAGTCATAAACCAGCTGTCACGCTGGTGTACTGGCAAGACATGGAGAGAGTCGTCGTAGCAATCAAACATATTTTTAATATAGGAAAAACGTTAGGTTACACACACTACACGAGAAAATTACGGACAAATACTGGAACACAGGGATCAACTTAAGAAGAGCAGACAATCAATGTAAACGAGCGAGAAACTTCTGAAAGGAATATGTAATTAGACAAAACTAGGTCACAGGGGAAAAACACAGAGCACATGGGCAATGACAACAGGAACATTCAAACGTGTGACGTTTCGCCCCCTCCAGGCTAGGTGCAAACTTGCGCTGTAAATTACAACAGAGGAGGGAGGGCGGGGGCTCTGGAGGAGGGCATGGAGCAAGGGACAGAAAGAAAATACCAAAAGCTCCACGGTGACCAAGGCAGAGGCGGGGATCCTGAGGACTGCTGCGGAGCCGGAGGAAAGGAAGAGCCTGACAGAGCTGGCAGGACTGCGGGATGGGGGGCAGCCAGAGGAGTGGAGCGGAAGGAATGAGGAAGCCCGGTGGAACTGGTGGGATGACGGGCCACAGTGGAGCTGAGGGAACTATGAGGTAAGGCGGAGCTGATGGGTTGGAGGACCGAGGTGGGTGGGGGACGGAGGCTGGGAGGGAACCCAGGAGTACTGGAGCTGTACAGAAACACCAGAGATTCATTGGAGCTGTCATACTTCCTGGTTCTAGTAATGCTGCTGCATTTCGAACTAGCTGTAGTCTATATATCAAGCGTGCAGAACAACCACCCAATGAAGCATTACAATAATCTAACCTCGAGGTCATAAACACATGAATCAACTTTTCTGCAACATTTCTTCAAGTAACTGTAAGGAAATTAGGCTTTATTCATTAAAAAGCATTAAAGGAATAAACGGTGTCTGAGTTTTACTGCTAACTGGAAACTGGAGTGATATGTACTAATTGGTACATATTTTGTGTCTCCCTAAAAAAGGCACTCAGGTACGTTCATCCCATTAGACTAGATAGAAAACATCTCATTGTGCTTTATTTTATACTGTAAAGCAGCATTCAGATTTTGAACAACATGAGGATGAGTAAATGCTAACAACGTTTTCATTTTCGGTTGAACTACTATTTAATCTTCTTAAAGTCTTTGTTGTTTGCTGTTCTGCATGCATCAGTAATACAGGCATGTGGCTGTTCTGTCTCACATGAGCATTAATGAAGATTTACTTGTGTTAATTTACTTTCAAGTTGCCAGTAATAAAGTGGGGCAGCAGATAAACAGTTGGAGGGAATTTAACCTTGACAGTGAGGAGGATTCAGACGTCTCTCCAAACATTTCAAGGAGCTCTGGGACAGGCAGTGCCGGGTCTGTGAGTGAATAATGAGCGAAGAGAAACCCCCTCATAATGATGAGATTTATGAACCCTTCACCATCAATTAATCCCTCAAGACGAGAAAAGGCCACAAGAAAATCAGAAAAAGAAATAGATAGATAGACAGACAGATATCTAGATAGACATTTATATTCATATATTTATCTATCTATTTTTATATATTATAGCATATGTGTTTCTAAATACCACTAATATTTATAAAGAATTTGTAAAAGAAGATATTCTAGGAAGCCTATTGTATTCAGGAAAGACCAGCAGTTTCTCGACATGACCTTAACTTGCATGTGACCTTGGCCCAGTCCATGTCTCTGCAGAGCGCTGCTGCAGCTGAGCAGCCATGCATCACTGACCTGTTATGAGTTAAGCCACCGCTCTCTGCATCTCTGTGGAATCATGGGTGAAAGGTGCGGTTGCACTGAAGCAGAGCAGGAGGTTTGCTCTGATAGAGGTGTTCACCTTGGCGCAGGAGGTGACTGAACCGGAGATATTGTTCCCAGCAGGGCTGCAGATGCTATCCTTACTGCAAGCCTCGTCAGAGCCAGCAACAATAACTCTTTTGTACCTGATATAGTGCAGAGCAGCACTTTTTTTTTCTTAATTTAAGATGTTTGTGAGTCTTAGTGTACGTGCTTTAACTACAGTGCTTTTTGAGTGTGAATACAGAGTCATTTCCAGATGCCGTTCCTGCTACTTCTGTCTAAAATTCTGTGTCAAAAAACAATTAAAATATGGTAAAAAAGAAACAAACAACAAAAATGTACAACATTTTTCAAACTTTTCTGTACATAGATGTAAACCAATTATGTTATTTTACATTTTTTTTGCAGAAAAGAAGAAGATAATTTAATATACTATATTTTTATAAAATGGAAAATCACATGCAATACATATTTCCACTTTCATATGGGCTATAATTAGAGTTGAGCCGGATACTCGGCTGAAACGAGTAAGGTGGATAAGGCACTTTTGCCGAGTACGAGTATCATAGGTGTAATACGAGTCAATATCTGTGCTCGGATTGAATAAAAATTCTCATTGGGTAGCTGACTGTGTCTGCTACACACGTACAGATTTATTGTGTTTCTTTGTCCCACTCTGCTCACTCACACACAGAACTCTCGCGCTCTCTCTCTCTGTCTCTCTCTCAGTCAGTCAGGTTTTGCGGGTTTTTTCCGTTAACGTTTAGGGTTTCTTCAGCTTCAGGGTTGTTTTTTACTTTAGTTTGTAGTACTTACTTATTAAGTAGTAGAGTTTTGGTAAACGTGGGGTTTGTTCAGACGTGGTGCTTGGTAGAATGCGACTCGCATCTTTGCCTGTCTGAGATTTTTTTTTTTTTTTTTTTAAACTGTCAGCTGGCTCTAACCAGCTTTTTTTACTGACACTTTCTTGCTGTATTTCATAAAAAAAATAATAATAATAAAATTGCAACCGCCTGTGTTGTATTTATTGTTGCAAAACTGTATATAGTTTGTTTGTTATTGTGATTAAAACCACTGATCTAAACTCTATGCTGATGCTGTCATATAAGTAGTTTTTTAAATCAGCAATAAATAAATACATTATACAAAATATAAATATAAAATATAACAATTTCTGATTAACGCATATCAATTGCATGCTTAAAATAGCATAGGCCTACTGCTTAAAGACAACCCGACTCACTTCCAGGTTAAACCCCACCCACGTCCGAGTACAGATACCGATCATTCATATTTTTAACAGATACAGATACTGCTGTACTCGCTCATCCCTAGCTATTATGGTACAAGCTTCTTTGCAAACAGAAAAACATGTGCTTTTTAAGAACGTTACTTTGTTTAATTCATTTTTGGAGACCATTAGGAACAATGGCGGCGCTACGGGGTGGCCACCCCTGGCCAATCCCCGGCCACCCCGATGGCTCTGAGGAATAATTTGTCATAACGTTCAGTAGATCGATCGCGAAGAACATTTGTTCCGCCTACAAATTCCCCGGGTGTGATTCCCAAACGAACACCG
>JAUCNO010000236.1:11334431-11382932 GCA_032353835.1 Enteromius viviparus | reverse complement strand
GCCGCTCTCACGGCTCGCTCCCCAGACAGCATGCCAAATTTGCTTATTCATTATGAGGAAAGCGTGAACTCTTGAATCATGTTTGAATAATGAACAACACAACATACATATAGACATACTGGAAAAAAGGCATTCAAATATTGAAGATTATTCAGGTTGCTTGAACACTATGCGGGTGATAAAGAGGTTGAATGAGGACATCTGCACAGCAGAGGTCATACTGGTCATCTCATTTGCACACTATAATTTACATACTGGCGAAATGTGTGTGATAAAAAAATGGTCTCTGATCTGATGTAAAACGTAAATTATGTTTTTTTTAAAAACGCATTACAAAACAAATTGCACCAGATAATACACATCCCGGAATTTAAATATATAATAAAGATCTCTGGTCTCTGTTTGGCTTATCACAAAAATCTCAGCAGATTCTCAAATTAAATTCATGGTGTCAAGGAACTGTATCACCATGTATAACTAATAGAAGGTAACTACTGTGTTATGTGCAAGGAGTTCAACCAGATATAAAGGTTTACAGAAAATTTGCTCACAGCAAAAAATATGTACCTTAATAATAATACATTTTATTATTACATAATACAATAATACATAATACAATTTTTCTTATTATTATAAATAATTATCGATATAATTTTTACATAAAAATAATTTCAAATTATAAATGTATCACTATTCTTATTACTTTTAATGATAATAATAATATTACTTTTTTCCAATGTTTTGCTCAAATGATCCTTTTATATATGCAGAACTGCAAATAGATACATGTAAGATTGTGTGCAGACAGGTGCTAATGCATAGACCATAACCGCGTGTTGATTGCTCTCCAAATCATGAATCTGCTCGATGAGGCTGAATCTCATTGAATCAATCACAGGCTGGCTCAGGAGGATCAAGCTTCAGAGCTCATCACACTTCACTGAATGACTATTACAGAGGTGTTCACTGTTTCAGAGTCATTGGGTGATTTAGGAACTGTGAAATGAGTGAGATTGAGTTGTCCTGATGCTCGTATACCTTGCATGACAAATAGCTGACAAGGTGTTCTCTTTCTTTAGACACCCTGCTGTGGAAATGTCATTACGCAATATCCAGTACTGAAACTTTAATAATAAAAAAACAATAAAAGGAACCCTTTCTTGTTATACAGTATAAGATCAGTTGTTTAAGCATAAAAATAACAATAGTTTAATAGTAGTCTATTGTAACGTGTCTAAAAGATATTTTACAAAAGTTAAAGCATATTTCATCCAGAAGGATAGTTTTCAGTAACACTTTACAGTAAGGTTCCATTAGTTATATTAACTTATGAATGGTACATTTGTTAATTGGTGCATTCATCTTTTTTAGTAAAAAAAATCTGTTTATTGCATATACAAGTTCAGCTCACATTCAATTTACTTTGAGTGCCTGAAACACACTTTCTGCCTTAAAACTTTTCTGTAAGTTTTCGCTTCCTAGATTTTAAATTTATTTTCTCACTTAATCTAATTTATTTGCTGGAGGCCTGTACAACGCAGAAAAGATTATTTTTCCAGCACTGACCTACTAACAACACATCTCTTACGTCTATGGCTATGCTAACATCCCATAAATGGAAGGAACAGTGTGGTTCCAAATACATAACATTAGCTATATATTAAAACATAACACTGTAGGCTCATTTTAAAAGATGCCTTCAGATCTTTCAGTGCAGAGTCAAACTAATGAAGGCCACTTTTTCCCAGAGCCGCAGCTCAGTATCAGAGACTGTCAGACTCATATTCTGGCTGTGTGTGCAAGGTATGGAGGCAGACACTCGCACTGGTCCCCTGAGAAACCCCCTGAAAGAGCCAGCAGTCAGAATCCCACCTGTCAGGGTTGAGCTTTGGCATATCCATGTGTGTGTGTGTGTGTGTGTGTGTGTGGTAACGGATGTTGCACAGGCTTCAAATTGGTCCCTGTGGTGGGAAGTACTGTGCTTTTCGATATCTTTTCCATGTCTTCTACTGCGTTCTACAGCAAGATTTGACTGCCTTCACTCAGTGTACATCAAACTGTAAATGAACAGAGAAAATACTAGAAACACAGTTTGTCCTCTTTTAATGACAAATTTTAAATAAAATCTACCTAGTTTTAATGTTTTATATATGTATGTTTGTGTGAGTACACACACACATACACATATATATATATAAACATATTTGACACTCATTTTTTCAAATTGTGTATCTTAAAGTGTCCATGTTACATGTGCCTATTATTATAATACAAATAGATTATGTATAATTACGTGCAAGTAACCCTAAACTATGTTAACCAACCCTACCCGTACAGTAAGTGCATAGTTATTTAGTATCACTTAGTTCATTAATATTACTCAGTACTTAAATGTTTAATTAAGGCTAGTTCACACCAAGCATGATAATGATAAAAATATTGTTCTAAAAATCGTTCTCAGTGTTAACGAAAATAGTGTCAACACCACAACTGTAACATTAAAGGCAGACAGAAACAATATCATTGGAATGATTTTCAGAATTATTTAGTCCAGCTGGTGAACAATAGAAACATTGACAACCAATCAGAATCAATCCTGCTATCACGCACTTGAGAATTTAAAGCGGGAGATGCACTTGAGCTTATAATAAACAGACGATATTGTTCGCTGGTGTGGATGTAAATATAGTTGTTATAGTTGCCTTTACACTGTAACAAGGACACCTGAAATAAAATTGTATTTATTTTCAGGGTAAAGATTTTTACATTTTAAAAAAGTTTGAAAATAATGATTAAAACTTTAGAGGCTTTAAATTCTAACTTTTTTCAATGAAGATTTTCAGAAACATAATGAAACCAACATGACAAAGAATACATGTTTGAACCTTGCACATGTTTCAAACAAGATTTTTGAAAGATTTTTCTTTTCATTATCATGGACACTCTTATATGTCATTGACCCATTTTCACAAAGCTAGCTCTAAGCTTGACCAATAGTAATGTGAGCAGAAAAATGTGCAGACCCAATTCTACTGTCTACTATTTAAGTCATTAATGTTTAACACATTAAATCATATATAGACTTATAGATAATGGCAGTTAATTTAGTTGCTACCAACTGAAGCACATTTTCCATTATCAGACAAATATTTTTACTAATATTTTCACTAAACACACAGATTTAATACAGTTGTCTTTGCAGACTTTTAACAGCTATAAGTCAACTTAAGTGTAATTGATCATTTAGCTATGATAACAAAGCTTCCTGCTATCGTCATGGTAAATGCGTTTCATAACCACTGCATTTACAGTCAGAGTGCTACTTTTGTATGGAATGTTGGCAAGAGTCTATCAGCCCAGCTGATATGATACACCAAGAGAGATGCTCAGACTAAGAATGGTGTGGCTGATGACTAACAGTCCCTCTGACCTTAACACAGATGAAGCAGTGTTTCGCTTTAAATGGCAGTTTGGTTGTCAGCACCTTTTTTCGATCAGCCGACTTAAAACAAATAGAGTCTCAGACCATAAAGCTTTAGAAAATAAAGCAATTATGGACTGTTGCTTGTACTTCGGACAGTAGTAATTGAAAATTAGGACTGGCACTTTTGGGAACTGCACTCCAGCTGTACAGGCCACAATAGTCTATCATTATCCCAGTCTTTGCCAAGCCACAAACACTAGATTCAGACTTGTCAACGTGCCGTATTGCAATTTTAAGGGAATATAAGCAAGGCCTTAAGCATTTCCCGTTCCTCAGCTGGGACAAGAGTTAGTCAGCGACATGAGGACATTGCATCATCCAATGATTCAGAGCGTTAAAACGCAAATGCTGATAAATGCAATCAAAACTCTTTGCTGCTCGCTGCACATTTCCTAAATAATGAATAGGTGCATTTTTAGCAGTAGAATTACTGTGGTAGTTTATAATTACTGGTTCATTTCAGCTGGACGGTGCATGAAATAAATCTGTCGTACAACGAACGCTACCAGTAAATAATTTGTTTGCAGATTCTGACGGAACCTTGCCATAGGCTCATTTTGATTGAAGCATCCTAGATTTGAACTTCATTGTTTCAGTAAATCTTCCTGGGAGAAAATAAATAAACATACATAAATATATATGATTAAATTAATTGAATGCTTTGCTATTTATGTATGGCTTAATGGCCTGTGGCTGCGGTATAATTGCATATTGCCTTGCCAGTATATAAAATAAAATAGTTTTTAGAAATTAAAACAATCAATAAACAAGACTGCAAATAAAAAAATATTACGAGGACAGATAAACCAGCATATAAAGCAAGCTACCGTCACAATAAACCCTGGTCACTTTAAAACATATCATGCTACAGACTTGGCATACACAATAAGCTGAGAAATACAGCAGATGTTTGTATATAAACATATTATTTGTGCAAAAATGCTTTTGGTTTTTTCTTAATATCAATGTTGAGTGTTGAATCACCTCAGACCCCAGAGGGTTAATATCAGTTAAGTTTTACATATGCAAAAACACATATATTCCACATGAATAACACAATAATATACATCAAGAATCCTCATTTCCTAGTATATAGCGTCACATTAAAATAATAAATGCAGAAATCATTCAAGACTTTCTCCACAACATAATTCACCTTAATGATACGTATATAGGGGCCAGTTGCATAAACTAGGCCTTCATGTTAAGTGTCTTAAGAGCTAGTTTGACCAACTAGCAGTTAGCCAAGAGTAATCTGTTTTATTTTTTGTATTTACCTTAGACTAATATACATTTTTATGTAACTGAATTAAAAAAAACTGTGGCCAGTCTTAAAGAAAAATTAAGCTAACTAAATTTTAAGTCTAGTCTTAACCTTTCTTTGTTTTAAGTATGTATTATATACTATGTTGTATAACAGACCAAACCCTCTCTTTCTCACTCTCTCTCTCTCTTTCTCTCGTCCTCATACCTGTTTCTGGACAGTCTGGGATTCTGTTAATGCAGAGAAAGAAGTCTCAGCTACAAGGGGTCCTAAGTGCTGACAGCAGCACTGAAAGCCCCTGGAGAGAACTCGCTGATCAAATTATTGAGTCCAGAGAGTCCTGCTGGAGTTCAACAATGACTCTTAATGCCTTTTTTCCCCCCACTTAAAGATTATGGTCAAAGTGGAGTGAAAATGGAGTTAAATTTAAAGACAAGACCAAATTTAATCGTTATAGACACATCCTTGTTGTTGATTTGATTTCTATCATAAGTCATAAGTAGTGCTATAATACCCTTATGGTAAATTACATACACTGTTTATATGTTGTTTTCTCTATAAAAGAGGATTTGCAACACTGAAAACTATATATTATTTTTTTTTAAAATGTAATCCTTCCTTAATCTTCACATATGTGACTGTCCATGTAGAATATGAAAATACATATGTAATTATGTATTTACTTTATTAATTGTGGTTTTGAAGGTTCACTGACAAAGTGTTTTACAAATTATGTGTTTCACTAGCTGCCTGCTTTCTTGCTAGAGGTGCTAAAAAAAACATAGGAAAATAACCTAGCTTCCATCATTCAATTCTCCACAATCAGAAAGGCCCAAAGTGCATCTGAAGTTGTTAAAATGGAATATGATCACAGGACACGGCTAAATGCAGAACGGATTTCTGGCGCTGCAAAAAATCAATCCGTCAGCCGAGAAACGTGTGTACATACATGTTGAAAAATCAATGAGCAAATAAATAAACATAACAGCCAGAGAGCAGACAGTCCATCACCTCCAAAAATCTGGAGATGTTTCAGAGAAGCTCAAAGGAAGAAAACAACAGGGGGTCAGTGGATGGAAAAAAAGAGATAAACTTAATCTATATCTTTAAAAAACAACAACAATAAAAGAGATATTCTTTGAAAGAAAGCCATCAAAACCTTCCTTGTCAGAGGTGGGCGTTAATATGCAATTTGTATATTTGTTTGTTGAGCTGTATATTTACAGGAAAAGTTCATTAAAAGGCGTTGCTGAAAATCATCGACAAGATGCTATGGACGAGCCAGTCTATTCAGACAATCAGAATTGCAGGATTAGTCGTGAGTTGAAGACTAGTGTCCAAGAAGACTGACAAAACATCAGCGTTCATCTAATCCTATAGTAATAGAGGTTATCAAAGCCACAAGCTTAAAACTACTGATGCCGGCCCCTCAGCTAAAGCCATTTGCATAACATTACGCCTTCCTAACAATGAGCATTATGGCCGTATTGGTTTAAGTTCTCACAAGATCTCGTGGAGCTTTACTAGCCTTCACTGAGAAGAAAAAAAAGGAGGAAAACACCAGTTTTTGTTGGTTTATGTTCTTTATAAAACTTGGGGATCTCTACACATGTATAATGCAGATTGATATTAATATACTTCATAGCATCTAATGATTTAAAACTCTTAACCCACAATATTTCCCCTTTTTTTTATTATGAACTTAATTGAATTGTTGTTTTTCTTTTAATTTTAAAGAATGGTTTCCGACTTGTTATTGTTTAGTTTTTTATAACTTCAATGATAAACTATCTAATTTTAAAGAAAATAATCCCACTTTATATTAGGTAGCCTTTTACTTACAAAATTAATTTACAGATTACAGATTACAGATTAATGCATTGTATCAAATTATTAATTAAAATGTAAGTGCATAGTAGTTAGGCCACCTAATATAAACTGGGAACACAAAAGGAAACTGTTTTACTCCAATTGCACTGTAAGTATTAATATATACAACAGTAAAATCAATTATTACAGGAAACAAAGTTAGCTATTTAAATGTTCTCTACTTATACAATTTTTGGCAAACTCCCTTTTGAATAAGACGTGATGTGCAATTTGTAAATATTTTCTATCAAAGTATATAGTATTAGGAAATTAGATAGGATAGTATAAAAGTATACATTATAGAAATTAAAAAAATAATAATAATATTAACTGCACAAAAGAAACAGTTCTGCTGTTTCATGTAGCTACCAGTCAGGGATTTGTCCAATTCAGGCTTCCTGCATCCAAAACCGAACATGGCACCTAAAAACAGATAAATGTAGACAATAGTGTGAGGAGCAGCATGTTCCCCCTGCTTTTTATCCATTTTTTTAAATCTCTGAATTTCTTCCCCGCTTCAAAGACCATACTGTGCACAGTTGGGGGGCTTCAAAGCTTCAAGTCCACAGAATTAGGGGAGAGAAAAGCAGCTTCTGCATTGCTGACGGCTCAGAAATATCACAAGGCAAGCAAGTAGAAAACCTAAATTTTCCTCTCCCTCTTAAGAAGAATGATGTGTTTCACCTGCATCATTTAAACTAAGGAAATGGACGTGGTTTTTCTCTCTGGATGCGATTAAAGGTGGACATTTTTGACTGAGCCAGACCAGCTATGGCCTTTGTATGGCACTTGTTATGTCCTGTTCAACATTAAGTCAACTCTAGGTATGTTGAGTGAAAATGCTATCTTGTGATACTGCAGCAGTCTTTGTCTTATAAAGGAATGATTGTGCTAAAGCTAATAGAATTAGCATACAGGTGTAATGAGTGTTTGGGTTTGGTATTAGGTTGTGACAGAATGTGATAAATTGTATTTATAGCACTGTTGAAAGTTTTTGTGTGCAGAATGCAATGTTTTCACTTTATTTTGCTTCCAGCTTTTTTCAAAACAAAATGTAAAAGTTCTTAAAGACCTTTAGCTAGAATTGCTACTTACCGATCTCTAAGGACTAACTTTAATCTAAAAAAGTTGGTGCAGACAATTCCCGACTTTTAAGTGCACCACCTCCTCGGCTGTTTTTTACATTTTCAGACATTATTGGTGTATCTAGCCGAGTTAGGTTGGGACCTGATTGTTCTCTCAGCTTGCATCTGTGCTTTCTCTAAAATAGCTACAATTTAGTCCCCAGCGCCCTCAGCATTCTCCGAACCCCACCGCTCATAATTATGCATCACTGGTCACATTTGTTGGGGGAAAATACTGTGACTGATGTAAAATAATTAGTGTGCTGTGAATGGGGCAGCTTGTTGCCAGCGCGGGATCAGTGCTGGCTAATGGGGTGTGAAAGGAGATTGCTACCTAGCTGCGTTGTGCCTAGTGCTGCTAAATAATGCAGTATGTTCATGCACTGCACGATGGGCCGATCATACAGAGACGCTCCAGCACCCAATTATATTTTACCTGCAAAGGTGACACGCTAGCTAATGCTAATGGTACATCATTACCTCGCGGCAACACCCCCCGCCCCCCCAAAAAACTTTCTTTTTTTTTTTGAGTCAAGATTTGATATTTACTGTACTGAATCCTAATCAAGTGAGTTCGTATCAGTTTGAAGACTGGTAGTGTATGAAAAAATAGCTTTCGTGTGTTAGCTTTCAAAATGTTTAGGCTTGCGATACACTGTTTACTATAAGAAAAGCAGGAAATATTTTAGAAACAATTGCTTTATATATATATATATATATATATATATAGTAAAATGTGTTTAATTACAAGCAGCTAGCACTAAAATAAATATTAACCTCAAAATATAGTAACCCTGTTTTAATCAATATTACTTGTTTGTGTAATTGCAAGGTTACATTCAGTTCATTACACTAGAATAGGAAACACATATTCACTATTAAGTATGATATTACCTTTAATAAATTTCTAATTTGCTTATTAATAGTTAGTAAGGTAGTTATTACGTTTAGGTATTGGGTTGTAGAATAAGGTCATGTAGAATAATATGCACTTAGTTACTACCATTAAATAGCTAATATTCTAGTAATATGCATGCTCATAAGCAATTATTTAAGAGACTCTAAAATAAAGTGTTATTCAAAATTAAATAAACTCAAGCTGAAACTGTATTTAATATAAATGTATGTCAATGATCCCTTCTACAAGATATTAGATAAAATATGTTTTTTTATTTTTTTTTATTTGCGTTTTTAAAATTTTTAGCTACTTAAGTATAGTTTCATAATTTTCACTTCTTATAAGTAAACTGACATGCTGCCTTGTTGCATTTTAAATTAGATTTTTTTTACTAATTGTTCACTATCAGTATTCAGCATCTTAGAAAATCATTTATATGCATTGTATGGTTTTTTGAAGTATATACTGCTGAACGTTTTGCTGTATATGTTTCCTCAATGAACACGAAACAGGCGTAAAAAATCTTCTTAACATCTCCCATAAAAGGGTCTGTAACCGTGTCCTGTCAGAAGAAAAATGGCATCAAAATTTCAGAGTCCTGAAAAAAGAAAGAAAAGAAAGAGTGCCAAAGGTTATCTGGCAGACAATAAAAAGAAAAGGACACAGCAGTTAAAAATAAAAATGTTGTTATGTTACAGGTGTAAAAGAAAAAAAAAAAAAACATAAAAAGCTGATTTAAAATATAGGAGAATATGTTTTCTACATAATAACAAAAACAATTGTGCCAACTGAAAAATAGAGTCATTTTAAAGTTTCTAATTCAGAGGCCAGTTCTCACTTTCAGCACAGATAAAATTCCCAGCTTCATATTTGTGTACACAGCAAATACGTTTAACCCCAGTTTGACACCCCACAACCATCCAATTAAAGCAGTACTTGATGGCCCATTCATCCAATGTGCTTTATTCACACTTTCAATGATGAGGCTAGCGGTAGTTCAGTCTCGCCGTACGGCTCTCACTACATTACACACACTTAATTTTGCCTGAAATGGGCTTAATTTGTCACAGCAATCACAAATAAATGCGGCATTATTCCTACTTGTGAATTACCCATTAACGTTGGAGCGGTAATATGCAGTTAAGTTCAAAATGTTTTTCAAGTTCAAATTTTCTTTATCACTGATCCAAGACAACACCTGACAAAGTGTCTGTTGTTCATCTTTGCTTTTTAAACAGGAATAATTGTTCAAGAATTATTGTATTATATTTTAGACCAACAGTTGAAGGTAAAGAAAGAAGTGCTTAAAACCTAATGACTTTTTTTAAATGTAAAAATGCACCTTTTGGATTTCAAAATATATTTACACCTATTATTGATATCACTAAATTATATTCTTCCTAACAGGAGTAGGAAACCTAGAGTGAGGTAGATGATATTGTCCATATGTTTAAAGGAAAACACATAATTTAGGCAATTATTAAACTATTTATAAAAATGAGTTTTTGTGCAAACAAAGCAGACAGTGTAGTAAATGTTAGCCACACATATATACCATGAGAATATATATATATATATATATATATGCTTGTAATGACCGTACTTACTGTGTAATTACAGTGTAATATAAACTGCAGTTACCAAAAATTATTGTTTTAAACACAATAATATGAGTATATCATTTTTTTTATCTGCAGAGTCTATGCAGCTGTGTACAATTAGGGTTGACAGATTAATTTCATCTATTTAATTAAAATTTAAATTTGCATATACCCGCCGGACATATACAGATGTTCTTCCTTAACTTAGACTCCTGTAGTAATGCAGTCCATATTTACTACTAGAAGCTGAAATTACTATTACAATATATTGACAATTAAAAATAGTTAAATTGTGATAAAATTTGTTTAAGATTGTTATAAAACATAATTTAATAAAATTGTTTAATATTGCATTTTGTGAAAGCATCAAATATTTATTTTGCATGCCTATTGAATTCTATTAAGATATAAATAAAATTATGTATTCTCTTTTATTTGCCCTATCGATTTATTCACTTAAATAAATCAATAATATATCACATGACCTTGTCATACCTATTTCAAAAACCTCATCTTATTGTTTTTATATAATTCAAATAAGGCTTTGGGAGGCATCCTGTTTTTAAAATTATATTTGAGCTTCATAAGGTTCACTCGCATCCTTCTGTTATACTGATCAGGCAGTTTTCAGTCTTGTTATGACCATCTGCTGTTTTCCTTATTTTTCCTGATAATCAAAAAATTTAAAAACCCAAAAATGAACCGTTGCACAAATCTGTGTTAAATTGTGCCAAAGCTTATCGAACTGATAATAGCAGGGAGGGGGTTGGCTAAGAAACACACACACACACACACACACAGATTACAGTCAGGGTGACCGGACTCAGGCATTCTAATGGTATTGATTGAAAACAGCAGGGGGTCCAAGGGCTGAGAGCATGAGATATTCACTCACCTGCAGTACAAAGTCACTCTCTCTCGCTTTCTCCTTTCCTCGTGTATACACACACACATACACACACACACGCACGCTCAAATCAAATCCCATTTGGGGCTGCTGTTAAACTGGCTCACTAAATTGGCCTGCAGCTCTCGGTCTAATACAGCAATAATGTCATACTGCGCTTGTTTACTCTGAATTTTAATTTTCTGTTTCATTGCTTCTGGTTATTGATGTTTGCGTTATCACGTTCACTTTAAACTATTGATAAATTGGTGTCTTAGCTTTCATACATATAATTACTTCAGGTATCTCACCGACCAAAAACACTGAGCCAGTCTGAACCAGGGACACCGCAGCCAGAGAAAAGAGAGGGAACATCTTGGAGAATTTAAAATTTCACAAGTCAGATATACTATCTAAAGTTATCATGGTTCATTAAATAAAGGATTACAATTAAAAATGGCCTTTTAACAATGCCCCTGTTCTTCCAAAGTTAAGTGGCCCTGTATTTTTATTATTTAGTGCATAAATCTTTCTTTCTTTCTTTCTTTCTTGAGCAGATAGAGTTCAAGTAAAAACGATTTATGTATTTTAATGTGATAGTAAACATTTTTGCTGTTGAACAGAATCATAGGAAATAATAGAAAATGAAGATACTTGAAACTGAAAATCGAAAGTATCTATTTGTATTAAAGACTCAACAAGCAGACGCAATCAAGTCAGAGTAATTCATTGATCTTTTATTGATGAATCACAAGCTAGTGCAGATAACCATTTATAATCTATACGAGAACCATGTTCAAACAGGCCTCTCACAGTTTCAATGAAATGAATTTTCAAAATTGTAGCCTATGTTTTAACATTTGCACATCTATAACGATGTCTCTGTATGAGTAAATGCATTAAAATCTTAATCATCATATTCATTTCCAATGCTTTGTTGCGTTCATGTGATTACATCTGTGTGGAATCTCCCTGGTGTCTTCAGTGAACTGGAATTGGCGGAATTGCTGATGCTACCATTTCATAATGATATTGAGATGATTTGAATGATAGCGGTCACAGGGCACTTGTCTTTGAGGATGAAATACTTGAGGTGTATGAGTATGTGCGCATTACCAATGATTCAACAGAGCCATAACAGATGGGGAAAAAATATGTCTGAATTCTCATCTTTAAGTACCAAGGTGCTACCCATAAGTAGGGTGGCAGGGACAATCACATTTTGTATTTAATATCTGCTTTCTCCATAGTGTTGTGATTCTGAACTGAACAGAATGGAATTTCAATGTGAATTAAGCTTTATTAACAGCATAATGTTGATTACCACAAAGTTTTTGGAGGTTTTATATGCTAAAATGTAAAATACATCATTTATAACTTGCAAGACTGTTTGAATGTTTTGGGTCAGTAAAATTATTTCATAGTACTGGAAAGAAGTCTTACCCCTTTTTTATTAAAATTGCAGCATAAAATGTAATATTAATTTTATTTTATTTTTGGGATGCAAATCTACATTTTCAGGATTCGTTACTCCAGTCTTCAGTGTCACATGACTTTCATTAATCACTCTAATATGCTGTTTTTGTCATTTTCTAATGGTAGGGTACATACATTTTTGCACTTTCTTTATTTTTACATTTGTTTCGTAGCTTTATCTGAAGTTGTTAAATTTGATATAACTTAAGACAGAAAAGTTAAGTCATATAACCTAGCATATTGTTTGCATCTATCATTTTAAACAGTAATTATTTTTAAATGTACAAGCTGCATCCATTTACTTACATTTTAAGCACAGTAACCATGATTTCTGCTTTTTGCAAGCACTATACATGCTTGCAGGAGATGTAACATGCAAGTTAGCTCAGCATGTTTTTAGCTCAGCTACTGTTAAATCTCCTATGAATTAGTTGTGCGAATGTGTATGCTTTTATTTTTTCATTTGCACTGCAATGCTTTTACGCAGAAGAAAAAAAAAACAACAGAAAATGACCGGATGGACGTAGCGTTTTGCAACCATGATTGATGAAAGTCTGTGCATGCGTGTTCATGTTTTCTAGCTTGTGCATGTGCCACTTGCTTGTAATTTGACATTGCGGATTTGTGTGTGAGTGAGCGTGCTTCTGAAAGTGCTGGTGTGTCCATGTATGTGTACGCTTTGTGTGTGCGTATGGGGGGAAGGGGGCTTAGTTAGAGCTCCTGGAGGTCTGGCTGGCCAGCTTCAGAAGCTCTGCCTCAGCCCAGTGCAACACAGCAGGGAGTCCTCTACAGAACCCAGGAACAAATGTCACCAGCTCTCAAACCCCCAACCAACTAGCCTTCCCATCCTCCTAGTCGTCAACACACACACGCACACACACACAACTGGTCTTATCAGGGCTTAGGGAGCGGGAAGAAACAGAGGCGTTCCACCCTGCAAGAAAAACACATGCAACGAAGCGAGCATACGTTTTCTTCACAGCTGTTGAGTAGATAATTCTAGATTTGTAATTTAATTTGAAGACGACGAGAGAAGATGCTGCTGTAACGTTTATTGAGAAGTGAAGTCTCTGCACTGTTTTGTTGCCAGCTTGTTATCGGTAAACAAGATGGTGGCAACAGGTACAAAGTGCCGTTCTGCTAAGCTGTTCTCGGTTAGGGATTCTTCAAAATAACCTCGGCCACTGGGGAAAATATGAAGTGAAGGAGAGAGAGGGTCTTGTTTTTCACTCTCAGTGCCTCTTGTTTTATGTCCACGGTGAAAAAAAAAAAAACCCAGCAGCTCTCTGCAGCACGAAGCCAATTAGGTTTTTCACACAAGAGTGTCTTAATCAGTGGCATAATTGGAGGCACCCTGCTGAGATTGAGGCTGGGCAGAGAACAAGGTCTAAACCAACATATAATCAGACATATTGAGCTTCAAACTCTTCACAGTGACAGAAACTGTCATTATGAAGAATTAACTGAGTGTTTGGCTAAACCTGCCGAAACAAAGTTACTTGGCATCATTAAAAAGTATAAGGGATACTTAACAACCAACAGGGCTTTTTTTTCTGTGGTGCATTTGATTTGAATCAGTCCTGGCTGTTATATGTGACGTTGAATCAGAATCTGTGAAAGATGTTCTTTAAAGTAATTCTGGTCTTCACTATCTTTTCAGACTTATCTGAATCTCAAAGACGGAAGTTTGATCAAAGGTTTTCTTGTTCATCAGTAAAGCAGTACATTTAAAGCGGCCATACATCTCACGTTATTCCTTAAGCTTTACTGAAGGATTTAATTAAAAATGGATAACACTTATATGAAAAAAGCCATTTTAGTTTATAATATTTGTTATGAGTAAATGTGGATTATCCTGTGATGTGAATTACAGATTTCTGATAACTATTAGATCACAATTGATTCATAAATGTTTAAAGAAAGAAAAAAAGTTTCATTCAGATTAAACTGATCAGAAGTGACAGTAGAAACATTTACAATGTTGCACTTTTTTTTATCAAAGCATACTGAAAAACAAAGAAATATTAAGCAGTGCTGTTTTCAACTTTAATAATAATATGAAATGTTTCTTTAGTGCCAGTCAGCATATCAGAATGATTTCTGAGGGATCAACGCACTACCAGAGTAATGATGCTAAAAATTCAGCTTTGCCATCAATTAAATGTATTCATTTTTAAAATGTAATATAATACAAAACACTTATTTTAAATTGTAGCAATAGATTTTTACAGTATTGCCGTTTTTACTATTTTTAATTTAATAAATAGTGAGTATACTTTTTGAATAGTAGTGGTCATGCACTTATCAGAAATAATTTATTTAAAATATTTATTGAACAAGTATTTTATTCAATTTCTTAGTTGACATAGAAAAAATGGTCATAAAAACTGCTAAAAATAATTTGAAGAATTAAGAACATTAATTCAAAATTATTCAAGAATGATAATAAAAATAATTTCATGTCAAATTTTCTAAATGTATTGTATTCCTCTCTAACTGGTCTAAATGTGGAGTCCATATCACTGTGCACTAATTCAGGATGTTTTCTGCTGCACAAAACCATAAAAAAGCAGTAACAGAAAATAGATCAATAAAAAGAATCTGATGGTACTTGCAGTATATTGAGAGTACAATAGCAGACCTAAAAGAACTCCAGGCCCGATTCCACAGTACTTTATTGTTTTGTTATTGCTGCATCACAAGCCCCTCAATATGAGACCCTTCTTCAAATACACCTTATACTATTTAAACCAAATACACACAATGATTTTTCTACAGTTTTCTTTTACAAATGGCACCTTCATATTCTACATCATCAAAAATAAAGAACACGTTGAATGTTTGCGACATTCTAAAGTTCCAAAAACAGTGCTCCGTTCATACTCCCCAAGACGTCTGCTGATGAAGGATATAGATTATCATTGCTATGAGCACCATCATCAGGTTACTGAAGAAGAGAAGGTGGGAAAGGAAGACTTGGGGGGTTTTCCCTCCTCCTTTCGCTTGCGGGAGCTTGAACTCTTTTTAAGTCGGCCACCACACCATGGCTAATGGCCCCCGCTGAGCCTGCTGTCTCACTCCCGGCATCAAGCCCATCGTCCCTAAATCAAACCATAGAAAATTGGGCTTAAAATATTGGGGAGAGGCCCCCCAAAAGAGACCCAAAAGCTGCATCTGTCGCCGGCTTACATGAAAGTTGAGCTCACGAGAAGCAGTGGTCACATCGGTCCTCGCTCGCAGTAGATCTATGATGAAAAAGATTGAGGCTTGTTCCTCTTTAGCTTTGCTTGTACTGTGTTTTATAGAGCAGGATCCCGTGGACTTTTTGTGCCGTTCGATGCGTTGCCTGATGGATGTGACATGCTAGTGGTCTCGCGCGAGCTAAGAAAGGTGAGCATCGTGTTCGAAATGATTCTGTTTTGTTGTTTGAATTAGAATATGGCTGTCTGATCTCATTTGACTGGGTCTGAAAAGGTCAGAAGGTGTAAATATTGTGCTTTTTACCTTTGAGCGTGTTACAAGCATCCTCAGAGTTATAGGGTCAACAAAACAGTCAGCATTTGCAATGCTAACAAGACTACATCATGTATTGTTCCAAAATGATATGTGCAAGCATTTTTCGGAGCGCAGTCAGCTGGTGTGTGTGTGTGTGTGTGTGCGCCGGCAGAATCATACAGCTGGTGATGCAGAGGTGAAGAGTCTAAACAATGCGGCTAGATCAGGACCAGCCTTCCTGCAACACACACACACGCCATGTTCTTTTCCTACAAACACACACACACGTCACACACACAAGCAGCCGTCATTCCGCCAGTGCTGTCTGTATTCTGTCAGTCCGTCTAAAAAATGCATGTGACGCTGAAAAATTCAGGATATCCAGGCACGATTCCAGTGGGCAGAATGCAAATCATTGTGTTAGGGATGCTGTAAACTTTGAGCTGGAGAACGATGGAAGCATTGTGCATGTTGCAGAGGGGAGATGGAGGGCGAGGGGTGGGGGGGTGTTGTGGTCCGACTGACTGATGCAAGTGCGTCTGTCTGTGTGTGCAGGGAGTCATTGAGCTACTGAGTATCACGGTTTTCTGCACCCTGAACGTCAGATGACAGGTGTGGAGACCGTTTCTGATGTGACCTTTGCAGGATCCGTGATCGTCTGTAAGGTGAAACAATAAGGAAGCACCAGGCGATATCTCCTGAATCCCAACCACAGACGGCGTCGCACAAATCTAGCATCACTTCGAAAATCCGAACATAATTATAAGCCTTGTAAAAGTACTCTTTTTTTTTTAATAAGAAAGCGGTGTTAATTATCCATGCTGCTGAAAGAGACTGGATAGATGGATTTGTGGAATGGGAGGAGGAGGGGGGTGCTTTTATACAATAATAAAAGATAGGAGGGGGGGGTGTATTTATACAAAGAGTAGGTTTTTCATTGTGTGAAAATATAAACACAGATGAGCTGTGTCTTTGATTTGTTCCTGCTTTTCACTCCACGCAGCAGGGATGCGCAGGCAGACGTGCCCTCTTTGCATTCTATGTAAATAGGTACCGTGGACGCTGCATGATGAGATTATATTCTGCCCGTTTCTCTCTCTTTGCTTTTTTTCTTTCACCCTCCCTCAAAGGACACATTTTTTCAGCACTATTATGGTTTTTTAAGCTGGCTTTGATTCAGGTTTTTTTCCTGTGTTTTCACATGAATTCATGTGTTGCATCCTTTAGTTTCCTTGCAGATGATTGTGTTTTCACATCAAACCACTATCCAAATAGTTCATTTAAATTAAACAGAAAATAATTCATTAGTTTTTAATAGAATTCTATTTTTTGGAAGCTGTCTTGCGACGTTCAGTTTGAATACAATATTGTAGAAATAATGCTGCGTGGCTATTGCTAATAGGGATATTCTGTGTAAATATTAAATTTAGATCAGCTGCTTTGATTATTGTTATTTCATCCAACATGTTGCAATTCAAGGCCTATTTAATCTTTAGATTCATTATATATAAATACCATTTTTATGAAATATATACGCAGACTCATGGACATCATAACACACAGGCAGCAGCCATTTCTGTATCATAAGGGCCACCAGGATATTAGAATTAGACGTCTCTGTGTCGATCATCTACAATTCTACATCATGACTGAATCCTCTATTTGTCTAAAACAAACTGCACAGTCACTTCTTTATGTTCTGATATGTCTTCAAAGACGTATCCCCCCCCTTTCTAACTTCTGCAAACAAAGAAAGGATAAAAGGCTGATCTCGGCATAAGCAAGAGCAGGAAGAAAAGAGAAAATTGATGGAGATGTGTACAGCGCTCTGATGTGTATTATACGGTTTTTAGGTGGTGTTTATTGATGTCATTACACTCTTCATCTTTTAACAGTTCTTTGATTTGTTTTTCTTTTGCTTCAGGGGAGATTAATAGAAAAAGAAAACAGTCAGTACTAATAAATGTTGGTGAGAAACAGCAAAAACAATTGACAGCATTATCATTATTATCATCATCGACTATGTTAATAATAGGGGGTTATTAAAATAATAATTTTGTACAGCAATTCTGTATTGTTTGAAATAATTACGTGTGTGTTACTTGGCAATCCTTTAACAAACAAATATTTATTTCAACATTGGAATTTAAGTATCAGGTTATTGTCATTGTTGATGTTATTATTTTACATTTAATACAAGGCTTAATTTACCAAAGCCTTTTGTCACTAAGCCAAATTAGCAGCATTATAAGAATCTCATAATAATAATAATAATAATAGTGACACAAAGAGTAAAATACAAAACAAAATTAATACTGTATATTAAGAATAAATCAAATGCTTCCATTTTGGATTTCTTATAATAATAATAATAATAATAGTGAAGACTATTATATCGAAAAGGCTAAATTTCACCCCTCTTCTCTTGCTTTCTTAAACTCATTTTGCTTTCCTTTTTCACATTTTTTTCACGCAGATGTATTTATTCAGTGCCCGGCTGAAATTCTGCAAGTTCTAATGCTGTGTTCACGAGGAGCTTTCCATTTTAAAATCACAATGCACTACACCGCATTGATCTGGGGATCCCGAACTTTATTCGGTATTAGAGATTTCAATAGCACCAGTTGGAATAAAAGTGGAGGGTTGAATGTAATGGGGGTGGCAAAGCAAGTCTTTAGTCTGTGTTTTTGAACCTTACAATGAACCAGAACACAAAAGGGGCTGGTCCGCACACAGATATTGTTGCCTGTGCAACCTTACAAAGCAGAGAGCCTTTGAAGAGAATTTTGAGTCGGCGCACTGAAAAGACGCTTTGTATTTGTTTATGTGCATGTCTGAGGCTGCTTGGATATTTGGAGTTCTGTGATTTAACAGTTAAACAGCAATGCCTATTAAGATAAAAAAGTTGTAGAGCATTGCAATTTAATCTCTGAGGGAGGCTTTAATGCTATTTGTGTGTTTGCATTTAAAAAAATGAAGATTGCATTTTTTTAATAAATAAAAGACTGACGTTAGTGTGTTTGTATATTTTTTTTTATTTCATTGGGACTGTTTCTCGGGCTGTTGCTAATTTGCTGAAAGAATTTATGTAAATGCTTGTAAATTCTGAAATGTATATTCATTGTTTGAGCATTAAATATGGTATTTTGCAATTAAAATGATCTGACAAGCGTAGTAGATGGGTCAGTGCTTTTATTTGACCTTTCACCACAAAGAATATCGCAGTGATTGTTTTAGATTCCTCTTAAATTCAATTCTTAATTGTTTCCTAGGTGTTGTTCTTAAAATTAAATGTTATTTTCTTTTGTTTGTTTTCTAAAAAAAGGTTGTTTTTTTAAACAAATATATATATTTCCTTTTAAATTACGGTTTATAAATATTTCTAAAAACAACCTTGTGAGTTGTTTTTCAGGAAAATTTTCCCACAAATTATACAATATAAAATAATAATGGTGATATAAAATAGATGTGTTTACATGTAATGAATGTTCTAAAATAAGAATAATGTCTTTTTTATGTTTAATGCTCTTTCCAAAATGAGCAGACCAATACATATTGCCGAACATAATAAAGGGCTACCAGACAATCATTTAAATTCATGTTTCTTCTTTTGGTAGCATTTCTGTTCATTTATTTTGCTATTTATTCAGTGTTTTTTTTTTTTTACTGTTTACTGACTTCATCTTTTTAGTCCTTAATTGTGCAAATCTGGCCATAGTTTTTTATATTGGAGAATGTATTCTTTCTACAACAACAAAATATAGTTTATTTTAAGATGGGCATGTTACACATTACGTGTGTGTACTATAATAACAATTATGTATAATGACATGCAAGTAACACTAAGTCAAATCCTAACCTTAATTTAGAGTACAGTTAGTACCTGTAGTAAATTAATATTATTCAGTACTTATATTTAGAAATACAGTGTAACAATGACACCTTAATATAAAGCGTAGCCCAAAATATTTATTGTGGTTTCATAATTTTTAACAACTTGAAACTGAAAGTAGCCATGAAAAAATATACAAAATAAAATGATCAAACCGATGCCTATAAACCTGATTTTACACAGAAAGCTTATCAAATCACACAACCCTATTATTTGTATGATTATTATTTGTAATTGTTTGTTAGGCATAGGAATTTACTGCGACACTAATAAATCATTTTAATTTCTACAATTAGCATTGTTATCAGTGTCGAGCACTTAAACATCACTGTTGTGTTCTTAATAATGTGATTTAAGTGCCACAACTATATTTATTAATCTATAAGCAAACTTTTGTCACATGAGTGATTGCAAAGACTCTATTTTGTTCTCTTCCATGTCGGTACCGTGGACCCGGTCAGGATGTGGCTGGCTTCTGCCTAGCAAATACTGTGACAGGCAGGATGTCGGTTCAGGACCTTTGGTGAAGTCGGGGTCATGGTAAACAATCATGCCAGCACACAAGTGGGTTTTAGCGCGCCCCTTTCATTCACGTGCAGAGAAAGGTGCCCCTCCCCTCAGCACACAGCTTCAATTCCTCCGGCTTCCCGAGGGAAAATACTGCCTTTCTCTAAATAAACCCACTATATCTCTTTCTCTCTCTCTCACATACACACACTCCAGTAGGAGAGCAAAGCTTCGCGGGACATGACCTCGGCTCTCCTTTAGGTAAACCGGCACTCCTGGCTATGCGCAAGACCTGTGACTTCTTTTCTCAGCTTGATCCTACTGGGAGAGGGCAGGAGATGCATATGTAATCCTGATGTGTGCGTATGTGTAAAAGAGAAAGACTGAAAGAGTTCTTTTGTTCTTTTTTTTCTCTTTTTATTTATTACATGCTGATTTTACTATGTAAAGAAGCAAAGTGCAAATAGTTGAGGTTGTCTTTTTTTTTTTAAATATGTATTAACAGAATAAAGTCAATCCCTCTCATGGAAGCTGGAGCAAGGGTTACATATTATTCAAATTGAGAGTTATGTTTACGCTGTTTTGTGATTATTATAATTATAATACAATACATTTATAATACACTAAATGTATGTTTATTTATGTGCAATTAATATAAAATTATACATTATCTACATATTTTTTATAATTAGTTGTGACTGTGATAATAATAATAATTAAAAAAAAAAAAAATCTTCTGTGCATGCAAAAATGTTTATTGAACAAATTACCCCCATATCTTACTTCTGCTGAGGAAACAAATAGAAAACAATACACTGAAACCATTTTCAATTTAGAATAATATATAATAATAATCATATTAATAAAGAATCCTACTAGATATTTCTACTCTCAGTTATGGCTGCTTTTGTATTATTTAGTTTTATTTACTCAATTAACTTAAACATATTTCAGTAAGGCAAAACAGTGAAAGTTAATGTTTAAGGTTCAGTGCATATAAGAATTAGAAAATATATATTGTAAAATGTATTGCAAATACAGTTTTGGAATGAAATGAAAACTTTATGTTGATGGGGGTCAGTGTTTATTTAATATTAAAAGTTAAATACAATTTTTGAACGTTATTTGAACAAGAGGTGAATTGTAGCATTTATTTTGGCATGTTATTTTAAATCCAGTTGAATATGCAAATATTGGAATAATATGAAATGTTTTGTTTACCTCAGCTTTGTTTACCTGTTCTGCTTTTAATGTCATTAGACTAAAGGGAAACCATGGGCCAGTCAATGTAAACTTTAATGCTGAGAAATAAACTATAACATCACTTTAACTCAATTATCTGAAATGTTTTTCACATGTATTAGAAATTTGTTGGTTTTGATGTTTACCATCCTCGAGAAGAGTTTGATAAGCTGAATAGAAAGGTTCAATAACCAATGTTGTCATAAGGTATACAAAATAGCAATATGCCTTCAAAATGTTTTACTGATACAATTAAAGGTGATTGATTAAAACAAAAAATGGTTAAAGTGTGTTTTGGCACTGTGCTTCCTCAGCCCCTCCTCTCTCTATTTTTGCATGGGAACTCAGGGAAGAGTTGAGGTAAGAACCAGTCTGAACATGACAGCTTCACCATGGAGGCACACTGTCACAACAACAATTGTGTTTTGAATACATGCACCATATGAACGTTAAATGACATGTATTAAATATGAATCATTTCATAGGATTATAATCATTTTAAGTTAGGGGTTTAAACGTCATACACTGAATGTTTGCTTTCGTGAACCAAACGCTGCAGCCGACAAATGTCCTCGAAGCTTTTCTAGTTTCAAATGATGGTAAATACAGTATAGAATTAAACAGCTCGTCATTTTAGCATGTACGAGTAAAATGTCTCAGCAGTTTAATCTCGTGGTTTTCCTATCCTCGCTGCATTGTTCTACAGATGAGAAAGGGATAGAAAAACTTCCTCCGCCTCTAAAACCTAAGCGCCGAGCCCGTCTTAGCTTCCGTTTGCCATTTTTTTCAAAAATTATTTCCACAAATAAATTGCTATTTTTTATTCATGGTTCTAATCTGGTTATCTTGTGGGGTTGCTTCTCGTCAATACTACACACACTCTTTATTGCAATAGTCATAAAACTTAATGAATAGGTGCGCCCCCTTGCCGCACCACAGCCGTGCAGTTCTAGTATTCATACGCACGGATCCATATTTTCACATACTCCCTAAATTATCTCTTATTTCGGTCGATCAGCTCGCAGACATCTTTAGCACTACTGAATTTTATATCTGCAAATCCTCGTTGAGCACGGAAACCGCATTTGGTTTAATTTCTATAAAGATTCAGCGGCACAGGATCTAGTTTTCCGAAGGGCGGCAGGATATGGCACGGGTAGGAGTTTTTATAATGGCTCGCGCACATATGGAGTGACGCCATCTTTCCCAGTGTGCTGCTGCGCGAGCGCGGAGTCCTCGCGCACACATTCACTCTCAGCAGGAGCTGCCGCGCGCCGCGGGTCTTTCTCTCACATTTTTCTCTACGGATTGTCGCCTTTATTCGCATTTAAGTACTGAAAAGCGAAAAGGGAATATACAGCTTTTGACACAGGTGGGTGTTTTCGCCGATAAAATGTGCGTTTCGTTGTCGTATGGAATGTTGGGAGGGAATGTCTTTCTGCAGCTGTGGGGAAAGAGGAGGTGAATCAGCCAGTGGAAATATCACCGCAAAATCACGAGCAAATTACATTTACACATATACACGCGGAACTGTTCGACAGTAATACTGTAAGCGATTTAACGAATCAGAAAAGGTGTGTTTAAAGGTCCGTGTTAAGACATGTTGTATCTTTGCTGCTAGCTTGGTTAGCATTTTAAGGCTGGAAAAGTGTTTTGTGGAGACCATGTTAAAATCCTCCCCTAAACCAGCTGGATACGTTACCTGCCTTCTTTTTACATAACCTCTTTAAAATCCAACAGCTAAAGTTGGTTTAGTCGTACCGCAATCTCAACCCCGTGTTTAAGTCAGTTGTGCGGTTGAAAGTTAGTCTGTGGTTAACTAATATAAACGAGCTGTCTTGACGTCCAGCTCTGTTTGCGTATTACTGAACTCGAGGTGTTTTAAGCTTCTTGTTTTTGTGACTTACTGAAACATGGTGGATATTAAGTTTTTGGCTACGTTTTCTGCTCAGATTCGTGGTTTGCTCTTATTACCTTGAGTTATAAACACTTATGATATTAGTAGTCATTTGCTGTTAAGAACTCTAAATATGACCCATATTTAAGTCTCAGTAAGAAACAAACAAAGACATTTAAAGTGTTTGGCCGTTGAGAGGAAGTCGAGGAGGAGCTTGAGTGAAATCTGACTCTGCTGGAGCTTGTGCTGATGGGGGTGGGGATCCTCGATGCGCGCAGACGGGCGCATACCCTACCGAAACATCACTGCCCAGTGCTTCTTAACAATACACCCAGCTGACGTGATCTTTACTTCAGTTTGCAGTGAGTGATATTGTTACATTCTCAATTGGCTTTCCTGCAGTCTGTCTGTCGATTTGTAAAAGTATGGGTTTGTTTTTCTTAAAGGGGATGTTTTTGTAGCGCAGCCGCCGCTGTAAGCACAACTGGCAGGAGATTTGTTAATGATTCACGTGGCTTAAAAAGTAAACATATGTGCCTTTTCCTCCACCTCTGTCATGGAGTCTAACTGAAGGCAGTATGCATATCTGATTTACTTTTTGACATAAGGCATTCTACAGTGTCGTTCAGTCCCTTGTTGAACATCAGTAGGTACATGCTGAGAAAGTATTTTTGCTTCTTGTTCAATTGACTTAAAACGTGGATCATTTTATTGTGATTAGCCCAACGAATTGGGTAAAATTAAAATTTGCTTCATTTGTGGTGGGACTATATGAATCATTTTGGTTGCTTTAACTGTAACTGCATGGGTGGATTTTAAGTTCCCAGCATCCTTTGCATAAGACTCGTTTGGAAGAGTAAATGTTAATTTATGCATTGGTTTAAAGGCAGAGCCCTGCCAGTGTTTAATGGTTGGTTACGTTGTAAATTCACAAATAGGTAAAAACACAAAGTATGTAGTTGTGCGCAAATGTTACTACCATGCATGATTTTACTTGGAAAAATTTTGAGCAAACTTGCAAAAAATAGCACATTTTTTCTTAATTTTGCAAAATTTACATTAATTCAAATTTAGAGTTTGTAGTGTATGCTTTTAGTAGTTGTCAAAATGTATGGACACATGCTGTTTAGATTATCAAGAACTTTTAGAAACCGTTATGAATATGAATCCTCATTTTCCTTTACCTATAATCTAAAACAGACTTCTTCCACTGCTTGTTTGGAGTCCTCATGCCTAAACTCTTAATGGAAGCATCAGAGATAGTCATTTCCGATGTGAAGAGTGGCGGCAGTATGTGTTTGGATGCGGGTGAGGTATATGAAGTCAGGATACACTGTGTGTACATGCACATGTGCGCAGACTCGTGCTGTTACAGCATCTCTCATCACAATTGACACATTTGGAGCAGATGTGTAGTATAGGATGTTCCTGTGAGCTAGCGACTAAGATCTTTTGAAATACTGTGCACAATAGGCAGATCTCTGAAACTGAATGCGGGTGTTGAAATTGCTATCTAAGCTGCATGCCCCTGGTCACAACGGGCACTTAGCCCTGGCCATTTGGGTGGTATTTAAATTCACATGCTGTCCGAATGCCAAGGATTACAAACAAATGCCTTGGTCTTCTCAAGCCTCCTCAGATTTCTTCGGAGGAGCCCGTTGTTGAGTATGGAATAGGTCTGTGTTTAAGAGAACTTTTGGTGCTTAATTTGTATTTTTTTTGGTCATATGTTGGATACTGGATGCATAAGTGCACTACTTATTTAACAATATACTATTTTAGGATCAAGCCAGTTGGAATCAACAATCTGGTTTAAGATTTTTGTAAATGTAAAGTTTCATTAATTTTAATTTTAGTTTCACTAATAGCTGGCTGTTAGAGTTGAAGTGACTAATGACACAAGAATGGTGGGTTTGGTCCAGGCTATTGTTTTGTGATGCAGACGTTAGCTTTTCCTAAGAACGCTGAGTCTGAAATTCTATGTATGCGTTACAGATTTGTGTGCCAGGTTCCAAGTCAGATTCAGGCTTTGAGTAATGAGTGCTTATTTGCTGCTTATTGTTAGTGACCTCTCTGTTAGAGCTCTGTGCATACTGAGAATTTTTCCTCCCCTCTTTTTCTATGTGGCCAACTCCACCCATGTTCTACCCAGTAGAGGTACCAAAACATTCAGATTGGTTTCAGATGTGCATGTTGGCCACACAGTGGAAAACACACGCATGAGGTTATTAGGGTTAGGGTTTTTTTTTTCATGCCCAAGCCAGAAATTAAAAAAAAATAAATAAAAAAACTAGTGGAGTTAAAATTTAGAGGAGCTCATCCAGAAGCTTTTCTTTTCATGACTGTATTCGCACTGTCCATTCAGATGATTGTATAACCCAGCAATTGTGCTCTGGAAGGGAAAACCAATTGTCTAAATACATCCAAAATGAGCTCATCAATGACCCAGACTAACCTGTAGTGGTGTGTTAGGACTTATTTCCATGCATCCATCTCAACTGGCTGTGAGCAAGAGGACTTGTTTACGTGTAGCTTGTGTGTGGGATTTCTTGGAGGCTGAGGCTCAGTTGGCACCTCACGTTGCGTGTGAGAGCGAGCAGTAATACCGCAGGGGGGTTAAGGCCTGAATGCTGCTGGGTTTATCTCTCCAATTGACTCCAGATGTTGTGAACCGTAGACCGAGCGACTGGCTGACTGCTGTGAAACTCTCGGCAGCCCCAGGCGGAGTGCCACAGCAGCACTGTTTTACACATCCCCTTATCAAACACACTTTCCATGCTCTGCATTCACAATACTGACAGCTGCCTCCTAGAGGGACTGTCCTCGTTATTGGCAAATATAAGTAACTTAAGAGCCGACCGTGTCATTTTGTCTGTGTGACGCAGAGCTGCACAGGAACTTTTGTAGGCTTTGGTGTCAGTTCAGTTTTCCTTCTGGACCGGGGGTTTATTTTGGCACCTGTGTTGGTCCAGGTGACATTTCCATTTGTAAAAACAACACGGCCTACTTTTTGGTTTCGCTGTTGAGCTAGGATGAAGTTTAAGTGTTTTTTTTTTTCTTGCCAAAACACTGAAAATTGTTAATTAATATAAACTAGCTGTCTTTTAGCTTACCATTTGACCTCAAGCTCTGTTTGCGTATTACTGAACTCGAGATGTTTTTAAGCTTTTTGTTTTTGTGACTTACTGAAACATGGTGGATATTTTGTTTTTAGTGGTATTTTGTTTTTTTTGTTTTAAGTTTGTGGTTACATTTTCTGCTCAGATGCGTGACCAGCTCTATCACCAGAAATTGTTTATCTATCTGAAAACTGAGTATTTAATAATCATCATGTCATTAATAGCATGTATTTAATCATAATCAACCATTAAAAATGAGGTAGTTGTATGCACACATTTAAAATGCACATCAGGCACTGTTTATATAAATTATATTAATTTATATTTGTCAAAATAATACACATTAAACTTGCTTTGACAATATATGACTATAAAGACGAAGACATCAAAAACAAGCAAAAATGTACTTTTCAACATACCTTTTGATTTTCATCCATTGGTGAAAATTGCATAGGTATGCTGCCAAACAACACTTATTGTGTGAATTTGTGATAACGTTTTGAAAACGTTTCATTTAAAAATGAACAAAGCCTAAAGCTTACTGCAAATTATTTAATGGTAGATGGACTGCAAATAATGTGCAGTCACACGTCAACAGAAAACATTCTAGCCATAAATTTAGATTAATATATATTCAAAGAATTGATCAAAATGAAGATGGATTTAAATTGAGAAATCAACTTTTAATATAACAATCACCTGTTGTGGCTTATCCATAAAGCCTTCTCTGCCGCAAAGCACCATCGGGAACAGCTAATAAAATGTCACCGTCTCGCTCAATTTCCGTCCTCCAAAACAATTTTGGCTGAAATGGAAAATGTTTCGGTGCATCACTATTTTGTTGCCGTAGTGTTCAGTCTGTTGTATAATTATAGCTCTAAAATAGGATAGACTGACTTGGTGTTTTAAAAGAGGCAAGCCCCATTATGTCTGTGTGTAATTGAGGTTTATCCATAATAGACTGTGTGCAACACAACACACATCTGTATTCCAGTCTAGCCTTTCCTTACTTGACCTAATTCAGCTCCTGAACTTGAAGAGGCTGCTTTCCAGAGCCAAATCCTGACAAAAGTGCGTGCGAGACTAGAGACCAACGAACAGGAAAAGTTATTTTTCTCTGAATGGTTGCCAAGACCCTTGCTGCATCATAAAACTAAACCCCCGGTGGTGCTGTTCCACATGGACTAGCAGCCCCTGAACAGGAATAGCAAAATGTTGACAAGAGCTAGCTGAAATGTTCTACCGAGTGACCTTTCCACATGCTGCAACATGTTTGTGTTTTGTAAGAGCTGTTTGACTGAGAGGAACAGTATGTTTTGCTTACCAACACAATAGAGACATGGGCAGCCAGTTTTGGTATCAAGGCTACGTGTGAATGTTAGACGTCTTGAAGAGGGGCTGCATTCTGCCTGCTGACTTGGAGTGGGGTGTTGTACGTCTGAATAAAGGAGGTGGGCTTGGGGCTTGTGTTATGGTAATTTTGGAGGAGGCCTCACAAAAGGGAAGGAGACCGGGGCCCCCCAGACTGAGACACTGAATTCAATATCGCTTCAGTAGGTGTTAACTGCTGACGTTGATGGGCAATCGACAAAGAATGTCATGTGCATATTGACGCTATTGCAATGGTGGGGTTTCTGGCTGAGCTCATTATTGAAGGTCATATAAACCTTAAGCACCTCTTTTACTAAAAACCCTCATGGCTTAGAGGTGGAGATGGAGGTTGGGTGTTTGGAGTGACGCTAATAGCGCAAGCTTTATTATCTTGCTTGTGATGCAGTGACTTTGTAAAATGCAGAAAAAGCTTCCTCAGGCTTTCTATGTAGATCTTTCTGACAGGAGAACGTTGTGTCATGAGGTCTGCCTGATATATTCAGGGCTATTTTAAGTGGCCCGTTGACACCTGTTTTAAAATGCATGTCAAAAATATTTCTTTCATTGAACCTTCTTCTAAATGAATGCAAAAAATAATGAATAAAAAATATTTTAATTCGCAGTAATAGCAGCTATAGGATCAATCACTGTTTGCTAGAAAAATCTGATGTTCGTTTTGAAACAGATTTTAGTCAATTTATAGCATTCTAACGAATACTGCCAAGGCAGCAGGGATGTCACAATTCTCATAAAAACAACAAAACTAATCTCAGCTTTGTAGAAAAAGTTACCATAACATTATAATACTTTTTTTTTGTAATCAAATCTTTATCAATATAGGACGGTTTAAAGGATAGATGAATCAACGCCTGCAACAACCTCCAAATTCCTGAAATATAACACAGACCCTTGATTTCCTGTAGCACTGTTTATTGTTCACCCCAAGCTCTTTCCGGGGAATATCATGAGGGACCTGGAGATAATAAGAGTGGCTGTGTGTGTAGTGTGGCACATCCTGCCTGACTCTTTCATCCCAGCTGCAGTCAGGTTATGAGACAGAGGGCATTCAGTCTGAACACTGGGGCTTGTGTGTGTTGCATGCTGGACTTTGTGGAATGCTTGTGAGTGTGAGAGACAGAGTTGAGTGCTATATGAGAACGAGAGAGAAAATTGGCACCACAAATGTGAAATGAACCATTTTGCTGTGTTTGTTTTTTCAGATTTGGACGCTGTGCTTGGCTGAGAGAGAATCATGGCTACTCAATGTAAGTTATTCTATATGTTGCTATAGTAAAATATTTAAAGTTTTGAATTTAAATATGATTTGATTCTTATTTTGCAATGTTTCATGTGCAGCTGATTTGATGGAGCTCGACATGGCCATGGAGCCAGATCGCAAGGCTGCGGTCAGCCATTGGCAGCAACAGTCATACCTGGACTCAGGCATCCATTCTGGGGCTACAACCACTGCCCCATCCCTAAGTGGCAAGGGCAACCCAGAGGATGAGGATGTGGATAATCAGGTGCTGTATGAGTGGGAGCAGGGTTTTAACCAGTCCTTCAACCAGGACCAGGTAGCAGGTGTGTGGTTTTTCTATTCTCCTGTTTTAGGAAATTCATGGAAAATTAAGGATTAAATTACTTAATGTGACGTTGGGTCAAAGAAGTTAACTGCAGTCACGTTGGTATGTAAGACACAATGCTGAGACATTTTCTCATTGTTCTAGATAGTTTGTTAATCCCACTATGAAAATATACAATCACTGTATTACTTTATTAGACATAACAGATCTTTATAGTTGTTTTTGCATAAGACATGATATAGTACTGTTGTTTCTCTGTAGACATTGATGGTCAGTACGCCATGACCAGAGCCCAGAGAGTCAGGGCGGCCATGTTCCCAGAGACTCTAGATGAGGGCATGCAGATACCTTCCACACAGTTCGACTCTACCCACCCTACTAACGTCCAGCGCCTGGCCGAGCCCTCGCAGATGCTTAAACATGCAGTGGTCAACCTAATTAACTACCAGGACGATGCAGAGCTGGCCACCCGTGCCATTCCAGAACTCACCAAACTACTGAACGATGAGGATCAGGTGGGAACGGATGGACTGTCAAAAACGACCAGTGATGCGACACTGTCAGAGTGTGCTAATGGCTTGGTTTCTTCTGTTTTCGTCAGGTGGTGGTAAATAAGGCAGCTGTGATGGTGCACCAGCTCTCGAAGAAAGAGGCCTCTCGTCACGCCATCATGCGATCCCCACAGATGGTGTCGGCCATTGTAAGGACGATGCAGAACACTAATGATGTAGAAACAGCCCGCTGCACCTCCGGCACCCTGCACAATCTTTCCCACCACAGAGAAGGCCTGCTCTCCATCTTTAAATCGGGAGGCATCCCTGCCCTCGTCAAAATGCTTGGGTTGGTTCACCTTCATCCTCTCTATTGCAGACAAATATCGACCATCATGCGGATGTATATCTTGTGAATCTTTCGAATCAGGAAAGTTGTAGTGTGTTTGGAATTCAAGAATTAGCAGGCTGAGTCATACTGAGACCTGATGCGTGTGCTTAATCTTGAATCCCATTATTTATCTGTAGTTTGGGTCTAATTAATATTGCTGTGGTCTCTTCAGGTCCCCAGTGGACTCCGTACTGTTTTATGCCATTACGACTCTACACAACCTGCTACTGCACCAGGAAGGAGCCAAGATGGCTGTCCGTTTGGCCGGAGGCCTGCAGAAAATGGTGGCCTTGTTAAACAAAACAAACGTCAAATTCCTCGCCATCACGACAGACTGCCTTCAGATTTTGGCATACGGCAATCAGGAAAGCAAAGTAAGAAACTAAAACTTCTCAAAGATAAGGCACATCAAAGCAGTGTTCTTGGCCAGATACTCTTGTTTACAAATTGTGGTATTTATATTTCAAAATCTTGTCACTCATAACTAGCAGTGCAACAACATACTGATCTGCTATATTTAGAAGTTTTTTGATTTGAACCTTGATGTTTTTCGATAGGGCTGTTTATTCAGATAGTTTTTTAAAAGCTTTAGGATTGCAGAACCGCACAATATGGCCAAACAAATTCAATATGGCTCTACTTATCTAACATTTAGAATTGTATTTATTACTTATAGTAATAATAAACAAAATATTGCTCAATTTTTAATTGTTAAACAATCCAGCTTTTGTTTTGGTGGGAGAAAAACACTCAGACTTTTCATAAGAGCTGCATAAGATCTTTTCAGTTTAAATTTGAGATTGTTGGTGCATGCTCGTTATTTTTTAAATGCACCCAAACTTTGAGCATATGCAACATTTACTCTGAACACTGGATCATGAGCGTGTGTGTAAAGGTGTGAGATCACAATGACTGATTTGAATATGCATTGCTTCAATCACACTAAGCTATTACTACAGCACATCTATATATTGCTTTTTTTTAAATAAAGTTACATTTGTTTGAGCTGTGAAGTATTTATGGTATATTGCTAATCTAAGTATCTCAGGTAACTCAAACATATGTAATTTTTTTTTTCCCCAGCTTATCATTCTGGCCAGCGGAGGCCCACAGGCTCTGGTCAACATCATGCGGACCTACACATATGAGAAACTTTTGTGGACCACCAGTCGAGTGCTCAAAGTGTTGTCAGTTTGCTCCAGTAACAAACCTGCCATCGTTGAGGCTGGTGAGTCCATTTACCTTTAATTTAGTGGATGGTGAGAGCAGGTGATTTACGATGGGTTGAGCATGAAAGCTTTGTGTTGTTTTCAGGTGGCATGCAAGCACTTGGCCTTCACCTCACAGACCCCAGTCAGCGACTGGTACAGAACTGTTTGTGGACTTTGAGGAATCTCTCAGACGCCGCCACCAAACAGGTAACTGATCCATCATTCTCTTTCCCTCGGCTCTTTTACGCTGTCTTCTGTTCTTCCTACATGAGCCCTTTCTTTCTGTCTCCCCATTGTTTCCATGGAGAAGACGTCTTTAGCAGAAGTAGATGTGCAGGTAACAGTCATTCCTGCCTTTGTCTGTGACGGGGGTTAGGGGCTGTAGCCAGCTCTGACCCTACACAGTTGTGAAAAAAATCGTGTTGATGGAGCATGAACGGATGCTACATTTGGTTGTAATGCCTGTGCTATGTGTACATTTCACCCAGCTGTTGTTGTGGCATCAGAATTCTTAAATTATCAAAACATTTTTGGAATGATTTTGTGCATTTAACCATTTACCCACTCATGGTAGGCTTACAACCTCATGTAACGTGTGGTAAAATGTTACGAGTGGCTGTGGCTGGTCGTGTGCAGGACAAAAAAAACCCACAAACTGGATCGAGTTTGTCATGGATGCTAATTCTGGGTTGAATAAAGCAGCGCAACTCAACTCTGTATCTTTCTGTTCTACAGGAGGGCATGGAGGGGCTCTTGGGCACCCTGGTTCAATTGCTCGGTTCAGATGACATCAACGTGGTGACGTGTGCTGCTGGAATCCTGTCCAACCTCACCTGCAACAATTACAAGAACAAAATGATGGTGTGCCAAGTGGGCGGCATAGAGGCCCTTGTGCGCACTGTACTTCGTGCCGGAGACAGAGAGGACATCACAGAACCTGCTATCTGTGCTCTTCGCCACCTCACATCCAGACATCAGGATGCAGAGATGGCCCAGAATGCAGTGCGGCTGCACTATGGGCTGCCTGTGGTGGTCAAATTGCTCCACCCTCCCTCACATTGGCCTCTCATTAAGGTATGGAACTAAGATATCATCACTACTTTCTTTTGAATGAAGATGATTTATTTATTTTTTTCTATAAATGTTTATTTTACCACTTTTTAAATGCCTGTCCTTTCTCAGGCCACAGTGGGGCTGATCCGTAACCTGGCACTGTGCCCCGCCAACCATGCCCCGCTCAGAGAGCAGGGTGCCATTCCCCGCCTGGTGCAGCTTTTGGTCAGGGCCCATCAGGACACTCAGAGGCGCACCTCCATGGGTGGAACACAGCAGCAGTTTGTGGTGAGTCATGTTCACACGATCGTCTGGATTTTATGTCATCTGAATTGTGCAGTTTCATTATTCTGACTCACAAGCTAAGGTATCCAGTGATTTTCTTGCAGAATGGATGTGTGAATAAAGTTGTCGTTGTGTTTCAGGAGGGTGTACGTATGGAGGAGATTGTGGAGGGCTGCACTGGAGCTCTGCACATTCTAGCAAGAGACATTCACAACAGAATCGTCATCAGAGGACTCAACACTATTCCACTGTTTGTTCAGGTCAGTCAGATGATCGGTGTGTCTTATGATGTCTAATAGTCTATCTTTTACTTTGCCAAGTTACCCTATCTGATTTGTGTTTGTCTTTTCATCTATAGTTTGTTTTCATTTAGTTTTCTATCATTTTATCTATTGTTAATTCTATCATTAACAGTATACTGTCTACTGTTTGTTGGCTGTCTTCTGTTCATTCTATCTATTTGTTCACTTGGTCTTTCATTCTAGCTGTCACTTGCTATATATTGTTTTGTTGTATGTTGCACGCACTGTTAGTTTTATTCATCATTCTAGTTGCTCTGCATTGTTTTGTCCTTTGTTCTAATTATCGTTCTGTCTCTCTGTTCTTATTGTCTATTTTGCTGTTTATTTTATAAATGTATAGATTGTATGCTTGCCAATTCTGCTTTTTGTCATTTTATAACTTTTTTTAAATGAACTGAGAACAAGTTTGGATGACCCTTTTTCCTTTCATGAAGTTGGTATCATAGCAGCATCTACTGAATTTCTTTCTGACATGCCTCTGTCTTCCTCTGCAGTTGCTGTATTCTCCTATCGAGAACATTCAGCGTGTAGCTGCAGGTGTGCTGTGTGAGCTGGCTCAGGATAAGGAGGCAGCTGAGGCCATCGAGGCAGAAGGAGCCACAGCTCCGCTGACAGAGCTCCTCCACTCTAGAAACGAGGGAGTTGGTGAGTTTGTGCTTCGCCTCTTAATGTGCAGCAAGCACAACCGCCATAGAATGATGCAGAAAGACATACATTACATATAAATGAGGGCAGCACACTGTCACTACCTCGACATCTCAACAAAGTTTGAAGAAACACGTTAAACTTCCACTGAATAAAAACAGAGAAGCAAGTGTGAGTGCAAAACACTATGCAGATTTGTTTTCCCAGCTATGCGTGGATTTTCACTGGAGGCAGTGGCTGGGGTGAGCTGGGCTGGCTTGAATGTTTTCTCGGTCACACTAACGTTGCTATCTCTCGCCCACAGCCACGTATGCTGCTGCAGTTCTGTTCCGCATGTCTGAGGATAAGCCCCAGGACTACAAGAAACGACTGTCTGTGGAGCTCACCAGCTCTCTGTTCAGAACTGAGCCCATGACCTGGAACGAGGTAAGGGGGCTCATCTCTGCTAAATCCTGCAATCAACGCTGGCACAGAGCCCTGCTGTAGATTATGCCTATAAATTCCCAGCGCATTACAGAATCGGTTATGGCAGATGTGGGTGTTATATTTGTGAATTTACTGGGCAGGTGATTCTTTCTAACAAAGCTTATTATTGTTTTTATGAGCCTCAAGCACTCTGAAAGCATTAGCGGAACTGACTCAGAATTCGAGGCTGAAGCGAGCTTTTCTCTCATGCATCTTTTTCTCGCGTGTCTGTTTGCAGACTGGAGATCTAGGGTTGGACATTGGCGCGCAGGGAGAGCCTCTGGGCTACAGGCAGGACGGTAAGTTCATCATTTTCACAAATGAGATCAGCTCTCAGCATCTGTGTGTGATGCTCACTAATCCACTGCTTCATTAGCCTTCACCCACCAAACCTGGAGATTCACTTGGCGCTTTTCATAAACACAGGGCGCTAAATAAGCCTAGAACTCTTATTTAAAAAACAAAAAAAAACAAAGCAAACTTATTTCTTTTAAAGTGGTCCTGCAATGTTGCCTTTGGTGCAGTGTAATGTAGCTGTATGTGAATGTAAACGATCTGCAAAGCTGTAAATCCAAAAGTGCACGATAAAGTTATTGTTTCCCAAAATAATCGACGTAACTTTACTGATGACTGTTGTAAGCGGTAGACCAATCAGAGTAGGCTCACGGAAAGGAACCGCTTTGAACGAATCGTTTAAGAATCACTGGAAAATGATTTTGATAAAACAAGTCTCTTTTCATCTTGCATGTATGTAAACCTATTGAAGGAGACGTTGAGTTTGGACAAACGCCTTGTGTTCTCTCTCTGGTCTTGTGGGTCTGAGGTTGTGCTATTGTGAGCTGCCCGTTTAATATGCTTCCTCTAACGTGTGTGTGTGTGTGTGTGCGTGCTCCAACTCCTATCCACTTCCCTTCGTCCTCCAGACCCAAGCTACCGCTCTTTCCACTCTGGAGGTTACGGGCAGGATGCCATGGGCATGGATCCCATGATGGAGCACGAGATGGGTGGGCACCACCCCGGCCCTGATTACCCCGTAGACGGCTTGCCCGACCTCGGCCACGCCCAGGACCTGATCGACGGCCTCCCGCCAGGCGACAGCAATCAGCTGGCCTGGTTTGACACCGATCTGTAAATACAATGACTTTTTAGGTGAGGCACCAAGACGCCCCCAAACGTAACGAGTGTTTGATCTGTGTGTTTGATCTGTGCTGACCGCACTGTGTGGAGGAGATTTGACAGGCTGGAGTAAAGCACGCCGGCAGCAGAACTAATCTGAGCTGCATCTGAATTGATTACTGTCCTGTATGTGTGTGTTTTCTCTCCTTGAATGGGATTTTAATCTGTTTGTCCCCTCTTTTCTCTCTGCTGCAGCTGTATCGTCTGATCTGAATGAACCTGCATTGTGATTTTGGCCTGTAGAGTTGCTGAGCGGGCTCAAGAGAGTGGGCTAGTTTCTCTGAAAGTGCCTGACACACTAATACAAGCTGAGTTTCCTATGGGAACACATGGAAGTAAAACTTTTGTTCTGGTCTTGGTCGGTCAGAATTTGGTGTGATTGACAGAAGAAAGCCCAAAAAGCAAATCCTAAGATGGAATTTTCAACCTTAGCCTTGCCTGTACTTTTTATTACTTTTTATTTTTCAAAGGATATTTCAGTCTGTAATGGTACTTATCTAGCTTGCTTTATGATACTCGTCTTTTATTTTGCAGAACTTTGTATTCCTTTCGACTGTCTCTCTTTCTCTCTCATAGTGTTGAGTTATAGTGGTAATGATCCATCAAGATTTTATCGAGTTTATGGTGTAGAACACTAATTAATCAGTTGAATTGTATTCTTATCAAATGTAACATTGTGTAGCTTTTGTATAAAACCAAGAATTGGAGAAGTCCAAATATCAACTCTCTTGCTTTAAAGAAATCACAGATGTTCCAAAGGGTTTGTAATCAGTTGGGGCCAGTTTTGCTTTTTTTTTTTTTTTTTTTCCTCTCCCTTTTTATTTTCCCTGTCTTGATCTATTTTTTGATGGTAGCTTTAGAAGGTTTTGAAAAGAACCCCTAATTATTGTAGCCTGCGATTGTTGGTTGGAGACTTGGTAATGATCTGGCTAAACAATAAAATGGACTTTAAATTTACCTAATTGTGGACATTTTTATTTTTGGAATAAATGATTCTAGAATTACAGAGCATATTTTACAACCACTATTACAAGAGTTTGAGAGTCTCTTACAAAGGCACTTACAAATCACAGCAACGGATACAAAATGACTACAAATACATATTAAATACCAGGCGTGAAACTCTGTTCTGCCTGGGACCTGATGCCCTTCACAATGCCTCCAGCTAGTGATTCCACAGTCATGTCTGATTGGGACCTGGAGAGAAAGAAGAAAAAAAGTGGGAATACTCTACATGTTGCGTTCCGCTACAGCAACCATGCCATTAATTTAATTAATTCAGTAGCCAATAACTTGTTAAAATCAATTCACTTATAGCAAGTCTCAAGCTCATTGCCTTAAGTTGGTTACTAAAAGCCCTTGTCCGTCACAGTGGCTTATCTGCTGTGCACACTTGTGAGACGCTGCAAATGATTTTGGCCTGTCAGGTGTGTGTGTGTGTGCACCGTCCTGAGCGACAGCATCTTAGAGAGTGACGCTCTGGAAAGCAGGAGCAAAATAAACATCAAGCTACTCCCCAAGCACACTCTCATCCATGTTTTCAGCTTGGTGCAAATCTGTGTCCTCCGTTTTTTGACATTGTGAAAATGTATTCTGAAGTGGAAAAGAATGCTAGGCAACAATCTTCAGTCTTCTAGCATGGGCAAGAATTACCCCATCACCTTGTGCTTGGAAATTGATACTTTTAACCTGTATGTGAGTTACCAGAATTGAACTAGATTACTTAAATACATTAAGCATGTAATGCATTAGCTTTTAGTCAAAAGTTATTCACAATGGCCGTTTACTTCATGAATATGGTAATTAGAGAGCAGTGCCAAGCACAGACCTGCTTAAATAAGATAACAGCGCAGTCCACATATATTAATGATGCAAACACTCTGAATTTCACCCTAAATGAATTAGTAATTTAAAACTTTAAATATTGCTCCAAATTAAAGCGCGAGAGAGAGGTAACCTGAACCTGTGCTAATTCAATTCCTTTAAATTCAATTCCTTTAAGATTTAAAAATTAAGTAGATATTTTTCGGAGGTGTACTTATTGTCTGTCCGATATGCCCTAAATCAAGAAAACCAATTAGCCCAACTGCTTAGTTTTAGCATTATATATTAAATATATAACCCACTCAACACATTTTACCAGCATAATATACAGAAATGTTATGTTTTGAGGAAAACAAGTAGTTCCATTGCAAAATGGTGTGGACTATGAACAGAGTTCGATATTAAAAAGGCAAGCTTGCAATATATTGTGGAGCAGATACAAATATTTGGAAATCAAGCCCCATTTTTAAGCGTCTAAGGCTTGTTGCATTAAAAATGATTTACAATGAATTAAGCAAACGACCAGCATTATGTTTTATCTGCATATACGTTAAAGAAGTATTCCTGGTTAAACGTGGTAAAGAATTAGTTAACCCAAAATAAAAATGCTGTTACTGTTGTACCAAGCCTATAGAAGCGCAAATGAAAATTTGAATAAAACCTGAGAGATTGAAAGTGCTTAAAAAGGTTTATAAAGACAGTTAAAGCAATCCAAACGAGTGTTTTTTTTTTTTGCTTAAATTAAAACTTTTTACGCAAAATACCTGCCGATAAGTACATCTCACTGCAGTTTCCAACAGAAATGAACACTGGTTACTTTTACAAAGTCATGATTACAGCTCCATGTTTTGCTTTCCAGACGTAAAAAGCATGCTCGGTAGCTCAGGTGGCACATTTGCCATTGCAATTCAACTAAATAGGCAGAATCCTTGGGTACGAATCTCGTGAAAAAATCTTACGAACGAACTCGGATCAAAAACATAAAAGTTAAAATGTCACGCTTGTGTTTTTCGCTTGTGTTCATACTATCAGGTAGGTTTAAGGTGTAGTGCAGTAGTAAATTATTTTAAAACATCACTGAGTGTAAGTCATTGCACTTCTCAATAGGGCTTCACGATATATTGCATGTGATAGTTATGTGGCAATTAATACACATCCTGTACTTCACTGACAAACTACGCAATTTGCGTGCATAATCACAGATGTATCGCATGCGATAATGAACGTGATATTGGATAGCTTGTCAGCAAACTATGGCTCTTTGTATTGAATGCAGCTCTATCTTAAAACAGGTGATGGCTATAATGATGAGATACGCATGACTATTGTATGCAATATATTGTGCACCCCTAACACTAAACTGCAGTGATACGTACCATATGCAGGGGAAAGAACAAACACACTTTTACTGCCTCTAAGTGGCAAACATACATGAACAATTACATATTGGTGTTTGAATGTATATTGTATTGCACCATGTACATAAATTACACTTAAGGGACAAGTCATTTTTTGTAGTGATCAAAAATGTTGTTTGAGCATATCTTAAATCGCACCTGGAATACTCTATTAAAACTTTCTCAAAGGGTCCCCAGACCGGAAAGCATTTTGGTGTGGTCATCATTAAGCTATGCATTGTTTTCAATAATTCGTCCCTGCTTTGCCAAGAACTCAGTATCACTGAAGCTTTGCCTCCCAAGCTTGGCTGGGCAACTTCAAACGGATTCCTTCTCATTGCAGTAGAAGAAAGAGGAGGGGGGTCCGGCTCTCACAGGCAGCCACAATAGGCCTGTATCATGAGGGTGAGGCCCGAGCTCGAGGAACCTTCGCCTCTGCCGGCGACATGAAAGGATCAAAGATGAGACTCGAGCCCGTGTCGATTGACTCACCTAGTAGGCAGAGCCAGTTTCTGCAGCACGTGAACCAGGACCTGTCCTTCCGAAGAACCCCAACAGGAGCTGCCAACCGCACTCATCTGTACGGAAAGAAGATGAAATGTAGCTCAGGAAACAGGCTCGCAGACGACACACTCTCATACAATGTCAACCAGAAACAGCGTGAAACCTATTTAGTCACTTTAACGCGCTCCACGAGCTCGGCTCTATCATAAGAGGCTGAAAATAGCATGAATGGTAACCCGTACGACACTCGAGAACTTTGCCGCTGATTTGACGTGTCTGTTTTTAGAATTAGCGGCTCTCCGCACTTCAGCGTGACAGAGCCCATTACAATGTCATCTCGATGGCGTCTCACAGATGAGACGCTTCATCTGAGTGAATGAGGGTCAGTGAAAGCCCCCTCTGATGAACAGCGCAGGACAGACACTTCATCTTTTTAAGAGCTCTCGGTGAATCCTGCTCCTCACGCTGGCAGATGTACAACACACGCTGTGAAATCGGGAAGGCCGCTTGGAACTTTTTCTGCTACAAATCTGCCTAAAAATATATACTGTGTGAAAGAAGGAACTAATAATAGACAGACTAGAGGGAAATGACTAGACTATAGAACATATATAAACGCACGCAGCCATTTAAAAGTTTGGAATCAGTCATTTTTGTAATAGAAAGTAGTCATGAAAGTGACAACATTTATAATGTTACTAAATATTTCTATTTTAGTTCGTTTGTACTTTCTATTATCAAAAAATGCAAAGGAAATGGTTCCACAGAAATATAAATCAGCAACTGTTTTCAGTATTAAGATTAATGTAGAAATAAGAAAAGCTTTTTTTGGCGATTTGTTTCCAGATTACTTGAATTTTTTTTTTTGTGCCATATCCAGTGGAGCTTTTACTTCTTCACAGTTTCTGTGGCACATACTTCAGACAGCACTGTAAGAAATGTTATCACTCAGCTGTGATCAAGTCAAAAAATGAAAGAAAAGGGATCACAGGTCAGGGATAAATTTTGCGAGGATGAATGAATGAGTTATCACTCAGTTCCACTCCAATAAACTCCTGTGGAGAAGGCCATGCAGCAAAAAACAAACAGTTAATGAAGAGATATGAAAGAAATCCATATGAATGGAGTGGTATATTCTTCTTCAAGTCTTTAACGGACACCAAAAATGTAAACTTGAGCTCAACTTGAGCTTGATTGCTCGTCAGTCAAGCCTGAGCTTCAAGAATTTTTTTTATGGGAATAAAAGCATAGATTAAATTTGTTCATGTGATCATGTCTCTTCTGAAAACTTGCTTGATTTTCTATAAATTACTTTTACAATATGAACGTTTCTGTTGACTTCCTTTGGAGAGACAGAAGTCTCATTTCATTTAAGATATCTGCACTGGTTTCAAGATGAACAAAAAAGTTTGGTATGACATGAGCGTGAGTAAATGCTGCCAGAATGTGTATTTTTCGGTGAGCTAATCTTCTAATTTATCAATTTAAAATCACATTTTTTAGTTCAGTGAAATAATCAGGGTGTTTGTATTCATTGTGTGTGGAAATGAATGTGCTCAGCTGAGGCTGTTGCCCTAGTTTAAATCATAACAGTTTTATGCAAGATAAATACTGCTCTGATTTTTTGTTATATAATGTGATATTTACATAATAAAAATAATTTAAGTGCCATTAAAAAGCTTTAAAGTACTTTTTTAGAGAAGCTTGACTTTAGGCTGATTTAGCAAGTGCCAAATCTGAGCATACATTATGACAGTTAAAGGGTTAGATCAATTAAAAATGAAAATTGTGTCATTAATTACTCGCCCTTATGTCATTCCAAATAGGGAAGATATTCATTCATTTGTGAAACACAAGATATTTTTTATGAAATCTGAGAGATATGTAAACAGCAACACAACTGACACATTCAAGGCCCAGAAAGGACTTTGTTATAATCGTCCATGTGACAAAAATAACCACTTTATTCAACAATTCAATTAAATTCATCAAGAGCCATCCCTTTAATGAACATTTTCCATTTTTTTTATGAATATTATATTATCAAATAACCAATATCAAATGGCCTATAGGTGATGTTAATTGAACATTATGAGGGACAAAACAAAATCTATTAGTTCATTGGCAGATACAATAAAAAGGTCGTTGAAAACTGTATGCAGGCCACAAACCTGCAATGAAGTCATCAATACAGAAGCACAGAGAACTGTATCATGTTCAGACACTACTCCGAAGTTCCTGATCCAGACTGGGATCAACTGGCACTTCAGAAGTTTGTCTTATTCTGTGTTCATATCTCACACTCTTTCATGCTGAGCCACATCTAAGCAAGGAGTCCACAGATTGTGACGGCGTGTTCAGAAAACGCTCCCTTTACTTCCAAAACAACCGGGCAAAACACACCAGGGTGACAGCTTGTGCACAAAAGCACTGTCGGAAGAAATAATCTGGAAAAACTCCTGTGACACTAAAGGAAAAAACTGGTGATTTATTTCTTTTTTAACATTCAAAAAAAACTCTTGATGCAGAATTAGGTCTGAGTATGGCGGTCCGTAATAAGAAGGGTGGTTGGACCTACATCACGTTTCTAAAGAGTGTGATGTCTTGTGTGAGAACACACATGCTTGTGCTCTATATCTCTGATGTCATCACCCCAGCCAGCCTGCCCATCTCAATATGCACCCGTTACTAGGCAACAGGGTTATGTACCAAGCTGAACGCGTCATTTTATCCTTAGTTCATTTCCTTCCTCCCCAATACACAAGGCATTACCTATTTAAAAATAGACATTTCCAAATTTATGCAACATAATCACATGGTTAGCAGCCCAACTGTTGTTAACTGACAGCTGCAGCTCTTCCAAGGGGCTGACAGAGGCACAAGAATACGATAAGTTTAGCATAGATCACCGAACCTGATTAGACTGTTAGCATCTCAACTCAAAGCCCGATATGGCTAGGAACTATCTCATTCCGGCGTAATAATCAAGGCTTTGCTGCCGTATCATGGGTCAGGTGGGCACAATGATATCACGCAGCAGTTAGGGTTAGGCTATACGGACATACAGTGTGCTCTGACGATGACTGCCATGGTAAAATCATCTGCTCAAATTGAACCGTCCGGGTCGCTAAAGACTGAAGAATGATTGGCGAAACATTCATGCATTTAAGACTGAGGTTGAGTTGATCACTGAGTCTTCAAGCAAGAACCACCATTGACTCAAATATTTCATTTTCAAATTGTCATTTTCTTATGAAAGTGTGAAAAATCATGTTGTCAAACAAACAAACAAAAAAAACTTATCCTAAGAAGATTTTCGTGCATTAGCCCCTAGAACCTGGCATGTGAAATGCTTTGAATAATGCTGGATTTGCAATAAAAATAATGTTCTTCTAGACATTATATTCCTTCTTTATACCACAGATGTTCTCCTCCTCCAGCCACATTTTATACTATTCTTCTTATTATGTTTAATAATTAATTTATGTTGTTCTGAAAAAATCTCTTCCTCCTGCCAGTAATTAATTTGAGAGAAGCCAGATGACTCACAAACAAGTTCTCCCTGAAAAGCCCTCAAATGTCCACCAGATAGAAGATGAGGAGAATGTTTTGGAACAGCCACTTAGAAGGAGCTACCTTAAATAGCTGCTGAATAGTTGTTTCTCAGCAGCTGTTAGACCACAGCCCCAATTCAATGTGCCCAACATGCCCGGAGCAGTCTGACTCAATGCAAGACGTTTGCCTACATTTCTCGGAGTTGGACACAGAATCTTGCAGCTCAGATGCAAAAGGTTGCAGTGTGACATGAACAATGAATGCTGACAAGATATTTTGAGTGAAAGACTGAAAAAAAGTAATCGAGACAAGACAGTGGGAAAATGAAACGTGACGGAGAGAGATGGAGGGAGCGAATCACGTAATATGTGTGAGATCTAAACTCTACTGATGGCTTCAATCACTTCAGCTTTTTATGGCTGTCATCAGATGCAGGCAACAGTCTGTCTGGTCTAAAGGGGGATTCAGTTTGACGGCTATATGCAGCCTTAAATAAAAGCCATTAACTTTAACTTCAAAACACTGCCAATTTAAAAATTATAACAACTGTGGAATAAATGCTTATTTCCACAATAATTCATTTCCTCTCATTCTCTTATTAAGTTACAGGAAACTTACAATGTAATTAAATAGGGCCAATCTGTACACATTAAATAACTCTATTTCAAAAGGTAAGCACAAGACATGTACAATGTGAATGGTAACATGGTTTTAATGTGAAAAAAATCACTTACTACACTGTAAGGTTATTTTATATTTTAGTTGCCATGACAACACAACAGCAACCCTTAAATGATTGCAAAAAGAATTAAAACACACACACACACACACACATATGGCCAAAAATATTGGTGCCCTTGGAATTCTGTCAGAAAATGAAGCCTTTTGTTGTTACAGTTGCAAATGTTTTGGTACTCAAGTTTTCTTGTTTTTGTTGTTTACATTGAAACCACACACACACACACACACACACACACACACACACACAAAAGTAAAATCTGAAACAAATCCACACTGAACCCAAAAAATGCACTGGACAAAATTATTGGGTTAACTTAATTTGGTAGCATCCCTTTTGAAAAAAAGAAGAAAAAAAAGAAACTGAAATCTTGTAACCTTGGATGAGTTTCTTATACCACTATACTGTGATTCTGGACCACAATTCTTTTGCAAAAGGCATTCAGATTTGAAGGCTGCTTTCTCCCAACTGCTGTTTTGAGAACTCGCCACAGGTGTTCTAAAGGATTCAGATCTGGCCATTCCAGAACTCTCCACGACTTTGTGTGTAACCATTTCTAAAGTACTTTTTGAATTGTGTTTTGGGTCACAGTCATGCGTGACCCAAAACACGTCCTCTGTTGGAGGTCAGCCCTCTGTCACTGGCCACTACGCTGGCAATAAAATTCTATGGTAATCATCAGATTTCATGATACTTTTTTATGCCTTTGTGTCAGCAGTGGTGTCCTTCTGGGTTTTCTACCATAGCTTCCCTTTTCATTCAGATGGCGATGGATCTTGTGAGCTGACAATGTTGTACCCGGTGTCTGCAGATTAACTTGAATTTGTTTGGAAGGTAATCGGGGTTCCTTTGAACAATCTTCCAATCTCTTCCACCCACGTTCAGAGAGGTAAGCTACAGCACCATGGGCTGTAAAGCTCTTTAGGATATTTAATTGCATTTTCAGACCAGGTTGAAATAATAAAACAATTATTAAATAAAGATACTTTTACTAGATGAGCAAAATTATCTTTATTAATTAATATCTATTAATTTCTTAAAACAAGAGTATTTTACTAACCCCACAGGCAGATAATGTTTCTTGTATTAAAGCAAAATTCACTTTAGTTTTTTTTTTTCCCCTGGAAACAAGACTTGTACAAATATATTGATTGAATAATTTTAATTTTTGGATATTTTGACTTTAAACAAGACAAAAATACTAAGATAAGCCATTTTTTGCAGTGTAAATGCATAACTGGAGTGGGGGAAATGTAAACCAAAAGTCTGCACAATGTAGATGTACATTTTCTTAAATGGTTATTTTCATTTTCTGCTTTAGTGTACCAGTGGGAAATATTAATTAATGATTTCCATACATTCCAGGAATAATCCAATGAGATTTTTGCATGAACACGACAGATGGTATAGCTCTGATATCAACACTGAGTAAGTGTGGGATAACAAGAAAAGACAGAAGCAACTGGGATGGCAAAAATTCATAGAACAACAGTAGCAACACCTCCAAGAACAACCTACTTGCTCTAGCTAGCTTAAAAACCGCAAAGGTGTATCTAGATGAACCTGGCAAGCCTGCTCATAACTCAATGTACAGTCATTGAGAAGCACACTTTAACCTGATCTAGTCACTAGCAACCCTGAAAGTAGGATGAGCTTTACCTAAGATAGATTTTTTACATTGATAAGAAAACATCACAAAAACAAACGTTTTCTCTTCAACTCCCTCCTCCGAACCTAAACAAGCTCTGTTGCGCATTTAATATGCAAGCAGTTTCCTACTTTCCCCACTTCAAAGGCTCACATGGAACAGTACACCCAAGTCCTTGTAATTACCAACTGAATTAACATGCCTATTAGCATATTAGCATAACAGATTCTCAGATGGGGTCTTAAGGGAGAATCCAATGTTCCTTACACTCACGCGCTCAAGTGCACGACCCGCCATTCTGTTAAGAGGACAAGATGAGAAGATGTGGAGATGAACCCAATCAATCCACAAACACATGCCACACACGAATAAAAACACACACGCTTTCATCAGTGGCTGTATAATCATGTAAGATGAACAGATGAGCTTTAATACAATTATGCGCATTGTCTTCAGATAATACCTAACCAGACAGAAAAATAATGGTGACTATGAGATGATAAACAGTTTGAGGCAGTTTTGAATAATGCGTGGGTAAGCAGAATGGGTATCATCTGCTAAAAGCGCATGTATGAATGTATGGCTGTGATGTGAGACAGGAAGCAAATGTAGTTTGAAAGGAAAGCATGCAAAATATAATTCAAACTATATTTTGTTCTTGTTTGTAATGTGCAGGTTCAGTATTCCCTTACAAAGTAGCTCTGCTAAAGCTACTATACTGTGTACTTCACTATGCACTATGATACTGAATGATTACCATATTCATGCACCATGCTATTTACAAGGTAATCCCAATGTGTATATTCTCTAGCTGCCCCCCACCCCCACCCCATTACATTTATTTATCTAGAAGAACATAAGTTGTGAACAAGCGTCAAAGTACTAAAATTGCTCTAAAAAGTACAAGCCATAATAGAGTTGCCTTTGCTGCAGTGTTTTTGCTCTGACTTCAGCTAAACATGGAGTTACGAGCAAAGAGTTCAACAACCTTGTACTTATTTTTCTAAACCTTTCCTTTCATATATAGCCTCTCTTTCTTTCTCACATCAGAAATTAGTATGTAGATAAAAGAAATCATGATGACACAAAGGCTACTCTTAATTACATAAAGTTTAATTTCTCTACAGTCAAATTTCAAATCTTTTAGGGTATAAAAACCCAGCAGATGAATGAGAGCAAAGAAAGAGAGAAAGAGAAGAATCTGACTCTTACAACACTTCAGAATCAGACACCGCATGTGCAATACATGACTTACGTAGATTCTTATTCCTCTCCCTGATAAATATTAGCTGTTCTAAGCCAAATTATTTGAAATATCATTAGCAAAAATGGAATGGGAAGGGTTTTAGTGTTGTAATCATCATTCGTTGTAAAAGAGCAGTGAATACTGAAGTATTGAGGTCTGTATCTCTGATAAGTGATGGGTTCTATTGGCTTCATGACATTTAATGAACTTGATGACATTTCTAGACCTGCTGATGTCTGAGGCTGATTGGCGCACTCGAACAGAACACTGGAGAGAATGGCAAAGCTTAATGTGATTTCAATGTCAACCTGTATATTTCAAGAGAAACCTTGTAGAAAATGGCAGAAATGCAAGTACGAAGCTTCCCAGTTGACCTCGCTTGAACTTATTTTCAGTCCTGTGCTAACATTTTCCACATGAAATGGTTTTGCTTGGTTTCTTGCAGAGATTGCAATCGTAAATGTGTATGAATAGTCAATTTTGACTCTAAGCAAGCCACAAAGCTCTAATTCTGATTAAGCTTTTAACCTACTGCAATCTATTGGCCCCTAACTCTTGTTCATTTGCTTTCTCTAACATTACCCATCCACGTAATATGCTGATCAGTCTTATTCTCCGCTGACTCATAAACAGCATGCACCGCACTCTGGTCACTCAGAACATACTGTTCCCATTCTAAACCAATGTTTTGTGTGGCCTGGGTGTGAAATGGAGCCCTCTTCCTCTTTACCCTTTGTACTTTTCTTTGAAAACCCCTTCATCATGTGCTGGATCTATTTCTGATATTATAGAGGCAATTAGTGAGGTCTTTGATGGCTTGATAAAAATGAGCATGCATAGATTTTAGAGCGCTGCAATTAATGAATACTAATTAAAAGGCCTTTGTTGATGGCCGGGGTGAGAGATGGATGAGTGAGCTTGATTTTTCTTGCTTTAATTGAAAGCCTTTGTCACTTGCCCACTCGCGTGTGAATAAGTGCTCTCTGTCACTCTCAAAAAAAGGAGAACAATGTAAATTAATTTGCATCATTTGCATAAATATAAAGCTTTTTTGCATAGGTGGTGAAAGCAGTCGGATTCATAAAACAACCAACTGTCACTCACAAATTTGTCTGATTGAATAATCCATGCTCGCACTGGTTTACGTCAAACCGGCTTCGCTTCATCACTCGGATGTTCTGAAGACAGTAGAGCATCGACCTGCCTTGCTGTAAGGTGTGAGAAGCAGAAAGAAAGAGTGATGACCGAAAGGATGTGTGTAGAATGTGTCATTCATTGGTGTCTTGTAGAGCCTTGCAAATAAGAATGTTCAGAATCTAGGTCTAGATCAAATTGACAAGTTCAACGAACAACTTGTAGAGAATACAGTTTTTAGTACAGTAAATTAGTTTTACAGGTAGTGTCAGCCTCAGATGGCACATTCACACACTGCCCGCGTTCCCTTTATTGAATGCCTAATAGACATTGCAGACAAAATTTGAAAGCACTTTGTGCTCACAAGGTACCAACGTTATATTATGAGCACTTTTGAGGATTTCAAGTGATATCTTAAAATCCTCAAATGTGAGTGATATCACATCCTTGGCATCAGATAAGCTTTGTTTTGAGAAGCTTAGTACAAGAATATGCATGTCTTTCTAGTATTTACTCTGATACTTCCAACCCATTGTTTACATATTTACATTGCATTGACTTTAGGTAAACCCATTTCTAAACAACCTACATATGGTTGCTCACATCACACATTAGGCAAACTGACTACGCAGGACTTGGCCAGAGTGTTCTTACACTCAACAAAAATATAAACGCAACACCTTTGTTTCTGCTCCGATTTTTCATGAGATGGACTTAAAGATCTAAA
>JAUCNO010000236.1:11309017-11321391 GCA_032353835.1 Enteromius viviparus | reverse complement strand
TGCTTGATTCTGATTGGTCAGTTGAGACATTTGCAGGTTCGTTCTTTTCAAATAATAACTGCTCCAAAGTAATAACGTATAGCCGTTACTACTTGTATGTTTAAAATCCCTTTGATTACCGTTTGGCGCCATGTTGTGAAAAACACTGGACAACCACAATTAACAATGGAAAATGTAAAATACATCCGTTGTTATGAATTCATATGTAGATGTTATAAATTGTCATTGAATGTTAGTCACGTGGTACTATAATGTTTCACGGAAGGATGAACGTTTATTTAAAACAAATATGCCAATAAAATGTTTCAAATTCATATTTATGTCCAGTTTTTGTCCCTTATGTGGCAAGTAGCCGTGTAATAAGCGGGATAATGTTCAGGCAGCCTGTAGTTATCGCAAAATAAGCCCCGACAGTGTGATCAGGACCCGATGCGAAGCTGCCTGTACATTATCCCTTACGTAGTGTTGCCGCTGGCGCCATGTTCTGGAGATGCTGTGCGCCACTGTAAAAGTGAAACTACTCTGTTGGAAGCACAAGTGTTGGTGCTTCCAACAAAGGATACAACTAGTAATCAAGTTGTATTTACAACACTGTTCCAGTACAGTTCAACCCAAATATTAGAGTGTGTTCAACGTATTTACGGAGGACTGATTCCTAAAACCTGCAGAGAAGCCTATGCTGGCTGTGCATAGAGGCTTTAGAGTGAGACAATTCTAACTCTGCAAGGACGGAATGGCACTTCTCACTTTTTATTAACCTGCAACTTACTATTCAAACAACAGCACTTACTACTTACTATTCAAACGTAAATAAAAGTTTTAAGGAGTGAAGGGTAGTGCTTGTTGTTTCTCTGATCACAAATGCAAACATGGTGGTATGTTTACAAGGCGCAATGCAACGTGATGTGTAAAAAGAGAATAATATAATCATTAATCATGTTTCCACTGGATGCAACAAAAGCCTCATTTGTAATGGCTTTTATAGTTTTTGTGTCATAGCACCGGGACACAGCATCACATTATGGTAAGGGACATAACATTTCCATCAGATGTTTGTGGTATTCAACCAATCACAACGCACTGGAAGATGAGCTGTGTAAAAATCGACCCGTATCAGGAAGGTGGGGCTTATATGAGAGACAACAATATACAGTATGTGGAAAATATTGTGTTTTTTGAAACTTAAACTGCATAAACACATTGCATTACACCAAATACACAAAACATGTTCTTTTTAGCAACATCACGTCTCTGTTAAAATCAGACCCAGTTTTCCCCTATTCTCCACATTCAAATGAGCAAGAATATAGTCTGCTTTTACTGCAACGTATTATTAATTGCACATACTGCATTTAAAATACACAGTTCAGGTATGTGCTAGCCTCAGATCAGCATTTGCATGCACTTACCAAGCGTTTTAGCACACGGAGTAGCAGTTTCTGTTGTCTGGGTTCTGTGTGTGTCTGCAGTGCCTGTGCCAGGCTGAGCAGCTCCTCCGGCTGCAGGCGGTCCGCACCTTCTCCTCCATACAGCTGAGCCAGCAGAGACACACAGTGGCTGGCCTCCTCATACACCTCACAGTCATTACACGCCAGCTGTGGGAGAACAGCATATAGATCTGAATATTTACACAGGAACAACTAAAATAAAACAAACTATATTACATACAAAGTACACACAACAAATAATTATCCAGAGCAGATTTAGCAAGAAAATTTTAGTCGATCTTAGCAAAACTGTCAATATTCCTGCATCTATATAACACAAAGAACAGGCTGAATTATTAAACAGCTGAGCTGCAGCCAAACTCTCCCTTCATGCAGATATTCCTAGAACTTTTATATTGCTCTTCTATTGCTTTTGGGAAATATAAAACTACATCCTTCATAAGTCTCAGCACTACAAATCTGTTAGCCTATGTACGGTCAATAGCAGGGGTCTGAAGAATCTATATTATATATTTATTTCAAAATTTCTCATTAGGTGCCATATATTTTACTCAGATTTTACACAGAGATAAAGTCAAAATAACATTGTAAGGGTCTTAACCGGAAGGTCATCATAGATTTTTTTAGCATTTATATTTGCATTTGACAGAGACTTTTATGCAAAGTCAAATATTATCAGGTTATCAGCTTGCTCTGGAAATCAAACTCAGGAACCAAGAGCTTGATGTACTATGTAGACGTACGATTCAGAGATACAAAATCCTCTTAGAACATGTAAAGGACAACTCAGATGTAAGATTGTTCTTATATGTATCATGATGGCGCTGACATTTTAAACATAAAAGGTTCAGGTTAGTTGCAGTTAGTTGCAGTAGAAGTTCTGAAGGTACAGCGGTAAAGTGAATCCTAAATTCGGGATTTCCAAAAACAAGAAGTCTGACCACACTGAAAATGGTGTGTGATGCCACCAATACAAAAATTACCCTCATGTTGTGTCAAACCTGTATGACCTTCCTATGTGGAACTGAAAAGATTTTAGGCAGAATTCACAGTCTCAGTCATCATTTTCTTTTACTGTATACCGTTTTCTATACAGTGACAGTAAATGTTGACATTGAGGTTGTCATTCTGTCTAACATCTCCTTTTGTGTCCCAGAGAAGAAAGGAAGTCATACAGCTTTGGATCAAATTCTGATAGGTAGAAGACGAACAATGACAGTATGTTTTTTTGAACATTGAACTATCCCTTTGTAAATCCTGTATTTTATACCTATATTTTTAACCTGTAAGAGTCTACTGTGGGCAGAACATTAAACATTACAACACACTAACTAAAACCACAATGTTACTGTCTATGATAATTGTTGTTGGTTAGGACTAGTGGTTGACTGATATTGATTTTTTTTTATGTGTAATGCTGATACCTTAGAGAGCAAGGCGGATAATATAAAGCTGCCTATAGGATACCACATTAAATAATACATGCATAGCAACTGACCCTTTGCAAAGACCCTTTAGGGATATATAAAAAAAAATATATATATATATCTACTAAAAAGTAAATACCATTTTGTGGCTCTTCAATGTATTACAAATCACTGTAATGCCTTAGTTTTAACGTGAAACAATCTCTTACTTTTTACTAGTTATAGCACAAAGTAAACATGAATGAACATCAGAAGGTATCTTGTTTTATAAAACAAAACATTTCAACACAGACCATGTCTCAAGTTCAAGTCCACCAATGTTAATCTACTCTCCTGTCTGGTTTGTCTGTCAGACATAAAGAGTGGAGTCAGCGCTATGATTGGTCAGATCGCCTGTCAATCAAATATCCAGTGAAGACTCAATTTCTACAATTAACTTGATATTTATTTAACAAAATATTTAAAAACAAATTAAACAAAGATAGTGAAGTAAAAGCTAGAGGTGTTCTTAGTCAAAATAATACTCCTGCTGGACTAATAGGCCAAACAGAGAAATCCATCAGCCACAAATACGCACCTGTAAGAACGGTGTTCAGTGTAAAGCAGTGGTTCTGACACAAAGCCCCCCTTTATAGGCTTTAATAGGCTCTGTGGTGTTTTTGATGGAATTAGGATGATGCTTCTTGTGTGCAAACGTTTTAACTAACTGAAACTACCAGTGTTAACAACTTAAATTTAATCAACTACTATTCATTTTGTTATTCCAGATCAGAAATGTTGACTGTATAGTATTCAATAGAAACTACATAAAATGTATTCCCAATAGGAATCCTATGTCCTCCTTGAAGGTTTGCTGAGGCCCCCCAGTGGGGGGAAGGCCCTAGTTTGAGAAGAAGACTTAAATCAGTATAATTACTGACCTCTTATTCACTTGACAATATGTAAACATACACATTATGCATTTTGTCAGCAGAATTTAATATAATATTTATGTTTGTTTTGTATCGGTTAGTACAGTTACAACTAATTATAGGACCAAATAAAAGTCCTTCAAAAGACAACACATCTTTTGCAATAAGTATTTTAACTGCAATTGTTATAAGGTGAATCCCGCTCAAGAAACTCCCATATTGGCAGTGATTAGTGATGTCAACGATTAATCGATGATTGATTAATTGTCGATAAGTGATGCAATCAATTAAAGCTATCATGGTCGATTAATCAGTTTCATTTTGGGGTGCGTGCGGCTAGTGCGCAAAACACGCTCAAACAGCTGTGAGTCACCATGAAGGGGCTGAATCTTTCTTGAAAATAATTTAATCATTTACAAACTACGCTTTTAATATGATGCACACTTTTAACCTACATTAAAACAGATACAAAACAAAGTTAATTTGTATTGAAATGTAGTAATAAGTCATATTTTATTATGTTTGTTGTATTTGTTCCTAAACCTTGTTTATTTGTTCCTATGACATATTAATTTGTAGCTACTGATCATGTTTCATTAAACTTTCCCAAGAAAACCCATGATTTAACTTAAATGCAGGAACAATTTAAGTGATAGTAACAAATTAATAATCTTTAATTCCCCCGCATTTACCACATTATTTGAAACAATGATTAAAAAATTAACAACAATGAAATAAACCTGCAAATCTAGAGACTGCAGCAGCAAAGAAAAAAAAAAAATCAAACAGTATTAAATTATTAACCACCCAGCAAAACAGAAGCCGTCTATGGCTTGATTTAAACGTCTGCGCTCAGATTGGCATAAATCCAAAAGCATGGTCTCTATGTATTATTTGCCTTCTAACCAGTTATTTCTCTTATTATTTCTCTTTTTTTTTTATCTCACTTGTGTTATAATACTCAGTTAAATGTTTCAGATGGGTAGCAGTAGGCCAATGTTTTGCTGTAGTAGCGCCGGTGGTTTTAGAATCCGATCTAGAGTCATAGCCCCAGGCGCCATACCTTCTCTTGAAATCCTTTCATTTTAAATTCCAATAATGTAAATTGCTATGGTGTCTTAAAAACAACGAGCACTATGAAACTCTTTAAAGAGATGCGTTCAGCGGTCTCCGTGGTGGGATTTGAAACAGCGCAAAGTATAATGATCCAGCATGCTCTCTGAATTTTAACAAATGATCATAATCACATCTATTCATTTTAATATCCTGCTACTAGCCTTTTATTTAAACTAAAAACCCCTTTCATTCAGGTGAGGAAGCTGGCATTTTGGGAGGTATTTGCAATAGATGCATTTTACAGTAGTAAGGTTAACGATTAATCGATCGTTAATTTAACTGGCGATCTATTGTGGTAATGATCAAAAATCGACATCCCTAGCAGTGATGTAATCGCAAAGGAGAGCTGAAGTGTCAAAACAGGAAGAGTTATGGTCTCATCCTCAGAGATTGTGGAGAATGCAGTTACAGGCTTAACATGTCCATCAGGGGAGCAGCAAGGAGTGTGAGTCCTCAACCCAGACCACAACAATCCCCGCTCAGCCTAAGACTGAGATAAAGACAAAAAGCGACACACAAGGGCCATGGGGATTTTCTCTGCCGCTCATTTCGACCCTCAAAGCCCTGTGTGGCCGGCTCAGGGATTCCAGCCTCTTTTCGGCACTGATCTGTTACTGCCCTCTGCCATAAAGGCATAATCCCAAGAGACTCTGGGGCAAGGGCCAGCCGCGCCTAATCCCGCCCCTCTTTGTGATGTCGCCGGCCACTCCAGAATGGAGTGCGGGGCTTTAGGAGGCCACACAATACCCCCAAAGAGCGCCGCCCCTTCCCCGGCCCAAAGAGAGGCTGACCGGAGGGAGATCCCCGGCGCTGAAAGGCCTTTGGTGTGTGTCCACAGGCTCCGGTATTGTTCACATGCCAACGCAGAGTCAGAGCAGAACAAGAGTTAACACCTGCTTAAACGGCCTCCCAAATCCACCCTGTTTACTTAGCAGAGCTTGTAGATGCATCGGGAAAATCAGGCTGAGGAGTCTAATGGGACTGTGGGCTGAAAAGCACACAGGAATCAGGGAGATTAGGGAGTGTTAATGCCACTGTGGGCTGTGAAAGGATGATTGGAAGAGAGAAAGAAAGAATGAGAAGAGGAGGAGAACCGAAGCCTATGGGGACGTGTAACGCGTAGGCCTCTCATGACCTCCGCATGTACTCGGGCACAAAACTGGGCCTGTGTACTTGAGGCGATCGATATTTCCCACCGCCTCATGTGCCACTGCCTTTGGAACAAACAACACAGCAAATTACATTTTTCAAACCATGTGTTGCTTCAAACTGTGAACTCAGCCGCCGCGTAAACAGACTGCAGGGAAGATCATGTGTGATTGTTTGCGGGCAAACTCAGAATATTTACCACCAGAAATGAAAAGCGTGTGGAGTAAACGCATGAAAAGACTTTTATATTGAGCCGAGACTTTGAGTTGACATTTTTCCCTTTCGGATGAACTATTTAAAATGCTCCCTAGCACACAAAGACAATCTGTTCACCTGATCCTTAGGCACCATTCGCCCTTGACAACTTGCATACTGTCCCAACCTGGTGACCTGGATTATGCATACACATTTGCACACATACACAAGTCAACCAATGCTCTGTGTCCCACTTCTATGGCTGTGGCTTTGTAGGCATTTTTTTTTTAAAGAAATATAAAGCTGTATTTTAAAAAGCAGTGCCCTATCTTGATTTAAAAACCCAAGGTCAATGGGAGAGTGAAGCCATTTATTTAAGTAACCTTTGGGAGTCATTCTAACCAAACACTGTTTTATATCACGTGTGCAGAAGTTGTCCTGGATGTCCTGTTTAAACTGCTTTCTTTACTGATAAAACAACATTTTTTTAACAACGTATTCACAGGAAGTATAAGTAAGAGCAATATTCATAAATTCAAATCATTCATTGTCATGTTGCACGACCTGATTTAGTCTTCTGCCTGGAACACTTTTTCTCTCTGTTGAATATGTATAGAAAAAAGTGCTTTAGGAATAAGAAGTCTTATTGATAGCATTGTAAATGTAGACTAAATATTTAATAGACTAAATGCATAGGCCAGTGGATGTGTACAATGTTGAGAATAACATGTTCTGCTGAATGACGAAATTCTGTGGAAATCTTTCTGCACAATTCTGCAGGCTGGTATTTGACATTAAATTTCAAGCAGTGACAGCAGTGTCCTGCGATGTGACATGTACTTCATTTGAAACTATTACATTGTTTTTTAAATTCCTTTAATACTTGCAAAAAATAAAAGAAAATCATTGGTCACAACATAGTATTACTGAAATGAGCTGTGTTAAAGAGAATTACTCTGTAATATACCACCTTAAATGTATATTTTATATATGCATATAAAATTCCTTGTAAAATCTCGATCGGCAAAACAGTGGAACACTGATGATTCAGTTGCCATCACAGTTAGGATGTTGTTCATTAAAATCGCAGCTGGCATTTATTAACCAACGCTGCAGTATGATAAGATGACTGAAATCCTGCTGGCATCATCCATTTTGTTTATTATACATCTTCCCTGTTAAAAAGGATGGATCATAATGAAAAATGCACTCAGCTGCTTCTGACAACTTGATAGAGAAGAAACGTTGAGATGTCCGGTAAGCAATAAAGCGAGCTGCCACTGTGTGCTGTTTTTTCCTATCCACTACGTTATTTATAGAGAAATTATAAAGAAAAAGAGAGTGTGCAGTGTATTTACTGAACTAGGGAGTAGATGAAAATATACTCATGGTTTTTCATCTTCCAAATGTACAAGACACTCTAATGCGTTTATTTATACATATTTTCCCAAACAGGTCCAACAGAAACCACTGGTCAAACAACACAGCGCTTGTTGTGCTAATGTTGGTTTATGGGCTCAAAAGTGTTTCACATCCAAATAGCATGTACTGTATATATTTTATAGATTAACGGCATCGGCTTTCTTCGAATGCATATCTAGTGAAATTGAATAGAAGTAACCCCTGATTAGTGCCAGATGTTGATTAAATCTGGTGAACAAATCACAAACTTGTATTGTATTGCTAACTAATTACATATTTATTACATAGTAATAACATTTCACTTACTGAAACACAAATAATAAAAACACTATTGCATTTATACCTTAAATCCATTCTAAATCCATGTTCTATCCTGGCTGAATTTATGTCTAGCTTTTATGTGGTCAGTTGTGATGTCACATCCCATAAAACACTAAGCAATGGTGTCTTGACTGATTTGCAGGATAATGATAAAATACACAATTTTATATAATGCACAAAAAAATACAGGGTTTAAAAATGTTTTTCACTGCAAAACTGTATGTTAGTTTTAGTGTGTAACAATGCGTCTGTCAGTTTTTCCTGGCAGAGTGGGCAAAATCAGCTTGGATTCTGCCTTGAGGGTCATGTGGGCACAGCTTGCCACTCAAACACACACACACACAACCTGGATGCATGTCTGAGGGTTACCGAGTTGAGTGGAGTGTGCTGGTGGGGAGCTGCTCTCTGGTCTTTCTGCCATCTGTGAGAATTTTATGCCACAATGCATCACTATGCCAACCACTTTCATTTCGCTTGCTCTCTCTATCTTCAATAGATGGGATTGTCAGTGTAGTCTCATCTAGATGTGTCAGCTGAAAGCCACTATCAGACATGAGTCTAGGCATATATGCAGTGTGCAATATATGAAACTACAACAATGGAATACGAAATGCAACAAAGCCTTCCACACAACCTAATACTGAACTGCATTTCTGTTTATTGCATCTCCCACAAACACCAAGACCGTCTTTTCAAAGGCAGTACAGAGTTTTCATCTATGGCTGGCTGTCCTAATACACTTTTACAAGTGAAAGATACAAAACCTTGGCAAACGCACAAAATTCACTGGCGATGAAATTCAATCTATCTATCTGTCCATTTGCGGCTTCCATGAAACGAATGAGGTAAATCTCTCTTTTCAATTATGAATGTCTCACTCGTCTGAATTGATTATTTTTGAAACGGATGCTCCATTATTCATTATGGGTATTGGTTAATGACACATGAAAAAGAGATGGAGAGCAGAGGGTGTGTAAAAACAGTACTTATGCTCTTACTATAGTCTAACAATGGATTTCACGTCACAGATTTTTTAAAATTATATATCATGAAGGCAATTATATATCACTGTACATAGTGGAATCAATCTAATGCAAATTACTATTAAAACGACATTATTAATTGGGTAGGATCATCACTAATTCAATCTGTGTCATCAGGCATGATTGACCATCTTTATTTCTTTACTATAGAGCACTGTTCTGTCTCAGCATTCTAAAAATAAAAGTTCCAATTAAAGCCAAGAAGGGTTTTTCAGTCTGACATTGTGTCATACCTGGGACCTTTCAAACTATGCATGGACCAGTCTGCTTTAAGTGTAAGACTGGAGCTCAGCAACATGTAATGGGAGAATAAGGTATCCCGCTGACTTCTAAAATGTAACAAATGATGTCTATCTAAAATGTAACTGATATGTACACACTATTGCTAAATTTGGCTGTCAATTCACTTGCCGCGCTTAATGCTGTTCTGTAGAGACACAGTTCAGCAACTCAAAGGGCTAACAAAGGTATTCTATAACAAAATGGACTTCCAGTACTGACAGTTAAAAAAGAAATAGCAAAAATTGTATGCAGTGTTAACAGAACCAAACAACTACTTGTTAATGTTGTATTTCAACAGTGCAAATTACATAAAAGGCATTTGTTTGTGATATCTTGCCATAACAAAAACGGCAAATCAGAGCCAACGTTTTACAAACTTAAATTCAAAACATATTTTGAAAATAAGCCACATTCCAAAATTGTGCAACCTGCATCCTGTTTACTTCATTAGTTCCATAAAATGGATTTCTTTATTAGCCGAGCCCAAATAATAAGCCAAAGATGTTTAATAAGTGCTGTTTTTACATAGCAACACATAACAAAACATGACGGATCTGTCAACAGTAATTTTTGTTAGTTTTCAGTTGTTGTAATATAACTTTGGTCAAACATTGGGCTTACCAAATGTGCAAGATAATATGGTATACAGACTGTTTTGTATGCACATAAAACTATAATTTCAACACAGTCTTACTCTAACTCATCACTTTTTGACGCTCTGTCAAGACCCTTTTGTGTCGCTTTTTGAAGCTCAAATGTACCCCTTTTAAGTCACTTTTCGATTTGTTTTAAATAGGAAACTCTTAGCGTCAATATGGAGACGCGATATTTGTTTTCTTTTATTGTCATAATTAAAAGATACATTGGGAAAAAACATTGGCATTATTGCATGTATGTAGGGGAGTGATTTTCTAATGTAAACATTCAAACCGTTTTATTTAAGTGATAATATTTACACATTTATGAGCACGTAACCCCTGGCCATAAACATACCATCTTTCAATAAAACACAAGATATAGAAGGCAGATACCATCATAATTTATTTAAAAATATTCATATTCCAAGAAATGCCGCTGCAAAAACCTCAATGTTGGTTGTTAAATGCTATTGACTTTTGTGCATCTTGTGACCGATTACAATGCGTCATGCTACGGGGCGGGAGTATGTTTTCTGAATGCGTCGTGAGCGTGTTAACAGAGCAGGATCATTTTTTTGTGATTAAAACCTTGTGTATTACTAAAATTACTATACTATAAAGACTTTCTATGGCTTCAGAAGACTTGGAATGTGTTATTGCATAAACAAACCCATTACAACCCAATGGGCAAAGATGAGAATTAAAAGGACAAGGTAAGCAGATGTAATTTCCACTGGTAAAATGTAGCAAAGTTAAAAGTAAATTGTTCTGGTCTACCTCCGTACGTGATTTGTTGGAAATGTCTGACTGAGCTTTTTTTATATTATACAAGTTAGTACACAGTGTTTGTTGGTATTGAGTATTCGGTTTTCTCTAAGCGATTGTGGCAATGTATTATTACAGTGTTATGCGTATCACTGCAGTTTGGCACTAAAAGGTCAGAAAATTAGAATTCACTTTTAAAAATTAGAATTTTGAGGCTTTGTGCTCTTTTGTAGAGTGTCGTAACTTGTGTTTCAAGAGTCTTGTACCCCAACCCTCCACATAGCAAGTGTAATGCTCTACCATATGCACTACTGACCATATAAATCTAGATTTAGTTGTCTAATGCAAACATCAAAATCCACATGTAAAAGTGTGTTGAGGACGCAATATGGTATTATGCAAGGAAATCGACTTTATTAATCATTTATTTGTGATTATTTGGAAGCTGGAGTGAAAAACTGTATATGCACTGGTACATGTTTTTGCAGTTTTGCAGATAGTTTTGGTAGAGTCACAAATTTCCAATAAATAGGTTGGCTTTCAGTGAACTGATTACAAAGTGTTTTAGACTCGAAACATCTTAGGGCCTATGAGTTATTTACAAGAGAAATCATTGCTGAAGTCAAAGTTTTGATTTTTGAAAGTAAATATATTCTCGGGTGATGGATGGATGATGATTCCAATCAATATTGCAGTTCAGCACCTCCAGATTGTTCTGTGAACTTCAGGTAAAGGTAGCTTGCAGGTCAGGGAACGGAGAAAACATTTTTGGTTCCTACTTTTCATAAATGTTTAACGCTATAGATTTATAATGTGCCATACTGGAGGACAAGAACACTGAGAATCAGATTCATTTGACACACTTAAAGTTAGGGGTTTGAAAAACAAATTATTTTCAAAACAGTATTGGTAGACTGTCTGAATGACTAGTCTGTCTCAAGCAAGCCTTGCATTGCTATGTTCACACAGCAGCAGAATACTAGATTTTATTTACAAGTGTGAGTCTACATTTAATTCTTTAACTATATTTGGCATTCCATTGCCATGTGGCACTATACATTTTTGCTTAATTTCATTTACTCATTAATATTACTTTTCTTGGAGAAGAATTTTTTTTAAATCCGTTAAGAAGGCCAAGAAAAGTGCATACGTGACTATAAATGTAGATGGTTGTCCATGTACACTACACATAATATTACACATTAAAATAAATTAACTGTTTGAACTAGTGAGGATGAGCTTGGTTTTTAAGAACAATATTAAAAGACAAATTATAGGCCTAATGATTTGCTTAATTTGAGCTTAAAGGAACTCCACTAGTCATAAGTGTAAATATATATATATTTTTAAAAAAAAACAAAATTTATAAATTATCTGAAAGCTGAATGAATATGTTTTCCATGAATGTATGGTTTGTTAGGACAGGATAAGACTTGTCCGAGGTACAACTAATTGAAAACTGTAATCTGAGGGCGCAAAAACAATCGAAATACTGAGAAAATTGCCTTTAAATTGACCAAACGAAGTTGTTAGCAATACATATTACTAATCAAGAATTAATTTTGATGTACACTCAACACAAATATAAACGCAACACCTTTGTTTCTGCTCCGATTTTTCATGAGATGGACTTAAAGATCTAAAATTCATTCCAGAT
>JAUCNO010000236.1:11294868-11305216 GCA_032353835.1 Enteromius viviparus | reverse complement strand
CAGTGCAACACATCTTCTTCGCATAGAGTTTATCAGATTGTCAATTGTGGCCTGTGGAATGTTGGTCCACTCCTCTTGAATGGCTGTGCGAAGTTGTTGGATATTAGTGGGAACTGGTACACGCTGTCGTATACACCGGTCAAGTCCATCTCAAGAAAAATCGGAGCAGAAACAAAGGTGTTGCATTTATATTTTTGTTGAGTGTATTTATGGTAGGAAATTTACTAAATGTCTTCATGGAACATGATCTTTATGATACTTATGACTGGTTTTGTAGGACTAAAATTATACTAAAATAAAATCTTTTTAACCTCAGTATAAAGTTGACCTCAGTATCTGACTAGTCAGTTGCTAGAAGACCAGTAGCCCACCCTAGCCCACCCATAATTTGCTAAAAACAAACCAGTTGGAAGATTAGTATGGACTGTAGCACACACACACACACACACACACACAACAGACTGACCAACTGAATGAGGAGGTTGTTTAGGTCTGTCAGCGGCTTGTTGATGAGCAGTAGTTCCTCTGCAGCCTCAGTGTCTTCATTACTGTCTGATCTCTACAAAAAAGAGAAAGAGAGAGCATTATTAGATTTAGAAGAAAAAAAAAACAAGAGGAAGAAAGCAGGAGAAGCGAACGGAAGAAAATGAGGACAGTCAGTCATTGGGGGGATGCTTAGTGAAAAGAACTCTAGACCCAACGCAGCAGAGGATTGAGCGTCTGAGAGATTCCTGCTCATGTAATCATCACAGGAAGTACAGTAGCTTGAAGCTGGTGCTATTTTTAACAGAGACGCTCCTCAGAGGTGCTGGGGTCTCTGCACACTGCCCAGCTCTGCTGGAACAATGTGTACCGCTCGCTGTTCACCAACAGTCACAACATCTTACTCTTTAGTAACAGCTGTCAGGTGAGAAAGACAGACAAAAATAGACAACAGCAGCAAAAATGCATAAGAAATGCAAACTTTGTTACCCATCAGCCATCAGCCATCAGCGAGAGCAGCCGCGCTACGTATCTGGTTCAAAAGTTCACGCTGCTGTCTCCAGCTGTCTTATTCTGGCTAATATTTCAGTGAATGTGAGTGTCTGGAATCCTCATGCAGATTGACAGACCGGGGCAATGAGATTACAGCAAGGCTTCGCTTAATAGGACTGCAGCTTTTCACAATTAAACTCCCTTCACTCATTTCAAATATTAATGATGGAGCTCGGGCTGACATCGTGAGAGAAACCGTGAACGCGAGAGGGAAGGACAGTCAGCGCAGTGGGAAAAGTACTCTTGACTGTCTCGCTCATCATTATCGCCCAAATGAATTTGGGTGGCGCGGACACTTTTTAATAAGCTTTGCATTTCTCTCTTTGTGTAGCCGTCTTTTTTTTTCCTCTCGGAGAACTGAATTCCATTACAAGCTTCTTTTTTGCAATGTCCGTGCATAAATATGTATGGAAGGACGCTGAGTGAAAAACAAAGGCCTTGGGTGGATAATGAGGGTTGAGGAGGAACTGACAGGGGAGTGACTTCCTGTGCCACATATCTGACTTTAAAGCACTATTTACCACGGGTCTGCTGAAGCACACCGGTAAAAATAGCACTGAGAACTATTAGACGTCAAAGTGCTGGAAATGGAACACGAATGCTCCCACTCGCATTTACGCGCGCACACGCTCGGTAACTCTGACAAAGATGTCCGCGGTGAGTAATTATGGGTAAAAGGTGTGGTGGATCTACTTGGAGTTAGTGGCTGGATGTGTGCTGCTGGTATCTGCATAGCAGTTGTCATTGCATAACAATCTAATCATCAGTGAGGAGAGGATCCAGACATGAACCCCCTAAAAGCATGCCTACGGCGACAGTAGCAGGCAAGCGCTCCCTGAGGACGGGGGGGCCGGGGGGTGCAGTAAAGGAGGAAAGAGAGAGAGAAACTAAGAGAACGACTCAAGAAATGAGGGCAGCGGAGTGAGAAATGTTTACAAACAGGATGGGACAGTAAGGGTGAGAGCGGGGAAATTAAATATAAATGTATAACTACTGGAACGAGAAAAATAGGAAGAGAGGAATAACAGACAGTCGTGAGAAGCGATAAAAGACCAAGAAAAAAACTGAAAAAATATTTTACTATTCATTCTAATTTGTATTTTTATTGGATTGATTTTTTTTATTGATTAATTGATTTGCTGAAAAGTTTGTATGACAGTCCAGTACTGGACAAAATGGGCATATAAACGGCAACGGTTAAATTTTGTTTTATTATTGAAGATGTAAAGATTTTTATGATGGGTCTAAAATTGGATAGAAGCAGAAAATATATAAATAAAGCATTCTGTATTTCTCAAGATATACACTAGACATTTTCTGTAATAGCATAGAGTTAATATTAATGTCTCAAAAACCTTCTTTAATAAATAAATAAATAAAACATAACTCACTATATACACAGTATTCTACTAGTTGCTGGATGACTAGTAGATCATCCTAACCCATCTATCATTTATGCAAAAAAAAAAAAAAAGGCAAGACATATGGATAAATTCGTATGGGAAATTATATTGCCATTTTCCCCAGTGGAGACACTAGCTATAGTGTTTAAAGGAATAATCTGAGTTGAAAATAAGTTCAGTTCTATATTATTTTCCCTGTGGTAAAGTTAAAAGGATATTCACCTTCAGTTGGTCCCCATTGACTTGCATAGTATGGTGAAATAGGGGGAAAAGTCTATGCAAGCCAATTGAGAGTAACTGAAGGTGAACTATACCTTTAAAACTATTACAGACAAATCAGAGACCATTAATAAAACGTTCTAGTAAGTACTACATTTGTTACATCACCTACATAAGTGGTTACATTTATAAAGTATATGGGACCAGAAAATATACACTGAGTAAAGGTTTTTAGAAGGCGAACAAAAAATGACAAAATCAACCCAGTCACTGACCTTGTAAAGTTTTATCCAATCTCACAACTTCTTTGTCTTGACAACATAAGTTTATTTCATAGGATTTGTCAGTGAAATAAAACTTTTATCGCATTTATTTGATATATAAATTCTATAAATGTCTTAACTGTCACTTTTGATTAACTTAATCGATAATACGTATTATATCTGCACAAACTATTTCACAAAAATTTATTTTTCTATTCCTTCAAATGCTATACGATTAAGTGAATAGTTTAAGACAGTCTACTTGGTTTTTACTCATAAGAGAGACTAAATAATTACTCACCTTGCTCAACTGTGAAATATAAACAACAGCAATGTAGACTTTTGTCATGCAATATTGCTAGGTTGTGGAAAAAATAGCTGGTAAAAGCTGCAGTGTTTGCTATCAAGTGTATCAAACAAAAGTCTCTTTCTCTTCTCTCCTAAAACCACATTTCACAGATTCAATAACACAAACCCTATGATCTTTGCCAAGTGTCATTTTTGTGTGCAGTATGCATCAAATGGGCAGTAAAAGGTCCACGGGCAGCACTTCACAGGCTGAGACAGCACTTTAATAGGCTTACTCACAAACCATATTCATAAATTTAAACAAAATTGAAATCGGAGACAGAACTACAGAGTAAGAAGGATAGAGGCCAATAAAGAATATGAAGGAGAAAGACTGTCCTCCCAATTATAAAGAAATCATTTTAACATAAAAAACGTACGCCAAAACAGACAAATTCTCCACCACACTGATGCTATAAAAATCGTCAAATACCATATCTAACTTAAACCCCTAAAGAACTTTTCCTGTCACAACAAGACAGCTTCCTATGTGGAATATACATTGCACCGCCAGAGCCCCCCACCCCCCACTACAGTGAAGACATGTTTCATATACTGGAACACATCCAGGCTCAGGGAAATGTGCTTGTTTGTGGGGATCTGAATGCTTGACTTCATGGACACACAGGGGAAAAAAATATTAATAAATAAGATAAGTCATAACAACATTTTGCCTTTTCCAGAGAAATAGCCATGACCATATTGTCAAAAAGAACTGGAAGATATGCGTCTGTATTTGTCAGCTGTCATATAAGGGGACACATTCAGGTGAATAATACAGTATTTATAACAGAGATCCTATAAGGATTTTTATGATTTATTGGCACCAATAACTCCAAAATATTTGAAAGTTGTGTGAAGGGGGAAAAGTGTAGCCTTATTAAATCAATGCACACTGAAAGTGAACGTGGAATAAAAAAACAGCAACAAAAGAGCAAAACACTTTCCTTAGGATAGTGGAATGCATGTTACAGCTTAAGCCCAACATTATTCAATATCAATGAACAAGGTGGAGTCACTGTGGAGCAACCTGCAAGCCCAGGGTCTGACTTCACACAACACTAAATCAATCTGCAGGATTTACAGTAGAACACCAGTCAACTCCAATAAAACCACAACCATCACTTTCTAGGTCACATCCCAGAAAACACTACACATATTCACATTAGGACCTAACTGCACAACACACTTATCACACCAGTATAATCTAGTACTAAAAATCAATTCCACAGGAAACTTTAACTCTGCAGTAAATATACTGAGAGCTAAAAGCTGCAGGGCCCTGTATGCCATAAAACGAAAATGCCATTTAGAAGTTCCTGTCTGATTTTGGCCAGAAATTTTATAATCTGCAGTTTTGACCATTACCCTTTATGCCAGTGGGATGTGGGGTCCAATAACTAAGAAATGAGAAAAAATTAGAAAAGTGTCTAATTTGAAGTAAAAAGGGATAAAATATCCATTAAACGCACCAAAGCACAACAAATACAGCACGCAAATAATCCATAACTATAAAAATATAAAACAGGAATTCTGGAATTACCTAACATTTTAAGGTATTTTCGAAGTGAAGTGATGTATTACATGGCAGACACTTTTCAAACCAAGCAACTTTCTGTTGGTCAGCGACCAACACAAAAAACAACTTTTTTGTCTTGAAAATTATTGTGTGGATTCTTATTGGAATGACTGGATTTCACTAATGAAATAGGTCCTTAAATACACTGCCGAACGGCGGGAGTTCGGGGCGGAACCGCCCAAGGTACGTGCGGCTATGCAGTCCAGGTAGGAACCTTAGTACTCGGGTGAAAGTTCCCGCTGCTGACTTCCGGAGGGAGCCACAGAGGCGCAGCTTGTGACAGAGCCACCCCCCCTGCGAGCGGCTCCTGAAGCTAGGATGAGTCCAGCGTCGAGGCCAGCCACGAGGTCTGGGGGCTGGTCTGTTCGGGTGGTCACAATGGAAGTCCTCGGAGAGAGGGATCCAATATATATGTTGAGTTGACCCATGACCTCTCTTCAGGACCGTTACCCTCCCAGTCCACCAGATACTGCAGGATCCCTCCTCGGCACCGGGAGTCCAGAATTTCATGGACGTGATAGATGTCGTTGGTCTCAGGAGCCAGGGGAGGGATGTCCGGGGCCGCGACCTCATCTAGGACCTCCACTCCTTCAGGAGCAGCAGCGGGCTTGAGCAAGGAAACATGAAAAGTCGGTGAGATACGATACTCTGGTGGCAGATCCAAACGGTAAGAAACGGATGTAATCTGACGGAGAATTTTGAAAGGCCCCACGTACCTTGGACTTAGTTTGTGGCAGGGCAGGTCCCGGGTAGACAGCCACACCCACTGGCCGGGCTCGTAAGGAGGGTTGGGTCTGCGGTGGCGGTTGGCTTGCTGGGCCAGGCGACGTACGGCGCTCTTCAGGTGGACGTGAGCGAGGTCCCAGGTCTGTTCGCTCCTTCTCAGCCAGTCATCCACAGCGGGGAGATCCGAGGGTTCGCCAGACCAGGGTAACCAGGTCTCCCAGGCTGTGGGTAGTTTGGGGAGTGGAATCAGGCGGCAGGCTTTGGAGAAGCGGTCCATAACTGTTAGTATGACGGTCTGGTGGTTGGAGGGTGGCATGTCGGCGACAAAGTCTATGGAGAGGTGGGACCAGGGCCTCTGGGGTAAAGGCTGGGGAATGAGCAGACCAGCCGGGTGTTGTCGGGAGGTTTTGGAGACCTGACATGTGGCGCAGGCTTGAATATAAGCGGGTGACGTCCGCTGACAGTGAGGCCCACCAGAAGCGATTGGTGACCAGTTCTGTAGTGGCTAGGGTGGCTGGGTGGCCGGCACTTGGGTGGTCATGGACGAGCCTGATTACTCGTTGGCGGAGAGGCCCTGGCACGAAGGTACCGAACCAGCCGGGCATTCGGCTGGCACGGGATCCGTTCCTTGAGAGTCTTGGATCTCCCTCATGATATCCCACTGGACGGGTGCGATGATCAGAGATGAGGGCAGGATGTTTTCTGATTTGGTCAGACCCTGTGGGGTGTCGTGCAGGCGAGAGAGTGCGTTGGCTTTGAGGTTCTTGGAGCCCGGTCAATAGGTAATCTGAAAGCTGAACCGGGCGAAGAAAAGGGACCACCGAGCCTGCCTGGCGTTTAGTCTCTTGGCGCTCCTCAGATATTCTAGGTTGCGGTGGTCGGTTAAGACGAGGAACGGATCCTGAGCGTCCTCCAGCCAATGATGCCATTCTTCCGCTCTCCTTGAGAGCGAGGAGTTCATGATCTCCCACATCGTAGTTTCGCTCGGCGGGGTTCAGTTTCCAGGAGTAGAAAGCGCACGGGTAAAGCTTTGGAGGCTAGTTGATACAAGGGCGGAGCCCGCCGTCCTTCTTTTTGACGAAAAAGAAGCCCGCTGACGCCGGTGAAGTGGAGGGACGGATGAACCCTTTAGCCAGTGCCTTCTTGATGTACTGTTCCATGCTTGCTGACTTGGGCTGAGAGAGGGGGAACACTCTTCCACGGGTTAGTTTGGGCGCCTGGGATCAGATCGATAGCACAATTCGTGGGTCTGTGCGGTGGAAGACGGGTTGCCTGGGTCTGGCTGAAGGCAATCCTGAGGTCGTGGTAGGCCTGGGGTAGGCTGGAGATGTCAATGTCTTCCGTGCAAGCAGTGCTGGTAAGGGGTGTGGTCGTGCGGAGGCAGTGCTGATGACAGAAGTCGGACCACTGGGTAATTTGGCGGGTGTGACAGCAGATGGTGGGGTTGTGGAGCCGTAGCCATGGTAGTCCTAGGATCAGCGGGTGGTCAGGTGAGTAAATGACGTGCAGGGAGATGTCCTCAGAGTGGAGTGAGCTGGTGCACAGAGTGATGTTGTTGGTTTGCTGGGTGACGCGCCCTGTGCCTAAGGGCCGCCCGTCGAGGGCTGCAACCGCCATGGCCGGAGAACATGGAAGGAGAGGGAGACTATGTTTAGTGGCAAAGTCCTTATCAATGAAGTTCCCAGCCGCCCCTGAGTCCACCAGGGCCTCGGCTGTGACTTCCATATTATCCACAAACAGCTGCACATCGACTTTCATGACAGGATTAATGGAGACGGGCACTCACCCGAAAAGCTTGTGGCAGAGGAGGACGTGTGTTACACGTGGCACGAAGGTGTCCGGGTTGTCCACTGTATAGACACAAGTTATTCTGTAGACGCCGCTCGTGCTCCTCCCGTGAGAGTTGGGTAGATCCGATCTGCATAGGTTCGGTGGGTGGCAGGTTCGGCCGGAATGAAGCTGGTGTAGGAAGGAGACGACGAGGCCTGCGAGCGCGCAGGATATGGTCAGTTTTGATGGCCAGGTCCATGTATTCGGACAGAGTCTTGTCTTGGTCGTGGCTGGCCAGCTCGGCCTGCAGGTCCTCACGCAGCCCGCAGCGGTAGATGGTGAGCAGCGGGTCCGCGTCCCAGCCAGTTTAAGCCGCAAGCGTGCGGAACAGCATGGTGTAGTCGGCTGCAGTAGCGTTGCCCTGTTTGAGTGACATCAACTCGTCCTTAGCGTCCCTGCCATCGGCGGAGCCCTTCCAGAGAGCAGTGGCCCAGTCCAGAGCTTTACCAGTTAACAGTGAGCAAATGAATGAAACCTTGCTTTCATCAGTGGTGTAACACTGCGGTTGCTGGTTCATACAAATGTCACATTGGAGGAGAAAACCCTCGCACTTGCCTGCAGCTCCGTCGTATTTTTCCGGTAGCGAGACGCGGCCGGGGGCGCTGGTACGGGGGCGCGAGACCGCGGCTTGAGTCAGGGCCGCGGTAGCGGTGGTGAGAGCCTGAATCGGGCGCACCAATTCATTCATGAGGCCGGTAAGCTTTTCAAGTTGTGTTTGATGAGTAGAAAGCATAGATGCCTGACGGCCCATCTCACCCATCATGTGGTACCAAGCCGCTGGATCCGGTGGTGGCGAAGTTTTCTGTAATGATTCAGCTGAAGCAGGTGGATCCATTTGCAGGCTTTTATTGGCACTAGTAGTCAAACAGAAGGAGGTCGTAAACACAGGCGAACAATAACAGAAGGGGTAATCCAGAATCAGAGTAATAGTCCAGGCGATAGATCGGGGCAGGCGGCAGAGAATCAAAGTCCAGAAATACAGTCCAACAAACAAGAAAATCCAACAGAGAAAAACGCTCGGAATTGTTCGCGGGGCAAAACAAAACTTTGCATAGAACGATCGCCCAGCTGGTCCTTAAATACACTGCCGAACGGCGGGAGTTCGGGGCCGAAGGGCCCAAGGTATGTGCTGCTAAGCAGTCCGGGTAGGAACCTTAGTACTCGGGTGAAAGTTCCCGCTGTTGACTTCCGGAGGTAGCCACAGAGGCGCGGCTTGTGACAAGGACCAATATAGAAATTGGCTAATCAAATATTGACTGATATCGGCCTGATTTTAAACAATATGCAGATATGTCTTAGCGAAAAGAGGAATGCTAACTTGCATGTGCACAGGGTGTGCTAGCGATTAGATCATGCTAGCAGTGTTGTTCATTCTTACAGCAAAGTTTTACCTGAATGATTGGATTCACTGTTCTGAATAGCTGCATTTAAACTGAGAATGCACATACAGAGTTAAGCCTTCAGTATGTGACAGAGTCAACAGTAATAGCATTTAATACTTACTCTTTGTAATAAAATGAAAGCAAAATACATACATTTTTTATATTGTTTTCTGATTAAATAAACAGTAAATGATGCCATAAAATCAAATCGTGTGTGTTTTCTGAAGCTATAGCTTACACTGAAAAAAAAAAGTTGAAAAATATTGGCATATCGGCAAAAATCCAATATCGGGCAAATGCAACTGGGCCTTAACTAACTGACATGGGATGCTGTGATTTTTAATAATAAAAATATTTATTCATTTGATATCCCATGAATACAGTAGACAGATAAATAAATAAAAAGTAACACTAACCCAATAATTCATAAAAATTGAATTTCTTATGGCGTTTAAACTTTAGTGTTTTGTTTGGATATGTTGCCAGTAATATATTATTTTATCATAACTTAATGGAATCTGTTAAGTTAAATATAACAAACAATTCACAAAACAGTAGTAAAAAAATATACCTTGATGATCTACTATTTCTGCTACTAGTTCACAGCCAATGGACACTTGAAGATCCATAGAGCATGGGAGAAGAGTCGTAAAGAGCAATGAAAACAAAACTCTCTCTATAGAGCTGTACCTATAGATATTGTACATTCAAATTGCATTCATACAACACATGCTTGATAATACTTTTTTCATACACAGGAATATTTCTTTAACAGTCGCAAAGTTCTTCATCAAACAAAGAAGCTACTCAAACAGTGAGCTATTTGAGATGTAGCAGAAAAAGCCACAGAAAAGCACAGCAAAAAAAGGGCCCAGAAAAAAGTTTTCACATGATGAGGAAATGTGGGAAGTGAATATTCAGAGTATAATATACTGTACGCTACAGTAGATTGAAATGAGTGTTGTGTTTGTTTAGAAAAGGTACAAGTGTACTAACGTAATGCATTTTTGTAGAATTTATTATATAAATAGTTCACATTTAAAATTTTATCAAGTCATTTTAAGTGTGGAATATTGGCCATAAACTAAAGTTGCTGGAGGACTTTACACAACAATGTTTTCACCAACAACAAAAAAAGGCAAACTGGCTATTGAAAAAAAGAAAAAAAGTTGTCGTCTGCATATTAACTATGGAAATGCAAATGTGGTTGTCTATTCTTTTCACTACAATTAGACCAAAATGAGACAGAGCTGCTTTTTAACATAATGCAAAGGCATCAGGAAAACATTCTTTCAAAGAAGTATTCATTTATGAACTATATACAGTACAAAAGTTATATAAAGGCCAAAAGTTTGGACACACCTTCTCATTCAATGTGTTTTCTTTATTTTCATGACCATTTACATGGTAGATTCTCACTGAAGGCATTAAAACTATGAATGAAATGAACTGAAAACATCTTTTATATTCTAGTTTCTTCAAAATTGCCACCCTTTGCTCTGATTACTGCTTTGCACACTCTTGGCATTCTCTTGATGAGCTTCAAGAGGTAGTCACCTGAAA
>JAUCNO010000236.1:11274752-11294768 GCA_032353835.1 Enteromius viviparus | reverse complement strand
CCCTTTTCAGAAAGTTTTTCAAACCAGAGGTGTGAAAAAGCACTGCTGAAACAGGGGGGTGTTGTGACCCTTTAAGTGCAGCAGAAATCTTTTTGTAACCTTGGCCAGATCTGTGCCTTGCCACAATTCTGTCTCTGAGCTCTTTAGGCAGTTTTGTTGTTGAATATTATAATGAACATAGCATAGTGATTTACTCTCGACATCTGAGTGACTGAAGATACGTACGATTAATGTTATGTTTGGTTCTGAAGGGAAACGCGCCCTTAATCAACCGAAATGTGTTTATGTTGGTGCAAATAATTTATGATCCAGCCTCACCTACAGAAGCAGTGAGTATAATGTCTTTTAATGAATCTTTGCAAATCGCCTTTTCTTAATAATGTGCTAATTAGCAAGTTTCACTATGAATACAGCCAAAAAAGGATCCTCTGAGAGCGCTTAGGAAAAGAAGGGCGGGGTCAGCAGAGCTCATGAAGATTTAAAGGGAAAGTACACAAACAGAGTGATTTCTAAAGAGCTGTTTTGACAGGGTAAAATTTGCGTTTTTACACTATCCTATCAATACTATGAATGAACAGATGTGGATTTATGTACTTAACAAAAAAATATGAAATAACTGAAAACATCTTTTCTATTTTAGTTTCTTCAGAATAGCCACCCTTTGCACTGATTACTGCTTTGCACACTCTTGGCATTCTCTTCAAGAGCTTCAAGAGGTAGTCATATGAAATGGTTTTCACTTCACAGGTTTGCCTTATCAGGGTTAATTAGTGGAATTTCTTGCTTTATCAATGAGGTTGAGACCATCAGTTTTGTTGTGCAGAAGTCAGGTTACTACACAGCCGACAGCCCTATTGGAAAACTGTTAAAATTAATATTATGGCAAGAACCCATCAGCTAACTAAAGAAAAACGAGTGGCCATCATTACCTTCAGAAATGAAGATCAGTCAGTCTGGAAAATTGCAAAAACTTGAATTGTGTCCCCAAGTGGAGTCGCAAAAACCATCAAGTGCTACAACGAAACTGGCACACATGAGGACCGACCCAGGAAAGGAAGACCAAGAGTAACCTCTGCTTCTGAAGACAAGTTCATCCAAGTCACCAGCCTCAGAAATCGCAAGTTAACAGCAGCTCAGATCAGAGACCAGACAAATGCCACAGGGTTCTAGTAGCAGACCCATCTCTAGAACAACTGTTAAGAGGAGACTGCATGAATCAGGCCTTCATGGTCAAATAGCTGCCAGGAAACCACTGCTAAGCAGAGGCAACAAGCAGAAGAGATTTGTTTGGGGCAAAAAACACAAGAAATGGACATTAGATCAGTGGAAATCTGTGCTTTGGTCTGATGAGTCCAAATTTGAAATCTTTGGTTCCAACCGCCGTGTCTTAAGGAGACGCAGAAAAGGTGAACTGAAGGATTCCACATGCCTGGTTCCCACTGTGAAGCATGGAGGAGGAGGTGTGATGGTGTGGGGGTGTTTTGCTGGTGAAACTGTTTGGGATTTATTCAAAATTGAAGGCACACTGAACCAGTATGGCTACCACAGCAGGCTGTGGAAGGGCTGTTTGACCAAGACGGAGAGTGATGGAGTACTGCCGCAGATGACCTGACCTCCACAGTCACCGGACCTGAACCCAATCGAGATGGTTTGGGGTGAGCTCCAGCTCACCCCAAACCATCTCGATCGTAAAGTGAAGGCAAAGGCCAACAAGTGCTAAAAACCTCTGGGAACTCCTTTAAAACAATTGGAAAAACATTTCAGGTGACTACCTCTTGAAGCTCATCTAGAGAATGCCAAGAGTGTGCAAAGCAGTAATCAGAGCAAAGGGTGGCTATTTTGAAGAAACTAGAATATAAAAGATGTTTTTAGTTATTTCACCTTTTTTTGTTAAGTACATAACTCCACATGTGTTCATTCATAGTTTTGATGCCTTTAGTGAGAATCTACCATGTAAAGGGTCATGAAAATAAAGAAAAAACACATTGAATAAGAAGGTGTGTTTAAACTTTGGGCCTGTACTGTATATCCTGTCTTTTTTACTTTGCATGCAACAAATCAGCAAATGCTTAAAAAAAAAAAAATAGAGAGAATATTACCTGCAGGGCCAGTCGGACTACAGATGAAAGGTTTTTGAGCAGACAGTGGATGATGTCCAGCAAACAGAGGAGCAGAGAAGAGCAGCTTTTTAGCCCTGAGTCCAGATACACACGAGAGACTTCCACAAAGACATTACACACCACCTCAATCAGACCTGAGGAGAGAAACAAAATTATACTTAGGCACATACACAGGTCCACATATATTTGAACACTGACACATTTTTTCCAATTTCAGCCCTGTATGCCACTAGAAATTAATCAAAATTAAAACAAATCAAGATGACATTAAAGTGCATATTTTAAGCTTACAAAACAAAATGCTTAAGAATTACAAACCATATTATAGAGATTTAATTTATTAACTCGTCCTCCATTTTTGATGAAAATACCATCAACTTAAAGCAGTGTGCATATTAATTATATAATGGTAACTTGAATATGTTTTGGTCAGCAGATAAAATTACACACGCGCACACATATTTATAATTATTATTAACATTATTATAATTATTATTATTACTTTGCCTGTGTCCAAATATACAACTGATCCATATAAATGGATAAATAATATAAACATTAAAATATTTTAGCTGTTGATAAAAACATATTTCACATATTTGTGCCAGGCAGTCTATTGAGCTTTAAATTCAAACACAGACCACAATTACCTGAGATGCCCTTTTGGGCATTCAAATAAAATGTTCAAATTCTCCCAAGTGATTATATACAATTAGCTTCAAATCCAAAGTCATATGATTCAGGTCAAAATGACCTTTCAAATGAAAATTCAGTCTAGCCAAAACTTTCAGAGTTTCTTAGTTTTTTAAAAAAAAAACCTTTAACCACTATTTAACTTCAAAGATACTAAAAAAATAAATAAATTCAGGAGAACAGAGTGAATGGCAGACCTTGGGCTTGTACATTAAATGCACTGTACAATAGAAATAAGCACAAATGAAAAATAGTCATTTCTAAACATTCGTTTACAATGTAAGTCTACAAAACACAAAAAGTGTTTGAATGCATTCATCTTTCCGCTCTTTGCTAAGCGTCTACATGGCATGATCTTTAACCTAGATTACTGAATATAGATATAGACTGCAAGGTGGGTGCACATTTTTAATACTGCTACTAGGATGAAATAGGGCTTGTGCCTTTTAAAAACCCAATATAACATAACATTTTTTAATTTCTATCTCCGGTTGGGAGTGACTGTACTTAGCTTTAAATGCATATAATTCAAAGAGATCCAATTTTTGTATTCACTATGGTGTTTAGTCAAACACAGCCAAATATGTAAATACTTAAAGAATTTATATTTATTTTTAAACATTTGTTTACACTCAAACATTTTACATTTTAATCTGAACTAAAACATGATAAGGTTTCAGAAAATGTTCTGGGACCAAATTCATGAAACATTATTATAAATAAAATTCTTAAAGTCCTCATGAAATCACTTTATTTACTTAGCACACACTGCTAACATTAAGCTTAAAGTGCCCATATTATGCCCTTTTAAATACGATCTTTCATGCAGTGTGTCATGTAGCTGCATGTGAACATAAACTGCGTGACACCGAGAGTGCACAATAAATAAAGATTTTATCTATCAAATAAAAAAATAAATAAAAGAGTCTGCTCAAATTCGTCTAAACTTTTTGTCAGCAATTTGAATCTTGCCCGCCCACACACAGTACAATCTCCACATGGATTACATCATGTCAAAAAGACGCTGTATCCTGTGAGAGTAAAATTGTTTTATCTGCCCTTCTGAAAGATTAATCTACAAAGATTGAGCGGTTAAAATACATTTTTTCAACAACACCTCAGAAGTGCAATTCCAATCTTGAGTTGTGTTCGCATCATTTTACTGATGACTGCTTTTCCAATCTTGGAGTACAACGCGATATTCACCAAAAGCTTGGTCTTTAAAGATGGATCGTGACAAGTTTATTTAGACAGGCTTGCTCCTCTGAACTTCTACCTGTAAGTATGTTTAATAATTGATGATGGTATTTTCCAGCGATCGTTCAAAACGCGTATTTGTGTACGTTATGTTGTGTAAGCAGCTAACTTACGTTTCCGTAGTTCAGCTGTGGGCCTAATGTAGTCTAAACATTGTGGTTGATGCAGCTTGACTGTCTGTTTATCTAATTAGGTTAAGTAATGATAAACGATGTTTAATGCAGTGTTATGCATTATACAATGTTAAAGTCGTTAGTCCTTGCTAACTACAGTAGATGACGTATTCTCTCAGAAAACACCTCTAGTAATGTCAGAAAGTATAATTTTGGTACAAGCTCTGTGGACCGCTAGTGGTAGACCAATCATACAGAACTGTGCCATCTGACCAATTACAGCAATGAGGGCTCACGGAAAGGCGGGGTATACACAGACTGCTTGTGAGTGCTTCTCACGAGTCGTTTACGAATCATTTAGAAATTGGTTAAAATTAAATTAAAATTAAATAAAACATTTTTTAGAACCGCTAAAATAAAACCCCGCTCTCTTTTGAAAACTCCATTTACTTTTTAATACGGCACTACTTTGAAATAAGTCAGCAGCAAATTAAAGTAAGGATGGCCTAATTGTCTTAAAAAGTTAAGAATTATTTAATGGATTCATTTCAAATTAATTGTTGGCATTAAGCATTACAACAAAACTCATTTTAAACTACATATAATACATACACTTTAAACATGCTGGGTTATTTTATTTTATTTTTTAACCCAAATGCTCGGCCAAGGTAACCCAGAATACGTCCGGTCCAATATTTACCCAGGTTGCCAAACAACCAACTACGGATGTGCACAAGCTTTCTAAAGGTGACGCCAGTGATTGATAATGTAAACAATGATCAGTCATGATTATGTGTGATGCAATATTTTGCTGATTTCCAAATTCAAAGTGCCAGATAGTCAGGGAGTGTGTTTTTATTTTTATTTTAGTTTTTAAATATGACTTAATCTTTGGTAGCATTCAGAATATATGAATGTCCCCATAATGTGTGCGTTTAATGTAGCAGTATACATGTCAATATATAGAGAAGACAAAAACCGAGTAAAAAAAACACAGGGCATTTAAAACACAAAGCTAAGCACCTGTCAATTTGGAACTTATTTGATTTATCTGATCAAGAGTCAAGGCAGAAAAGTTCTTTGTAAGAACATATTTGAAAACTTAATTTTTTAAGTATTGAGAGTGGTTCGAAGTGTAGAGTAAAGTGTCATTGTGTGTAAGTACAGTATGTGTGTGTGTGAGGGGAACAGGATCACATCACAGCAGACAGAATGTAAAGCCGGTCAGAAATCATAGCACCTCAGCTGTCTTAATCGTGGCTTATGTACTGCAAATACGAGCATCGTGATTCTGTTTCTCTTTTGGGCTTGAATTGATGGTGAAAATAACTACAATTACCTGTATTCATATTAACTTTAAAAGCTGAATTCACGATTATGGTAAGAGCCATTACATTTCCGTCACACACTTGTGGTGTTCGGCCAGTCATAATGCACTTTCAGCGGGCCAATCAGAGCAGACAGCTCTTGCTGGAAGAGGTTCTTCTTAGAAAACGATGCGTTTGAGAGGAGGTGGGCATAGAGGAGCTACAATAATGTACAGTATTTGAAAAATGTGTTTTTTTTAAACCTTACAGTTATGCGGCCTAATTCAATAGCAAAAAGCTTTAGCAATTATAATTTGACAATTTCATATCGTCACATGCCTACTAAACACAACTTCTTCCAGGTGACCAATATATCCACAGAAGGACCTACTACACTATATTAAAGAAAGCACAACACTCCACGCTAAATATAGAGGATACTATCAATTTGCTGCATTGTTGCTCCCTGGGGACTACAAACTCAACACAAACAACACTAAAAAGCAGAAGTGCCTACTTGGAACACAGAAAATTTCCAGTTTCCAGTGTATTGGGAAAGCAAGTGTGTGTGTGTGTGTGTGCGCTGAGTCTTCCAGTCCCAGCAGTAATAATCAGGAGGAGTTGAGTAAGACCTGAGGCTATCACGCTGTTTATCTGAGATTAGTACTGCAGTTATCGGAGGTGAAGGACCCACGCATGTAATTCGCCGCTTGACAAATTATGCAAGATGAATACAACGGCAATGCCATCAACAATACAAATCCACTGCAGAACGAAGAAAACACAGCCAAGGCTGTCACCTTTAATACAGGGGAAACACAGATGAAACCAGAACTGCAGCCTGGAACGTTCACAAATTTAGGTGAATTATCATAAATGCACACGGTGCAAAAATTACTTCTGAAATTTGTATGTAAATATATTGAACTGAAATGCATACGCAAGTCCTAAAAGAGCTGTGAGCAGTATTTCAGCGCTGTCTCCAACACAGAGAGCTTCTTGCCAGACACTGAATATTTATGCTTACAGCTGTACACTTAAATTTATGTAGCTTACTTTCTTTTGGTACCGAATTTATTGCTATTACTTTGAGTAAAATGAGTCATGCAAATACGACTCTAGGATATGGATGTTTTGCCGCCTCCACGAGCAAAGAGAAAACAGTCAGCAGTTAACATTTCACGAGGAAATTCCTCTTTCTTTCCCTCGTACGGCAATAAGTGACATAAAAGTCAGGGTATAGACCTGGATGTTCACAATAAGCCACACATTTTTTTGGTACAATGCCTCGGTGCCAACTGGACATTTTACATTTCTTAAGAAATTTAGTTTGCTGTCAGCTAAAATATTATGCATCAGAAGCAAATAAAAGACTTAGCAATATAGTTGCATTGGTTAACATTAACTAATAAAGAGGAATACATTTGTTTAATACTGTATAAATGCATCTTGAAACGAATATTAACATTAAGAGGTGTTCTGTACGTACTTTTGCTAACACTTTAGACTACAAAAACACTAGAGTTTCTCATTAGCATGCATATTATTAGCACATTGGCTATTTATGAACTTATAAAGCACATAATACATTTTGGCAACATTTTATTTTAGGTCTCTCAACTAGTTGCTTATTAGGATGAATATTACTAGAATATTATCCATTTTAGCGAGTTTACTCTTTTGTAATCTGTGTTAGTGTTAGCATTTTTTTTATTGTTTGTTAATGTTAACTAACAAAGTTAATTAATTTTCACAAAACTACATAATTGTAAAGAGCTACCTGATACTAGGGGTGGGCGGTATATAGCGCACGATATATTATGCCGAACCGGCTTTACTGATGAGATGCGCATAATATATCGTGCGGTATATACCGCCCAGCCCTACCTGATACACTACACTACATTTTATGAAGAACAGTAAGCCTCTTATAATTTTAATTGAAGGACAAAACTGAATCTTTTTTGCGCTATTTGTTGCTTTACCAGTCAGGTATGATAACATCTATCATGAGACTGTGTGTCCTTATGAATTGAGAAACATGCTTCACTTAATTATTTACAACTGCATACCTATGACATTTCAAGCTGTGAAATTGCATGGAGTAGTTGACAGATGTATTGTTTGTGTTCGCTTTGTAAAAGTTTCTTTAGACACACAGTCTCCAAAATGAACACAATCTATTTATACTTTGAGTGTAAACGGCCTTAGACATTCTTTATATAACCTATTAAACTGCATAAAAAAACGTATTTTTATTATAAGAGTAGGTGTGGCCATTTTACATTTTTTTGAATGTGCAAGGAGTCCAAGGTCACCCATATTCAGTTATTTTAGCTGTACAAAAATGGTCTGTTATGCAAACTGGTATCTTTTATCTAATTATTTGAATTGCCTCAAAAAGGTATTTTCAAAAATGTAGCAAACTAAACAGTTTCGCTTCCCATTTAAATCTATAAATATATATATATATCGGAAGTCAATGTGAACTAAAGCGGTTTTGGTTATCAACATTTTTTTCAAAATGTATCTTGTGTTCAGAAGAAAAAAATAATTGTTATCCCTTTAAATAGCGGTATGGTCACCTACTTCCTAGAAGCTTAACTAACTACTGACTGGTTTAACTGCTTAAAATGACTAACATGGCAAGCTACAGTTTCAAGGTAGTTTTTGAACACTGTTGTTTTCTAAGCCTTTCAGGGTTTTTCCTCTTGCTTTTTCCTTCTCTGTCTGTTATCTTTCACCCCAACAAATCTCACCAATTATAAAATTCATCTCTCTTTTCTCACTCTTTCTCGTCTCAATCAACCCTCAACTCACATTTTCTATTTTTTTTTGACTCTCTCTTACTCCCTCTTTCACTTCCTGTGTCTGCATCCCATACCCGTGCTCTTTTGCTCGCACCTAAAAGAACCAATTACAGCATTTTCCTTCTAGAGCAGAGAAGGGCCGAGGTGACTGGCATTAGCAAGATAGTGCTAATTGTGGAGGTTATATTTAGTGCTGGGTCAGAGCGCTCCAAGAGCAGTAGTACTGATAACGATGCTGGCTGTATGAGATGGCCTGTGCTGTAAAAAAAACAGTTGCAGGGGGCAGGGTTTGTTGTGTCTGATCCCACCCTGCAGAAGCCTGGACCGCTTATACAGAAGAAGAGGTCCATGAGGGGTTATTGTGATATGAGGAAGCGTGCTGTGCACAGATCTACCAGAAAACAAGCCATTACAAGCCTCTACTTATCTGGAAGGCTTGGAATGTGTGTCTGAGTGTATGTGTGTGTGTTTTCACAGTCAGCTTCAATGCACAGACAGGAGAAAATACTATTGAAATATTAGATATAAAATATCTAACTGTATTATTCACACTGTAAAAATGACCATGATTTTAACAGTAAAAAACTGAAAATGCTACGAAAAAAATGTGTTAAATGGTTAACGGTAAATTCCTGTAAGATTTACAGAAAAAAAAAAAAACCCTGCATGGATTCCCTGCATTGCATTTTAAATTTTGTTTGAATTTGATGATTTTTCATTTAAATAACTATGTTTCTTCTTAGTTTTTCTTATCAGTTATGTTTATTAGGGTTGTATGTTACATTTAACGTTAAATAATGTTAATTGCATATTTCAGTTTGGTGTTTGTGTGAATGACATTGAGCACCTTCTATAGATGTTCATAATTAAAAGCTGCTTGTGATGGGCTTTGGTTCATCATGTGACTTTCTCATCACTGTCTGCATTTGGTGCTTAACAGTGTATTGTAAAGTACTTTAGATTTCAGTACTTTAATAGGTTGGTATATTAACATTATATCATGTTAATGAAATTACGGTATTTAACTGTAAATTTCACTTAAAACCAAAAAGATGTTGTTACCATATGTTTACGTTCAATTTTTGGCTGATGCTATATTACAGACCTCATTAACATGTTAGTATAAATTGCTTTGTAATCAGATATACTAAAATACGGCTTGTTTACAAATTTAAACATTGCTGAATATTGCCTTTTTTTACAACTACAGTATATTGTGCTTAGAACTTGATTTATGAATAAATTCTGCAACCAAATGTGCAGAGTTAGTTACAAACATGATTAGTAATCACTAAAAAAAATGGTGCAATAAACATTTTAATTTGAATTAACAGCTGTTAATACGTCTGGTCAGACCAACACAAACATTCACATGCTGTCAGTGTGACAGATTTATTTATTTTTATGACTTATATATATATTTTTTGGTGTTCTAATCTTTTTTCCACTACACTGTGAAAAAGGCCAACCAATAAGATCTATGCATTGGTGACATGCCCAGAGCTGCTGCTGTTATAAAAAAATATGATTTTGTCATACAAACAAACAGACAGATTTGCTAAGCTACAGTTGACAGGATCTAGAACTGGCTTTTCTGTCTTTGTCCTTTTGTATTTGTTTTTTTTATAAAAACCACAGCAAATACAGACATCTGAATGGCTTTTGAAAGCATGTAAATACCATTTGCTTCCTTTTCTTCACTGTGACAATTAGGTGTCAGAAATGGATAGTTGCACACCGCTGCATTTGTGTAGCACTCTACTTCAGCTCTTCCATACGTGACACCTACAGTACTATCAGAGAGTGAATTTGCACTTTAGCTTAGCCCATTTGACATTTTTTGAATTGGTAGGAACAGACAAACTACAGTGCATGTGAAAACAAGAGAACAGGCCTTAAGGCGATTTTAAAGGCAACCCTACCATGTTCTACACTTATGCCAAGAAGAGCTTTCTAAGTTTCTAAAGCAGCAACAATAAAATGTTAAAGAAAGTTAAAACTGATATTGCTTCCTCACTCTTAAAGGTCCCATACTGTTCACCTTTTTGGAGTTTTATTTTAGATGTTGATGTCCTTAAGAACACATATTTGCAGTATAAGTAACAAAAACCATCTCATTATGTTTTTACAGATCCTCTTTTGAAAGGTCTGCCAAAAACAGGTTGATTTTGGCTTGTCTAATTACTATTCATGAGCCTCTCTTCTGATTAGACTGTTTTTTTCTCAGTGACACATGAGCAGTCACAATTATGTCACAGCGTTAGCAGGATGCAAAACAAAAGAAAAAGATATACAGAATCGATCGTCAAAGTGATGACTGAAGGCGGTGACTGAGCAGATTGGATGTCACATTTTTACGGAAGTCACAATGGCTCGTGAAAAATCACAGCTGCTTTATGCAGGGTGCACAGTTTACTGTGGATTGAGCATTTTGAAACTTATATGGTAGTTCCATAGCACTTATTAATTGAACAAAGTCAATATGGGACCATTAATGTCATTCTAAGACAATATGAATGACTTTTCTTCTGCAAAACACAAGAAGAATGTTGGTTAAAAAAAAAAAAAAAAAATTGGATGCTTTTGCTTTCAATTTAACAACATTAGGCTGAGTAAATGACAGAATTATACCTTTGCACCAGATCCTTTCCACAATACAGACCACAATATTTCTCCAAAAAATGTATATTATGGTTTTAGTACATCCGATGATAGAACTACAACCAATATGATTTATATATATATAAATACTGTACTAAATTCTAAAGGAAGTGTGTCTATGTGGTTAACACAATACGAGGTCATATTTTTTCATATTTGTGAAAATTTGCAGACAAATTTTTTGGATTCAGTGCGACATTAACCCTGAAATCTGATTGGCTGGGAGGCATTTTACAAATAAGTATGTAGATCCAAGAATATGTTTTACAAGGTAAAAAAAATGGTTACTAGCTACCCCTTCCTATAATGCGCATTACGAATGTGTTACTTAATGCAATCAACATGAATCTCACCTTCTCTAGAACCGTGTGTGTATGTCAGTGCGAACCGATGCTGTTTTTTTCATGCTTCCCCCTCTTCACAACATGTTGAATGTAGAGAGTGTGTGTAAACCTGATCTCTTTTTGTCAAAAACAAACACACAAGAACATACACCCCACACCTCAGTGTCCATCTCGCCCTATAGTGCGGCCAACACAGGCACGCAGGTCCAAAACTGTCAACATGAGTAAGGCTATAGGAATCCATTACTCAATAATTCAGCACAGAAAGCTGAAAGCGCTAGGGTGAGACTGGGCATTCACGTGGCAGGCTGAGAAAAAAAAAATAAAAAAAGAGGTCTTGCATGGGCATAAACAGAGAGGCAACAGACAGTAAATTGTGCAGATGAGAGAATGCCAAATCCAAGCCATAACGGTGGGTGAAGTGAGGGCTAGATGGGTGGGACAGTAAGTAGATGTGGGCTACAGTGCCGCCACACATGAGTCCACGCTGATAAAAGCAGCAGCATCTGGTGGAAGCCCTTTAAAAAAGGCAGCTGAACGCCCTCCCCCTCCATCAGAGTCACACACGCGAGTCAGACAGCGAGATGAGAGCAATAAGGGTCTGGTAATGGAATGAAAACACTCCAAAACAAAACAAGGGCAGCTCTCTGAATGCAGGCTCTTTTCATGTGCGTGGCAGTGTCTGGGTGAAAAGACTGTGTGGGTTTGTGTGTTCTGGTTCAAGAGACAGACTAGAAACCGGAGGGCCGATATATATCAAAGCGAGCGATGTTCAGATGCACTGCACCTTGCTGGTAGAACGGTCGGAGGTCTGTGCCCTTCTGTCCAATCAGATTGCAGAGGAGAGCCATGGTGTTCTGCATCGTGCTGCCGACTGTATTATTCTGGTGCTCCTGAAAAAAACAAAAATGGTCTTATATTAAAATCTCAAAATATCTAAAATCAATATTAAAGTCATGTTCAAAGCGGTGTTTACATAAGCAGATATTGCTGTGACTAAGCATAATTTGAATACTACACAGGCTGAATTGTTTATTAGTGGATCAAACTGATGAGAGGTGTGTTTCATGTTTATAAACAAGTGGTTCTCAACCAGAGGTCTGTGGGCCCACTAGGGAGCCTCGGCAAACTTCCAGGCGGGCCCCAGTAAGCCTTAATAATATTTAAAGTAGTTATATTAGCATAATCTTATAAAAGAAAATAAAGATGTACCACAATAAAAAGACACATATTTTATTACAGGTATATTATTACAAAAGAAGGGTACATATCAGCAGCCTTTGAATCTAGTCCCAGACAAACAGGGACCTTAAGTCAAACAGGTTAAGAAGCATTACTCTGAATAATCACTTAGAAAATCGGATCATATAGTGACCAGAAAGGCACATGCTGTAAACATGAGGGCAGCACTGACTGTAATGCAGTACAGTAATGCCAGTAAAGTAATTAGCGACTGTAAGCTTTTTTTTTTGTAAAAAAAGTTTAAAAGGTAGGGATTAACTTGCAAATTAGTGTGAGAGGACAATACAATAAAAGCACAAATGGGACAGTAATGTTCTGCAGGTGACTTACTGACAATGTGCAAATTAAAGAACACAGCACAGCCAGATCATTTCCATAATTATCTATGCAAGACAGCAGAAACTATCTAGCACCTATCACAGGCATGTCAAACACAAGATGTGCTATTTTTGTGCGTTAAACAATGGTGCAAGTACCAGCAAATTGTCTTCCACACACCCACTATAAACCCTGCACGATTTATCTCAATATTCTTCTCTGATAAGAGGGAAACTTCTACAAATTCATATGGAACAAGATCAGCTGCAAAAAAAGTTTTCACAGTGCGTCTTTAATAAATACGAAGTATGCAAGATTATGTATATTTGAAAAATGAAAAGAAGCAAATATAAACATTATGTAAGAGTATGTAACATAACTTGATATTATTATTATTAATAATAATAGTAATAATAATAATATCTAAATGTAATAAACTAATATCAATACGCAATATTATTACCTACAATGGCTGCACTTTTTTATATTCTACTGATAATAAGTAAGTTTGCAAAATGCCACCTTACTCTAATTAGTAGACTTACTATGTCACGGTAAGTAGAATGAGTTAGCAAGTTCTTGCAAATTAAATTATAGTCATAAAATCAATATTGACTATGGCTATAAAAGTATTGCAGCCATTTGCTATAATCATTTAAGTTAATTTTTATCCTCATTAATGTACACACAGCACCCCATATTGACAGAAGAACATAGAGTTGTTGACATTTTTGCAGATTTAAATTAAAAAAGAAAAACTGAAATATCACATGGTCCTAAGTATTCAGACCCTCTGTATTTAGTAGAAGCACCCTTCTGATGTAATACAGCCATCAGTCTTTTTGGGAAAGTTGCAACACGTTTTTCACTCTGGATTTGGGGATCCTCTGCCATTCCTCCTTGCAAATCCTCTCCAGTTCTGTCAGGTTGGATGTTAAATGTTGGTGGAAAGCCATTTTTAGGTCTCTCCAGAGATGCTTAACGGGGTTTAAGTCAGGTCTCTGGCTGGGCCATTCAAAAACAGTCACGTTGTTGTGAAGCCACTCCTTCATTATTTTAGCTGTATGCTTAGGGTCATTGTCTTGTTGGCAAGTAAACCTTTGGCCCAGTCTGAGGTCCTCAAGGTCCTGAAAGTCCACACTGGAGAGGGTTTTGGTCCAGGATATCCCTGTACATGGCAGCCTTTAACTTTGCCTTGATTGCAACCAGTCGTTCTGTCCCTGCAGCTGAAAACACCCCAACAGCATGATGCTTTCACCACCATGCTTCACTGTTGGGACTGTATTGGACAGTTAATGAGCAGTGCCTGGTTTTCTCCACATGTTCTATCTCTGAAAAAAATTCTATCTTGCTCTAATCAGACCAGAGAAAATTTTTTCTCACCACCTGAGTCCTTCAGGTGTTTTTTTTAGCAAACTCCATGCGGCTTTTTATGTGAGAGCCCCGACTGGTGGAGGGCTGCAGTGATTGTTGACTTCCTACAACTTTCTCCCATCTCCCGAGTGCATCTCTGGAGCTCAGCCACAGTGATCTTTAGGTTCGTCTTTACTTCTCTCACCAAGGCTCTTCTCCCACAATAGCTCAGTTTGGCCAGACGGCCAGCTCTAGGGAGGGTTCTGGTTGTCCCAAACGTCTTCCATTTAAGGATTATGGAGGCAACTGTGCCCTTAAGAACCTTAAGTGCAGCAGAATTTTTTTGTAACCTTGGCCAGATCTGTGCCTTGCCCCAATTCTGTCTCCGGGCTCTTCAGGCAGTCCAGTTGACCTCATGATTCTCATTTGTTCTGACAGGCATTGTGAGCTGTAAGATTTTATATAGAAAGGTTTGTGGCTTTCCTAATCAAGTCTATTTCAGTATAATCAAACACAGCTGGAATCAAATGAAGGTGTAGAACCATCTCAAGGATGATCAAAAGAAATGGACAGCACCTGAGTTAAATATATGAGTGTCACAGCAAAGGATATGTATACTTGGGACCATGCGATATTTCAGTTTTTCTTTTTAAATAAATCTGCAAAAATGTCAACAATTCTGTGTTTTTCTGTCAATATTGAGTGCTGTGTGTACATGAATGAGGAAAAAAAAGAACTAAAATGATTTTAGCAAACGGCTGCAATATGACAGAGTGAAAGCTCTTTTTTGAGATTTGATTGTCCCAACAGATATTCTACTGTTTATCATAACTTTGCAAGTATGTCAACTTATTCTAAAGGCCCTGTTCAACACCAAGGATGATTAATATAAAGTTAAAGGTGCTCTATGCGAAGTTGCATTATTTTAGCTCTATTTCATTTTTATCTTGATCGTCTTGCTGTCTGGCCTCTTAATACATTGGGAAAAAACCCGGTCACGAAAGACAACACAGTGGCTGCAATACCAAAACAAACACTATGGACACAGGATGTGCACTAAAGCATAAACAAACTTCGGCTAACCAATCAGCAAGAAGAGGTGGGATTTAATGCACGTACACATAATAGACAAGAGTTGTACAGCGTGCATCTGAGAGTGGGTTAACAGAATACTTTGTATTATTTTTGGAAAACGGCTGAGGCACGACCGAAGAAAAGTCTTGTGAAATGGACTTCCAAACCGATGCACAGGTGGCAAGTTTTTATTTTTATTATTTAGACATGTTAGCTTGATGATAGGTCTGTCACTGTCTCTCTTGGGTCAGCACCACCTTTCGTATCAATGCACTTTGCAGGTTCACAACAGTTACAGAAACACTGGGGGGAGGGGGAGCTTGCTCTGTTTTGTTTTGTAATTACGTGAAACGTCAAACAGCATCGCATAGAGCACCTTTAACTAAAAATATAACTATATTAGTGTCCACACCAGCAGACAATATTGTCTGTTTATTATAAGCGCATGTGCTCCTGCAACTCTAAATTTTCAAGTTCGGTTGCAGCAGGATGGATTCTGATCAATGTTTGTGTTGTTAAACAGCTGAAAAAAAAAAAAACTTTCTAAAAATGATTCCAACAATATTGGTTCTGTGCCTTTATCAGTATAGTTATAGTGTGGACTCTTTAATATTGAGAACTATTTTTAGAACTATTGTGAATGTAACTCTAATGAATGTAAAAACTCTAACCCTACCAGCCTTTTTGTTGTTACTTATAGCTGCAATCCAATGCGGTAAACCACTTCCAGCAAGGAAAAACCTGCCGGCCTAAAAACAACAACAGCTAAAAGTGTAGACCATCAATTCCACTTTTGTGTGGCGTCTACTATTTTCAAGAATAGAGAGTGAACCTAACCATAGAGGGCAGAGGTGCTGTCAGATAGAGAGAGCCAAGCCTCTGCCCTTCTCATCTCTCCCCCAGGGCAGACACCCAAGGCTGGGTGAAGCCAACAGGGGAAGCTGGGTACGACCGGAGGTGTTTGGACGGTGTTGTCTGGGTCTTTTGACTCTAGGGTCAAAGACACTGTCTAATCCTGCAGCGAGCTCAGGTCCAGGGGCCGATTAAAAACATGATAAACAGACAAAGAAGAGCAGAAAGAAGGCAGAAGAAGGAGGGAAAAAAATCGATGGGGGTTTTAATTAGAGGTCTGAGTGAGGCTTGGGAGAGAAAGAGAGAGATAAAGAGAGAGAGAAGGGTCTGGCCAACTTTACTGGCTGACAGACAGATAGGGAAGGGTATGTCTGTCTCAGGGGAATCTCTGAGCCCCTCCACAGGCAGTGCAAGAATTTTCAAGGCCTGGAATCATTACTTTTTCCGCTTTATTTCCGCATGGAGCCTTGGGAGAGGTGGAGTGGAGGGGTCGTGCATTCATCAGAAACCTTCAGTCCATACATAAATATAGCACGCACACATACAAATTGCAGGAGAGACGATGAGGAAGCATTTAATATGGGGTCAGTGCTGAAAATAGCTTGTTTAACAAAACCAGCATTGATATCAGACTTAAGTGAAATAATCATCCTTAACTTCTAACAACACAAGGTAGAATTGGTTATTTTACAACTTAATTTCCTCATCATCATTAAGGTCACTATACGTTAAGTGAAATAGAACCACAAACTGGTGTGACAGCTCTTTTTGAAGAAAAAAAAAAAGCAGTTTGTTTAGAGAGTAAACTAAACTTAAAGTAAACTTTCCAGAATTCACTTTGGCATTCTGGTAAGCAACTAAAATTAGTCTGTGGCCATCCGCCTTCGTTGACATGCAATTCTCAGGTTCATTTCTTCTGTTCAGTCTGTCAAGGTCAGACATCGGTTGAAGAAAAGAACACTCTGGAAGGCTGCTTAATAGTAGAAACTGGAGTTGTAATTCTAATTGAAAGTGACACTTTTAATGTGTAATACTGCAAAAGCAGTCTATTATCTAAAAATGAACATGATTCGACTTGACTCGAGTGCCAGATTGCAGATCTGGTGCAAACATATTCACACCGCTATGATCAGATGCTTTCTTAACCGTTTTATCAACACTGACATTTCTGTTGTGTGTTAAATATGCAAACAACACATATTTACATATTCAAATAAACACCGCTCTCAACAGGGTGGGCGTTGTTAAGATGCTCTCAAACAGTATATTACTGCTTGCATAAAAACAAACAAACAAACAAACATACAGCAATAAACTTATTTTCAACCCAAAGTAAATAACAAAAAAAGGATTTTGTCATGACTTTACTGGGGCCTTTACCATTCACTGACATTTCAATGGTAGTTGGTCAGCTGGAGTCAAGTGTGCTCAGTTCTGCAGTCTGATTATTATAAACCAATCAGTTGAGCTGTACATATCATATGACTAATGACTTTGGAAGTGCAGGAAAATGAAATAACAATGCTCATCTAGCAACACAACTATCCTAAGGTGTGTCTAATTTTAAGGATATAGGGATATGTGTACATTGTTATTTATTTATTTATTTATTTTAAAATCCATTTATCCTCATCTTTAATCAAAAAAACATTTTAATCAACATCCTCTATACTTTAAACAACATTTATTCTCCAAAGATATGCAATGGCATGAGCAACTATGTGGTAAAACATCAACTGCATACAACATAATATCTGTAATCCATTGCTATAACTGATGGTATAATTATTCCTATTGCTATTCATTAACATGGTGGTTGTCCCTCTGAACAGTTACCTATACAACCAGAAAAACTTCAGCCACCTGGCTAATCCTATTTTACGAATTAAATAATTGTATTTCATATTTATTTAATTTAGAGGAATCACAAGTGGCTTTACAATTCTCCTCTTGATAAACCACATTGAACTGGAAATATTCAGAACACAGTCTTACATTTCTTTTACTACATTAAAAACAGCCTCCTCCTTTTATTTCTACTCCTTAGATTGACAAGAACAGCTAAAAGCTTTCAGTGCACTTTTCTTGCTCAGAAAGCGTGGCTGTGAGCACATCTCGGCTCTCAAGAACATTAATGGTTTTTTTTCTGTCCGATCTATACTGACAGGTCACATTCACCAGAAAGCCACGGCAGTAAAACTGAGGTAAGCAGTGTTGGGAGTTATTCATTAAAGTTTTCCCTCAGCAATACCATACAATGACACCACCTGAAAGTATTCTTTCTTTCTTTAAATTGCTCATGGCTGCCTTGATACTTAAGCGACTTGAGGAAAGGCGGTCAAATAAATCACAGGGTTTTCATACATTATTTGAAATAAACTCTGGGTTTTACAGTTTCAAAGACAAAGAAAACTGCACATGACTTTCTGTTTGACGCTAGTTTAACAATTGCAAACTGATTCCTAGCAAAATCGTGGAAGCGCTGAATGGGCTGGATATACGTTAAACAACTCAGCCTTTGTCATCAGTATTACTCTTTTTTTCTTTCCTCTTCTTGAAAGTTTCGACCAATAAGGAGCTTTGGGATTTGGGCTACACCGAGAAGACTCGCCTCAGCACATTAACACAATTCAAATGTTCGGTAAGCGGTAATCCTTTCACTTGTTATAGCAAACAGGCCCAAACCTCTGTGCGGAGGGCAGATTGTGAACTGGAAGGGCAGCGGTATTGAGGGATTGGGATTAAAGGGGATGTGAGGCTGTAGCCAACGTCTCACTAGCTCGCTGAGATGGCCAAAGAAGTCAGACAAACCTCTCTCTCTCCTTGTTCATTAGCGATCTCTTGTTCATTAGAGTCCTCAGCTTCCTTTCATGTCCTCTCAGGGCTCATGAGGATGAATGGACCGTATCTGAATTACATAGGCTCACAGACTGGGCTGCTCTCTGATTGGAACATTTAAAACAAGTTCAGTTTGGCCTGTCTGGTAACACTTTATTTTAAGGTGTCCATAATACAGTATCTACCTAGTATTAAAACAATAAAATAAAACAAAATGTACTTACCATGTAACTAAGTTATGGAACAGTTTGTAATTATGTAGATGTAATAGGCTTGTCACTGTTACATTAGAATTAGTAGAATAGAATTATCAGAATATTAGACGCACATCTTGATTTTGTCAAGTCCAATGCGTTCCTAGGTCAACATATTTTGTTGCCCCTGGAACAACATTTTAATGAAGAAATATAGTCTTGACCATATCTCTAAACCTAACCTTACCCATGAGTAATGCCTGAAATCAGAGGAAAATATAGATGACTGACACTGATGTACAAGCACCAAACAATGAACGTAAGAATAAACTTCACAAAAACTGTAAAGTGTTTCTTCAAATCGGATTGGTTAATCACAATGTTGTCCCAGGGACAGTTGCATCAGGTTAGCGCTATTACACAGGCATACGCTACTTAAAATAAATTGCATCAAGATTGAATCTACACCTTACCTAGCTGCACCTTAGTTTGATTTAACCCATTAGTACACAGCTTAAATGCATGTAATACATTTCTAACTATGTTACAATTACAGAATATTACACAGGCATAAGGTACTTAAAATAAATTGTATCAAGGCTGTACGTAAGTGCAAGTAGTTGTGTTTTCATGCAAGTACAATGGCTTCTACTAAGTACCTAATTATTCTAACTATTATGACACCTTAAAATAAAGTGTTACCCCAAAAAATAAATAAATAAATAAAAATAAATAAATAAATAATGACATCTGAAGGAACGCAAGTTTATGCACAGAGCCGTAGAGCGCTGAGAAGCTGCGCAGTTGAATCACCCGCGAAACTCAACGCGCAGCTTCTCA
>JAUCNO010000236.1:11263452-11274652 GCA_032353835.1 Enteromius viviparus | reverse complement strand
GCCCCGACCTTCTGCCTGTTCAATCGTTGTGTTTTGGATTACCCTTGTTGTTCTTGTCTGCCTGTGATACCGACCTATGCCTGTACGACCACTTCTCTAATAAAAGCTTGCGATTGGATCCACCAGCCTCTTCCGAGTCATTACAGAAAACTTCGCCGCCACCGGATCCAGCAGCTTTTTACCAAATGATGGGAGAGGTGGGACGCCAAGCATCCATGCTGTCTACACACCAGACGCAACTGGAAAAGCTAACAGGCCTCACCGATGAGTTAGTACGCTCTATTCAAGCCCTCACCACCGCGACCGCGGCCCTGAGTCAAGCCGCGGCCTCGCCGCCCATTCCTCCCGCCGCTCAACCACCGCCAGCGCCTCTGCTCGGGTCTCTCAGCCGGAGAAGTATGATGGAGTTGCAGGCAAGTGCAAGGGCTTTCTTATGCAATGTGATATCTGCATGAACCAACAACCGCAGAACTATATGACCGATGAAAGCAAAGTCTCTCTCATTTGTTCATTGTTAACGGGGAAAGCTTTGGATTGGGGTACAGCGCTGTGGAAGGGCCGCAACATGTCGTTTCCGCCATACCGCAGCTTCATAAGAGAATTGCGGGAGGTGTTTGATCACACCGCGGATGGTCGGGATGCCAAGGACGAACTCATGTCTTTGAAACAGGGCAGCTGCTCAGCGGCGGATTATACTATGCTTTTTCGCACGCTGGCGGCTAAGATCGGATGGGATGCGGACCTATTGCTCACTGTTTATCACCGGGGCCTCAGAGAGGACTTACAAGCAGAACTGGCGAGCCGCGATCAGGATAAATCAGTGTCTAAATATCATCTCCCTCTTCTTACATGTTCCCCTGCGATGGCGGTTGCAGCCCTCGACGGCTGGCCTACATCGACTACAGATCACTGAACGACATAACCATCAAGTTTTGTTACCCTCTACCACTGGTCCCCGCAGCTCTGGAACAGCTCAGATCCGCTCATTACTTCACGAAGTTGGATCTGCGAAATGCCTACAACTTAATCCATATTCTAGAAGGGGATGAGTGGAAAACGGCCTTTTCCACCACCAATGGGCACTAAGAATATCTGGTGATTCCCTTTGGCCTGTCCAACAGTCCAGCAGTATTCCAAGCCTTTGTCAACGAAATCTTCAGGGAGATGCTAAATAAGTTGTCATAGTCTACATAGACGACATACTCATTTATTCCCCTAATTATTCCAGCCATGTACAACATGTTCGACAAGTCTTGAGAACATTGATAACCCACCAACTCTACTCAAAAATGTCCAAATGCCAATTCCACCAAACTAAGACACCTTTTCTGGGTTACATCATCAGCTCTGAGGGCGTGGCCATGGATGATCAAAAAGTCTTGGCAGTCACCAATTGGCCCCAACCACAGACCCTGAAGGAGATGCAACGTTTTCTGGGTTTCGCAAACTTCTATAGACGCTTCATCAGAGACTTCAGCAAAGTCACCGCCCCTCTGACCAATCTCACCTAACGTAGCTACCGACGTATCCCCTGGACCGAGGAGAGTCTCAAGGCATTTCAAAATCTTAAGATAAGATTCACCACTGCCCCCATCCTCAAACATCCTGATCCCGAAAGCCAATTCACGGTTTAAGTGGACGCCTCCATCACCGGCATAAGGGCAGTGCTTTCACAACGTCACGGCCATCCACCCAAATTCTACCCCTGTGCATTCTACTCCCGGAAGCTCAACTCTGCTGAACGAAATTACGACGTCGGAGATCGTGCATTGCTCGCACTCAAGGCAGCCCTAGAAGAATGGCGGCACAGGCTAGAGGGGGCCCGGGAGGAGTTTCTGGTGTTAACGGATCATCGCAACCTGGAGTACTTGAAGAATGCTAAAAGGTTAAACGCTAGTCAAGCACGTTGGTCACTCTTCTTCACTCGGTTCAGATTCCAGATCACATACCGACCGGGCTCTAAGAACCTCAAGGCAGACGCTCTTTCACGCCAGTATGACGCTCCCCAAGACACTTCTGGACCTGAACCCATTCTACCTCCCGCACTCATCCTAGCGCCCAGTGGGACGTCATGAGAGAGATCCAAGACGCTCAAGGCACAGCTCCCATACTAACTGAATGTCCCCCCGATCGAACCTTTGTTCCTGAGTCTATACGCCAACGTGTGTTAAAGCTAATCCACGAACACCCCAGTGCAGGCCACCTGGGCATCCTAGCGACAACGGAACTGGTTACTAACAGATTCTGGTGGCCCACTTTGACCTGTGATGTCTCAGCCTTCGTTAAATCCTGCAACACCTGCAACTAAATCCTCCCAACAACGACCAGCGGGCCTACTCTGCCCCTTGCCTATTCCCCAGAGACCCTGGTCTCACCTGTCCATAGACTTTGTCACAGATATGCCACCCTCCAACCATCATACCGTCATCTTAACTGTCATTGACCGCTTTTCTAAGGCCTGTCGCCTAATTCCGTTGCCCAAATTACCCACTGCTTGGGAGACGGCCCAAACACTCATGGAACAAGTCTTTCAGTACTACGGCCTTCCCGAAGACATTGTTTCCGATCGTAGCCCCCAGTTTACGCCACGAGTTTGGAAGGCCTTCTGTACTCATTTGGAGATCAATGTGAGTTTAACTTCTGGCTACCATCCTGAGGCCAACGGGAAAGCTGAGAGATTGAAACAAGAGCTGATTCATTTCCTCAGATCTTACTGCCATTCCCACCAAGAGGATTGGAGTCAGTACCTGGATCTGGGCAGAATACGCCCAAAACTCTTTGCGCAAACCATCCACTCAGATGACGCCGTTTCAATGTGTGCTGGGATTCCAGCCTCCTCTATTCCCCTGGTCGGGCGAACCTACTGACCTTCCTGCTGTTAACGACTGGCTGAGAAGGAGCGAACTGACTTGGGACCGCACCCACATCCATCTCAGGAGCGCCGTCTGCCTCCTCACACAGCAAGTCAACCGCCTACGCTTGCCCCATCCTCTCTACGAACCCGGACAGTGGGTATGGTTGTCGACCAGGGACCTCCGCCTCCGCCTACCCTGCCGCAAGCTCAACCCAAGGTACGTGGGTCCTTTTCAAATTCTCCGGACCCGAAGAGAGATCCTGGGTTGATTGTACAAACAGGTTCCTACCCGGACTGAATTCACCCACATACCTTGGCCGCTTCCTATCTGAACTCCCGCCATTCGCGCAACTTAAGCGGAAGTTAGGCGATCGTTCTGTGCAAAGTTTTGATTTGCCTAGCTATCATTTCTGAGCGTTTTTCCCCGTTGGTTTTTCCTGTGTTTTCTGGATTACTGATTTTCGCCGCCTGCCCCGACCTTCTGCCTGTTCAATCGTTGTGTTTTGGATTACCCTTGTTGTTCTTGTCTGCCTGTGATACCGACCTACGCCTGTACGACCACTTCTCTAATAAAAGCTTGCAAATGGATCCACCAGCCGCTCCCGAGTCATTACACCTGCACAGTGCTGTAAGTAAGCAGTGTATTAGGCTAGAATATTTACTTCAGAATGATTTGAAAATCATTCCACTTACATTTTCAGAGAAAACAATATAGTGTTTTAAAATTTTGGAGTCTGTATTCTTGTCTGAAGTAATCCAAAATTGTATTCCTCTGAGCGCATCTTCTTGAGGTATTAATTTATCACTGTGCATCTAGACGGCATTTAGCCGTGACTATTCACAAGAAAAGCACAAGTCTTTCACATGGTGTTGTAGTTTAACAGTTGGAGCAGGTGGAGCTAAAATTGAATGAATTCATCAATATGAAAATGTACACGGTTTGAAATGTTTGCTGATTTTCTTTCCATATTAAAACTGAATGATCTTCTGCTGTTTTATTGAATCTCCTGCCAGACATCAGCAACTGACCAAATAAAACAGTAGTTAACCAAAGCAAACACTGTAGCTGTGAGAAAAAAAAGACAAGCACAAATAAACCAAACTTGCTAGCACAGAAAACTTCCGCAAATGTGATTTAAGGCCACAGGTAAGTGCTTAAGAGAAAGAAAATGATAGATAAAGATAACAGATGCACAATCAGCTAATCACAGAGCATTATGGGAAAATAAGTTGTAGAGCATGGTTACTGAATATTCTGACACAATTATGGTAAAGAGGTGATTTTCCTTTTCAGATGTAATGCTGTATTAATATTTTTCTGCATAATTTTTTACTTGAATGTTTACAGGCTAATATTATTGGTAATGGTTCACAATAAAGTTCCATTTGTTTACATTAGATTTATTAGTTAACAAAAACTAAAAATGACAAATACAGTTTTTTTTTAATCTTTGCTCATTTTTTTGTCGCAAACTGTGACGAAAAGTCTATAACAAAGGTAATAGTTTGATTAAGATGTGTACAGGTCTGTACTGCACTTCAATAATGTGACTAAAATAGAAGTACTCTGTGTTTACTTTGATTATGACTTTAGCCAGATTAACGTAATCAAAAATCTTTGTTTACATGGTAGATTCTCAGAGTATTGAATTAAAGTATTAAAGTACGGATGTCCATGTAAACAATTTTGATCTCATGTGGGCTTTAACTATTGGGGCCTTTTAGAAAACTCTTGTGTTCGCATATATTTTTTTGCATATAAAATGCCCTAAATACTTATACTGTGAGTTTTATTTGGTTAGCTTGACTGATGGAAAAGTATATCCTTTGCAAAATTAAATTAGAGTGTATGAGACACTCCGGGAGTATGGCTTACACTAACCTTGAAAAGTGGTTTTAATGTAATGGTAATTTTTCACTTTAGGTAATGGGAACGTCAAAGGATCAATCATAGGATACTTCTTGAAAATCTGTTGGCTCTGGATTGCTGCTGGGCAGCTTAGCAATGACCATTTACCAGAAAGCTTCAAAAATGATAATACAAAATAAATAAATAAATAATCGAAGGCATATTTTTTGCTCAGCTCTCCTGTTCACATTAGCCTGCTGGAAATAAGTATATATGTGTGTTTGTGAGTTTTTCGAGGAGGTGGGGTGTGTTGACTGTTAACAGTTGATGTAGGGTCCAGTCTAATGAGAATGTAACCTGCTGTTGAAAAGGCCTCACATCCACACTCCATTAACTCTGCAACCCAATTACACATTGCACTCTGATAGGTCAAACCCCCACTGCCTCATTTACATAATAACTCAATGGATACTGGGAAGGGAAAATGCTCAAAGGCAAAGGTCTGTCAGTTACACACACACACACACACAGGATTTAAGGATAAATTGCCAGTTTTTTTAACAATCTTTTTAACTATAAAATATTTTACTATGTTCTGTTAAAGGATTATGCCATCCCAAAATGAAATCTGTCAATTTACATACCATGTTGTTCCAAACTTCCAAATATCTCTCTTTCTGTGCAGATTTCAATGTTTATTAATACTGTAATAACATTAATCATTACAACATCTTAATTATTTGATTGGCAGTTTTATTCATGAGTTTGGAAAGTGATTTATTTATTTAGTTTTTGTTAAACGAGTATTGCATTTTTCTGTTACATATAATTAAATTTTTTAAATATCATAGTTTAAGTTTAACCGTTTAAGAAATATCTATTTGTCAACCTAAAATGTGTTTTATTAACCCCCAAAGACAGAGACTGAGAACAATACAGCTATTGTTATAAAATGTTTAATAACTTTTAAACAGCTAATCATATCTGAATGCTTTAAAAAGTGGCGTAAAGCAGATATTCTCCACTGTCTCATTTGGATATTCAAAGGCTGTGTATCCTGCGCTATTACGTCATCACATTTTGACAACATTGATTCGTCAGAGAAATCCAATGCATTTCGCTCCTCTGAGCCAAACAGGACTGGTTATTGACGCGTAGTCCCACCCCCATGCCCAGATTTGAATTTAGGTATTCGCATCACGAAGTGATGTCCCGTTAACATCATTCCGAGCCAGCAGGTCATTTGGCTGTTATATTGTGTAAATAATACTTATGTAGTCAATAAATATAATTTGCACTGTTTTTTTCTGTTGCACTCTGTATATTTATCACTCATTTTGTGTGTAGTTTTTTTAATCATTCACACTGCTTGCAAATTTGTTGCAGAAGTCAATTACGTGTAATTATGCATTTTTGCTTTCACTATTAGCTGCACGGCTTGTGTTTATTGCTCATACTCAGATTGAAAAAATATTTCTCTGTCAAAAAAAATAAATAATAATTTTAAAAAAAGTCTTTTTACTGTGACTTTTCTACTTTTTGTTTTTCCATTTTTTAACATATTGTTAGTAAAATAAACAGACCTGTTTTCCATTGAAAAGTGCCTGTAACGATATTACAATAAATGGCTATAAATTGCATGGGAAATGTTGTACAGTATGTAAACAAAATATTATTTGGAAATGTAAAACATGCAGACACAGTGCAGGTGTGTCACTGTAACAACGACCTCTCTGGCCCTCTCTGACCGTCATCAGCGGGAACCATCCCCGGAGTACTAGTTTCCGCCCCGGACCCCGTTCCTTGAAACACCTCGTCACTTCCGTGCCAGATGTTGCCGATTTTCGGGACTATTTAAGGCCATGCTGCATCAAGGCTAGTCGCGAAGTTTTGTTTTGCCTTGGCGAACACTCTGAGCGTTTTTCTACTGCCTTTTGGATTATCTTGTTATCGAATTTGGACTGCCTCTTGTTTAAGAACCTTTGCCTGTGATCTCGACCTTCTGCCTGGACTCTGTTTGATTGTTTGCTTGTTGCCACTACCATTTGCCTGGACTATTACTCTGCCTTTGCCTTGTCTCCGATATCTCTGTTCTTCGTGTTTGACAATTGCCTGTACGACCCCGTTTGTGAATAAAGCTGCTCATGGATCTTACCATGTCTAAGTCTGAGTCGGCCTTGTCACAGTCAGGCTCCCCTAAAATGTTCTAGGCCTTTAAGGGTTAACAGTTTTATTTAATTTTTTATGTCTTTACATTTATAAATGTATACATTAACAATATTATATATATATATATATATATATATATATATAAAAGTGGAAATAAAGTAAATACACTGTAAAATGGTCCTCTGCAATTTCATTATCACTCAGATTCTAAAATAATATATAAAAAAATCTGGTTTCTAGTTTTTGTGACAAATGCAGCAAAAGTTTTATTTTTTAAGCAAATAAGTAAACAGATAATGAATTGCCTTTCTGTTTCTCATGAAAAGCTGTCAAATGTCATATGAAAATTGCAGCACACAAGCCACAAAATAATACATATGAACTGTGATAATAAGGAAAAGAACTATGTGAAGATGCTTCCGAATTAATGAATAAATACCTATACAGCATAAGGTTTAGAATAGGAAATGGTAGTCAGTATATGATGAGAGAGGTTTTTTTGAGCAAAGTATGCCTTTAAATGACCAAACTGGTGAAGTTCCTTCTAGGACTGATAAAATTCTACTAATCCATTCAGTTTTAAATACTTTGATGCATTTCTGCAACACAGCCAATTTCTCCAATATAGTGTTTTCTGATTTCCATAAAGCTCATCATTTTCTGGTAATTCCATTGCTTACCGAAGTCAGAGCAGAAAAACCCAGGGCAATAAATGAATCAAGCACACAGAGAGTGAGGAAACCAGAAGACTCAGAAGCACACTTTACCTCTATGACTTGAAAGATAGCAGGCAGGAGACGGCTCTCTCTAACAAGCCTGTTGGGGGAAACACACACACAGAAATACACACATTTAGCTTGTGACACACACATTTACTTCATGGCACTAGGCCCACGTTCCATCTTCATTAGTGTGACACTTGTGCACGCATTTGGGTTTTGGCACTGAACAGGACCGCTGAGGTGTGAACGCTCCATCGTGCCAAGATCAGTCAGCTGGGAAAATGACCTTTGACTAATCCAGTGACGAGTGAAAAAGAAAGCATGCTGCTGAAAGCATTAAAGAGTGAGAGAATGATGGAGGGAGAAAGTCGGATGATAAACACTCAATGTATTAAGAATGAGTAATAGAGGAACTGTATATGCAAACCTAGTGCAAAAAAAGCATTTTGGGGAATTTGGGAAGATTATTAAATGATGATGCTCAAAAATGTTTTCAATAGAGAAGCTTCAATAGGCTCAAATGTTTAAACATGCTTCTGATGGCCAAAAAGCTGTGGTTGCCAGAAATTACAAGTGCTATTGATACTGTTTTATGTAATATTAGATGGTGTAATGGATGCCTGTATTTTTTATATTTCATTAAGCCATATAATGTTAATTTACGGTATTTCTTAATTATCCAAAATGTTTTTTTTTTTTTCCTTTTCCTTCAAAATGGACTGATAACAACCAGAACAAGTAGGGATGCACCGAATGTTTTGCAACCAAAATGGTTTCACTTTATTTTGATGGTCCCTTTAACATATTCTGTTGATTTTAAGTAACAACTACATATCTACTAACTCTCAATAGAGTGCTAGCAGAGTATTAGTAGGCTGGTAGGGTTAGGGTTAGAATAAGTTGATATGTACTTGTAAAGTTACTTATAGTCAGTAGAGCGTCTTTTGGGAGACCATCACAATAAAGAGTTAATTAGATATTAATTAGAGAGTGTACTAATATTCTAATGAAAGTTAGTTGACATGTAGGTGCTAAGATACTTATTGCCAACAGATTGTTCAAAAGGGATCATCGAAATAAAGTGTTACCAAGAAATATGTTTGTTATCCAGGGTCAAAGTCCAAATCTGCACTGGAAGAGGGTTACCAGTTAGCTTCTAGGTAACATTTTCAAGCATTTTTAAAATAAATAAGACAATAATAATAATTACATAGCGTTCCATTTGGGTTATGTAATATTTTGTAATAGGTTAATATTATGTAAAGATCATGATTATGACCATAACTGTTAAAAGTAACTCTACAGAAAGGCAGCTCACTAGCTCACATTTTCATGTGTCTACTAAAGTGTCTAAAAAGTCTGTCTAGGTAGATGCTTTACTAGGTCTGAATGTTTGAACAAAAATGATGCTCAAAAATGAAATAAAATAAATGTCTGAAGGCTACTATAATGACCAAAAATGCTGTCTATGTAGGCAACTCATTTGAAACAAATGTTTGAAAGTGTGTGGTTACTAAAACGCACTTATTTAGTTTAGTAAATCAAATATTTAAATACACTTACAGATATAAAATGCTGACGGTGAGCAGTTCACTAAAGTTTAAATCATTTAAATAGAATGTACATACGTGTCTATATGATGCATGAAACTGCTGACATGGTAGACAGCTCACTAGGTTTGTATGTAATTATGATGTCCAAAACCGCTGACGATGCTGGCTCCTCACTAGATGCGCATCGTTTAAATGGGACATTCAAAAACGTCTCGGTAGACAGTCCATTTGGTCTGAATGTTATGCCCTAAATGCTGTCTAGGTAGGCAACACACAAGGGAAAAAAAAAAAAAAAAGCCAAAGAATGCTCCAGACAGCCAGGCTCAGAAGAATAATGGTGGCCTTTATTGGAAATGACTTGTCATGCTCTTATTGATTAAGGTATTTGATTCACAGCCAATTATCGTATGAAAGGTGCGTAGAGCAGAATGACACAATAATTTGAGAAAAGGACAGATTGCTAAAACGAAATTAGCAAAAGGGCCACAATTGGAATACTTACTGTGTCCTTCCCCGTCAATACAGGAATACATGACATAGTGCTATAGAGTTGTTTGGCCATTCTCCCCTGAGTATGTCCTCTATGGAGGATATGGTTTCTTTGAGTGAGAAAGAGTGAGAACTGCCCAGAACCTGAGATAAGGTGAATGCAGAGGTCTATATAGGAGTAAATCTCCCACTAACTTGCTGGATTCTTGTTATATGAACCCAAAGCCACAAGTAGAGAAAAAAATTATCCTCTTTGTGCCTGAAAGTCAGTGCAGCTCAAAACCTTGGATTTAGGGATTTTTTTAAGGTTAAAAACAGAGTCTACTGTCCCAAATAAATGTGTATTTTGAAGGAAATGGGTAAAAATAAATAAACAGAAACAGGAACAGCGATGATCTTTTGATAGTTAAAGAAGTAATAAAATTAGATTTGCATTTACTTAAGCACATAGTTAATTATATAATGAATTAAATAATAATAAAAAAGGTGTGTGCATATATATATATATATATGTATGAGGGCTGTCAAAATGAATGTGTTAATAATGTGTTAATTAATTTTAACAGTACTAATTTTATTAACTGTTTGAGCCGTTGCCTAACCTGTGTTTGAAGAAATCAATGGAGATGCTGTCAGTGTTGTCAACTTCAGACCTCTTTTTTTATTTAATTTTTTTTCAAAAACAGCCTAGCGACCAAGCCCTAATCTTATGTTAGTTTCTGGGACTTGCTGGCACTGTGCTTCACACAAGAGCAAGGTCTTTCTTTCCCACCAAATACACCTCTCTCTTTCTCTGTGTCTGCTCTGCTCAGCAAGCAGCTGAGAGTTAAAGCAGCGTGTAACTTTTTCTGTGTTCAGAATTTGCTAAATGTATATAATGGGTAAGTACATCATGAATTCATCTTCCAAAACGGGTTTTTGTCTCATCCCAAGTAACTACAGTATACCTTTTATACATGCTTATTCTTGGACTACTGTAGCCTGGTCGGGTCAGCACTGCAGAGTAACACATATCTGCGTGAATCAACATGAAATTAGAAAAGTAGTGTGCAGTTTTGTTTATTAGCTATTGTCTTTATCTTATGTTATTGTCTTATCTTATCTTATGGCTATTTGATTTTATCATACGATGGCTTGATTATAAATCATACATTTTTGTGTTGGCACAGAGAGGCAAACAAATGTAATAATAAATAATACATGTACATTTTGAATGCTAAGGAAAAAGTATGCAAATGTAAACAGGATCGTCAATTGCTCGATGAAAATAAAGAGAAGTAATGTGAACATGGTATTTTTATGTTCTTTTTTCATGTGTGTAAAGACATGAACAAGTTCTCTGAAAAACGTCTGGTCTTCATGCTCCTATGGTTATACTAATAATAAACATCTATTGCATAAAGCATCTGTATTAAAAACTTGAAAAGTATTAATTTAAGGTAAATTTAGAACAGATAGGTTTTGTTTAATGTGTGTGTGTGTGTGTACTGTGAACGTTAATTATATATATATATATATATATATATATATATATATACACACACACAGTGAGGTCAATAAGTAT
>JAUCNO010000236.1:11227794-11239913 GCA_032353835.1 Enteromius viviparus | reverse complement strand
TAGGCACCGGAACCGTTTTAAAAGTATCGATTTGGCACCGGTATCGAAAAAACCCTAAACGATACCCAACCCTACTGCTTATCAATAGTTAGTAAGGTAGTTATTAAGTTTAGGTATTGGGGACGCAGAATAAGGTCATGAAATCAAGAAAGGCCAAGCTGAGGTGGCTCGGGCATCTGTTCCAGATGCCTCCCGGACGCCTCCCTGGGAAGGTGTTCTGGGGATGTCCCATCGGGAGGAGGCCCCGGGGAACACCTAGGACAAGCTGGAGGGACTATGTCTCTCAGGCTAGCCTGGGAATGCCTCGTTCCCCCGGAAGAGCTGGAGGAAGTGTCTGGGGAGAGGGAAGTCTGGGCGTCCCTGCTTAGACTGCTGTCCCCGCAACCCAGTCATGGATAATCAGAAGAAGAAAGATGGATGGATGGATGGATGGTTTTTGTGTACTCAGAAACAGATCTGAAAAGCTTTAAATCTTACAGTGTGTTTTTATAGTTATATTCAAGCATTCAAGGTTATATAGTTATATTCAAAAATTCTCAGCAAGTAAATTATCTCTGATGCAGGGATTGCAAACAATATGTCTTACCATTTTACCATCAGTTTCCAGAAATAAGGCAAAATAAAATACAAATTGGAAAGTGTGGGCCAACCTGGCGCAGAGCTCATCTGCAGAGAATGTTGTTTGTTCTTAGATTAGACTGATTGAGCTTGACGGCTTTGTAGGTGACCTCCATTGATTCTATGTGATGTGTGTTTCAGTGTTTTGAAAAGCTACAGCCCAATGAATTGTTCCCTTGAGAGAGAAATATAAAGTCATTGGAGCTTATGGCTGAATAGGATTGGCCAATGCTTGTTTGTTTTCTATTTTTATAAGGATCTCAACCTTTTCTTCACAATTCAGAACAAAATTGACAACTTATACATTTTTAATACAAAGACCACACTATTCTGAGTGATACCAGCAAAAAAAAACCACAAAGAACAAAACTACGAAATGCAATTGATTGCTTTGAATTCCATTTGGGTTGTAATCTACCACAGCGTTCCAGTTTTCATTTTCTCTTCAGCCAAGTCTTTCTTCCAGGGTCAAGCAGAACAGAACTGCACACTTAATTGACAGCAGCTTGAAAGCAAAGCTCATCTCTTAGAATCTTAGGAGTAATTTGAAGAGAGAGCATTTTCAGGTGTGTAATTCATTTGATTGAGCTTTGAGTTCAAAGGGATCATTCTTATACGTCCCAGTGTTAATAAAAGTGATGGGATAAAAACACACAGCCTAGGTTATGCAAAGAGTTATTAGACACCATATTTATTTTCCATTTCAATAATCTAACAAAATCTGTGTCCAACTTTAACAGAAGCAGAAGTTGTACTTTGTTTTTGTTAAATACTGTAAAATGCCACACAATAATCACATGCCACATTTATAATCATGTGCTATTTTTTAGAAACAGAAATTTTTTTTAATTGTAATTTGCAGTTCAGAAACTAAACCCCACCCTAAACCTAATCAATAGTGTTAACAAAATCAGAAGCGACATAACATTTGGTGAAATAGCTGTGCCATTTTAACTTGCTTTAAGAAGTATTTTAAAAAGTTGTCTTATTAATTATCATGATTCGTGTTTCACAGGTACCCAAACACTCCATAACACAAGGACAAAGTTGTACCAGGTGAGCTACAGAGCAAGTTTACTACATGGGCAATGTCATACAAATAAAACTCGTTACGTGATGTAAAGGTAAAAATGTATTTGTTTAAAATACATTATAAGTATTTTGTATAAGTATTTTGAAGTTTAAACATAGTAACGTGAAAGGAACCACACAAAAAATATATATAATATTTGGTGTGTAATAGAAATAAAATAGTTGGTGTTTTACTGAAACGAGTGTTAATTTCAGCTGGATACTGCAGTGAATTGGTGATTTTTTAGCATTTTCCCAAGCAGATTTAGATGAAAACAACACAAATCTGCCATTATTTATAACATAAGCATTAAAATAAGAGCTTTACAGAATGTGAAATAGTACTATAGTAAACGCTGAATGTGAATCACTTTGTAGGTCATTCATACAATTTCATATTAATTGGCAACTCGTAAAATACCTACGACTGAGAAAAACTTATATGAATTCGAGTAAGGTCGTACGAATTTGTACAAATTAGCCACCTTGTAAAATATGTACGAACTGAAATAAGAAATTGCCTATTCCTAATTGTGGTCCCAGCAGACCAGATAAAAGAACATCTTGGATATTTTGGATGATAATATAATAATATAATATATTTCTGAGGATTAATAGAAATGATTTAGAATTTTTTTTCAATTTGTTTTGATTTTAGTTTTTTTTTTCTAAGTAAACACTCAATAACAGCTCTTTTTTCATATAGTATTATGTAATTATAACACAACTGAGACTTCTGTTTACCATAATTAGTATTTGCCTTGAAAGATCTCTCTCTCTTTTTCCTGATTTTTGGTCAGTGAGCAATCATTACCACACATCTAAAATGCACAATAATGATATTTCCTCACAAGAGAACTCATATAGAGAGCACTCTGAGGGTCCTTACAAAATTGAACACACCTCCGCTTACTGACAGGAGAGAGGCAATAATGACAACCCTAGTATTAACAAGTGCACCAACGCCTCAGAGTTCTGTTGCTGCCAGACCGGATTAGACTATAATAAATTTCCTCCTCCCAAAAGGCTATCATTTTCCCTCTCTCAGAATGAATTGTTGTCGGATGTCAGGGATACTCAATGCTCGTAGGTGAGGAGGCACGTGGGAGAAAATGAAAATCCGGAGACATGAGCTTGATTTACAAAACCATTTATTCCGAGATGTTAGGATCAAGCGGCCCTTTATTAGTCGGACACGGCGAGCCAGCCGCTACATTACCTGAGGAAGAATAGAAATGAGGAAAGGGAACAGTGACTTTTACAATAAATTACATTTACTGGGCGCCAGGACTGCTGAGAGCAGATGGGTCCACATGCGTATGATTATAATTGGAATCCTACGCAAGATCGTTTTTGACTGAATGACTGGGAACAACAGGAGTGACAGGGTAACATTTTATTCCCTAGTGTTCTTTGTTATCCTGACAGTTTGAGCTGTAATGCTGTGATTTGTGAACCGGCTCTTACAGACCCACAGAATGGGGTCATATATTTGGTCTTTGTCTCCTCTGAGGCAACATTTTCAACTTATCAGTGAATTCTCAAACCCTTGATTATATGAATTAGGTGTGTCAGAGCACAGACAGACCTCCTTTGTGAACTGATGAGGGTCTCTGAGAGCAGCATTAGATTTACTGCTGTACAAAAAAAAAAAAATAGACCAGATTTTTTGATTAATGGAATCTAATTTAAAGAGTGGGCAGAACGAGGCAGAGATGCAAGAGAACAGCTCCAGCTAAACCAAGGACACTCAAATTTAATTTACCAGCAGCCAGTCAATAAAATAACCTGGTAAGAGTATCAATATTTCATTTAGGTTGTTGTGCAAGAACCAGAGTACTATTACAAGGTCGCAAATGCTTTAAACAGACCCTTTCCTTTGTAGTTAAGATGAATTTAAACATGCTTACTTAAAATAAATTGAAATTAGATATACTATGCCAGTTTATCCAATGAGTACCCATCCAGATGAAATGTCTCTACGTTGCCTGGGATATCACAATGAACATTCAAAGAATCCTTAAACTGCAGCTAAGGTCAGTGTACATGACTCTACCCGCAGGAAAAGAAGGATCCATGGCAGACTAGCAAGGAAGACTCAGGCAAACATTAAAACCTGTCTCAGGTTTGCAGCTGTATGATCCTAAAGATTTATGGAACAATGTCTTACAGACCGATGAATGAGTGAATGTTTTGCGAATGGTTTTTAGCATTTCAGGACCTTGGATGCATTGTCGTAGCTGAAGAAACCGTAGCAGAGAATGTTAAACCATCCATCTGTGAAATCTATCTAGTTGGATCATGCAGCAAGACAATATTCCACAACATAAAATCCAGGACCTAAAACATGCAGTTCATGTTCGAAAGCCCACAAATATCACTGAGCTAAATCAGTTCTGTGAGAAGGTGTGGGTCAAATTTCCTCCACAGTGTTTAACTGGTGATACTGTCATAACTGTTTATTTGCAGTTATTGCTGCTAAAATACTAGTTGTTTAACCAACATTAAATTGATATTTTATTTATTTACTTTATAATAGCTATGCTAAAATTACTCCCAAAGAATAAATTTTCCTGAATACCAGTTATAGGGGACAATAATGGAATGAAAGGGAATTATAAATTAAAACTTACTTGGCCAGAACAGATCATATATCAATATCACGACAAACAGAATTCCCCCTAAATAATGCATAGTTGCCAGTACACATCAGGTTTTTTTTATTTATTTTTTTACATTTTGCCATCTGTCATGTGCACATGTTCTTTTCATACACCTTCTGGAGGTTTGTTGGACTGGATTATTTATATGCTTTTGCCCATTTTATACTTTTGCACACAGAGTTAGTAACATAGTTGCAGTTAGCAACTTACACTATATATATATATATATATATATAAAAAAAAGAAGTACACTTGCACTACAACCGGAAGCCAGATTCATATGAAAGACTCATTATGTGAGGACTCCTCATTACTAACATAACAGCTTAGCTTACTCCTACAATTTCAGACTGACTAATCATATTTTAATTATAGAAATTTGTTCTTAGGACATTTTTTAGAAACATTTCACATTAACAACCACAATAACCACTGTCTAGCCAACAATAATTGTGCTATTATAATATGTGCATACTTAACTGAATTAGTCATCCGTTTTATTTTTTTCTCCTTTAATTTGTACAATGCAATACAGTGAGAAGCCACCATTAAGATTTCAAATAGACTATAATTAGTAGAACTGTCAATAGTAGTTATTAGTAAACTAGCTAAAATATTAATAAGGTACAGCTGCATTTACTGTCGCTCAGTTTTGCATAGTTTCCTCATACACTTGTTGCTTGGGTTAAACATAAATCAGTTTGGTTCACTACACTATCGACAATGGGCCTTTCTTGCCAGGGAAATTTTTCAAATTTAACAGCACCTTTACCAAGCAAGAGCTAGAATAAAGCTTTTAGGTAAACTTAATAATTACCCAGAAAAACCCAGTAAACCACTGACAACCCAGCATTCGATTTTACTGTAAAAATGAATTAGACACTGGTAGTCCACAAAACTGATCCAAATCATAAATATTTCATTGTGGTGCTCAAAAGAAGCACAATAAATATAAAAAACAAAATCCAGATGGACATTATGGAAATTCCACAAATGCATTTTTAGAGTATAATGGCGTCTGAATTATCATTTAACTGCAGTATAGAGGTTAGTAGTTATCACCACTGTAATAAAACTGTTTTCTACAATGCAGATATTCTGCAAAGTCCATTTCGGGGGCCTCTAAAATGAAACGTTCTTATCTCAACGTTCAAATTAAAAACTCCAGTAGAGCTCCAACCCCTCCTCCATCAGAAACCTCCAGAGGACCAATCCTAGAACAGAGACATCTCCTCACTACCTCTGAGCTCTGCTGCCGTCTCATTGAGTTAAAAACATCCCCTTATCTGGGAGCTGGGAGAACTCCATGTGTCTGCTCAGACCAGAGAGGGGCTGGGCACAACGTGTCCGGTTTGACACGTCTGAGGCAGACTCCAGCACTCATCTGACAGGGCTGCATTCAGCAGACGCCGCACAGCTAATTAGAGAAGTGTTTATGAGAACAGCAAGGAAACGCTCTCACTCTGGGAGATGGAATGCTGGGTCAGTCCTGACACACTCCATCAGCGCAGCACTGCTTGGACTCGGAGGTACATGGAGAAAATGAGCAAGAGAGAGATGAGGAGAGAAAGAAAGAAAGCACATCTCGTTCCTGGGCTTGTTGCAGAGGAAACGCTAGTGATGACAGACATCCTGTGTTTGTAAGACAGTGATGAGGCCAATTAGGAGCTTCAGCTGTTCAAGACTGACTTCAAATTAAATATAGATGAATTAGGAGAACATGATTAAAGAAAATGACCGGTTATATTCTGAAGATGTACATACAAAAGGAATAATGAGATCAGTTCCAAGTTCCAGTCTTCTTATGTAAGGTTCAAGGAAAGAAACTCAATGATGGATGGAAAACGGTTTTAAATGTTCCTGTTTCTGTCATTGGTTTCGCAGTTGGAGGTCAAGCCAATCTACTGCAAAGCCAAAGGAGTTGGATTAAGGAAAAAAGTTTAAGTTGCTGTATTATAATCACCTTATCAATTTATTTAATATCAATTTCACTTGGTTTAATTAAAACAAATACAAGAGATGGTTAATACATCCATCCATCCATACATGGGTCAAAGACGAAAAGGGTTTAACCATAAAAACAAGTATAATACTGTTTTAAAATGTTCCCCCAAAAGATTCATACATATTTTTTTTTTACTTTTTAGTTTAAATTACTTGCAATTTTCTGAGCCAAAAAAAAAATAAATAATATTTTTTATTGAATTTACCCACTAAAATGTCATTCAGTGACACCGACAATGTTGTCAGGCATATTTGCAACAGAATTCAACTTATGATATATTAAAAAAATTAATTACTTTGACCCCAAATGCTAATTAGTTTTAATTTTATTTATTTATTAATTGGCCCCTAGCCTAGGTTTAGCCTATTTGTCAGCAAGAATTTTTTTACCCATTTAAAACACAATAAAATTTAGCATGCATCCTTATTCTTTTTTTTATATATATTTTTATATGTACCAGTCTGAATAAGCATGTTTTATATAAATGTTGTGTTACACTATGTAATGCCAAGCCTGCAGAGGGAGCTCTCACCTCCACACTGACTGTCAGTTCCCTCTGCTTTCTCTATGGTGACTTCCTGTTTGGCGGCCATTTAAGCTGGAGCCTGCCAAACAGGAAGGTGCAAAGTATTGTTCAGCTGTAAGTGGACTCTACCAAGCGTTTCTTGTATTTATCCTGTTTTCTTCCTTTGCCATAGCCTTGCCTTATTTTTGTTTTGTCTGTTACATTTGTTACTTTTTTGACCTCGGACTGTATTCTGTTTTGTGAACGTTTTGCTGCCTGCCCTGACCATTGCTTGCATACCGATATTCCTGTTTGCTGATGTTTGAACCCTGCTTGTTTGATCACATTGTGTATCATTAAAGCTTGCATTTGGATCTTACGCTTGCCCTTGTAACAGAATACTTCGCCACTCCCCAGATCCAGCAGATTTACTGATACACGCAGCCACCAGCTATGATCATCTTGTGCAACTTTGTCATGGTAACCGTCCCATTGAGGATTACGTGGTGGACATTTGTGGACTACGTGATCAAGTAAAATTTAATAACACATTTCTAAAAGACATTTTCCGTTTTGGGTTAAGTAAGGACATTTCTCAATTTATGCCACGCAATACATCACAATGGACTCGAGCACTACATTGATTATGCACTTTAGTGGCTCTCGTTTACTGTGGGTGTTGCGAATGAGGGACCCCGCACACCTACGACCACCGCCAAATCATTTCCCCATGCAAGAACTCATATTTCTGGGATTGTGTCTGCCATGCCACAGCCAGCTCACAAGATGGCCGCCACCACGCCTGCATTCAATCCTGCACATGTCATGCCTCCTACACCCAAGCCTGCTCACTGAATGCCGACTACTCCAGGACCTGCTCACATCAATCCAGATAAGTCTGCATTTTATATTCCTTTTACCAATACATCAAAATATTTGGAATTAACTAATGCCACTTCAGGATCTGCCCATGCCATACCTGCTACTTGAGGAGCTCCTTCACAACAGGACCGCCATAGAGGAGCTTCGCGTTAAGATTCCGGCTACGCAAGCTACGATGAACGAAATGGCTGCCAGAGCCTGGGCACATCATAAGATGGCTGCCAACCCAGAGCCATCACCACTGCACATGAAGGCTGTCAACCTAAAGCCAGAGCCATTGTACAAGATGGCTGCCATGCCTGACCCTCTGACCAAGATGGCCACCATACCTGATTCTGAGGCCAAGATGGCCGCCAAACCCATGCCAGAGTCTCTTGACAAGATGACTGCCATGTCTGACCCCCCAGATCAAGATGACCACCATGCCTAATTCTGTGGCCAAGATGGCCGCCACACCCACGCTCGAGTCTCTAAGCCAAGACTGCTGCCACGCCTGAGCATCACCGCAAAATGGCCGCTATGCCTGAGCCCCGCCTCGTCACTGATGTCATGCAAGTTTCCCCAAAGGATTTTTTGGGGAAGGGCAGTATCAACCAAGTTCATGCGGCTGAAGAGCTATGGCCAAGACCGCCAAGACAATCTGCCAGTGTGTTGGACCCCCCTCTGATGTCAGGGAGAGCGGCAAGCATCCTGGTGACATTGACGCTCTCAAGCCCTGACATCATGGAGGCCCTACTACCCTCTGCTGCCCTTCCTATAATGGCGTTCCCCATTTGGGCTGCACATTGTGCTCCAGAGGTCTCTACTATCAACGAATCTACTTATGTGCTTCCAGAAGTGGTAGCGTCTACAGCTGAACCTCAAGAGGTGTCGGCCTTGGCAATAGAACCTCCAGAGGTAGTGACGCTCATCAAGGAACTCACTGTCTGCCCTGTTACGGCCACGGAGGCTGTCCATAAACTCTCTGTCTGCCGTGTTATGGCCATGGAGGCCGTCCATGAACTCACTGTCTGCCCAGTTACGGTCACAGAGACTGTTCATGAACTCACCCGTTTGGTGGCCATTTTAGCTGGAGTCTGCCAAACAGAAAGGTGCTGAAAGTTTATCCTGTTTTCTTCCTATGCCATAGCCTTGACTTGCCTTGTTTTTGTTTTGTCTGTTTCATTTGTTACTTTGCATTGCCCTCTTGGATTTTTGACCTCGGACTGTTTTTTGAACGTTTTGCTATATGCCCTGATCATTGCTTGTATACTGTTTACGATTCTGTTTGCACTTGGATATTCCTGTTTGCCAATATTTGAACCCTGCTTGTTTGACCACATTGTGTATCATTAATGCTTGCATTTGGATCTTATGCTTGCCTGTCACGGCCCTTGTTACACACTAAATGACAATTGACATTATTTCAACCAAATTGTGACATTTTAAATGTGACCTATTTAAAACCTTCAAACCTACATTCATTTAACATGCTTTCTATGGACATAAAATCACTTTTGTGAAATTCTTGTGATCTTAATGTCTTTGACCTACATACACATATAGTACCTGGACCAGTCAATTTTTTTTTAAATTGAGATTTATGAATGCTTTCCATTAATGCATGGCTTGTTAAAATAGGACAATATTTGGGTGATATACAACTATTTGAAAATCTAGATTCTCAGGGTGCAAACAAATCTAAATGTAGTGTAGTGTCTTTAAAAGTTGTCTAAATGAAGTCCTTAGCAATGCATATTACTAATCAAGAATTAAGTTTTGATATATTTAAAGTACACAATTAACTCCCTATTATTTTCGTACTCCCGTACAATTATTTTGACCATAAACTTTCCTATGCGATTTATGACTGCTTTTGAAGTTCAGGATCGCATACATGTATATAGGAAAGTGAAATGTCAGCATACAGTGAGTGCTCAGTTTACTACTTTTAACTGCACTGGTCAGCTGCAGAAAGATTTATAGTGGATTTACAAAGGAACATTGACACAATGCATTAGAAACTGTCAGGGAGACTGGCAGATGGTGACGAGCAATCATAATGCTTGTCATCATGTTTAACACCCTTTCACAGCATCTGCAATAAACAGAAAAATGCTCCTGATATTGATGTTCAACTATGCTCAACCAATAGCACTTTTCTACTAATCTTGAGGAAATTACATTGGCAGCAGAGAGAGATTTGAAGGATGAGAGAATAATACTCATCTATTTAAATCTAGAGGCAGCTGTCCCCATATTTATCTATAATCTATCCATCTCTGAATTTCATTTATATGCTTTTAATTACTTATCTAATTCCTATAGTGCCATTTTGGAGCGTATACTCTGAACGCACTACATATGCCGTTCTGTGTTACCCGCACCATAATAAACAATTTGTGTCCTGTGGATATTCTTCAGAATGGGGCTACTGTGACGCGCTGAGACACAGAAGACACAAATTATTGAATAAAGTTGTTATTTTAATTGCCTTTTGTAGAATTCATACAAGTTAAAACCTACATATAGGTGTATTTTTAGGATAGATGAAGTAATTGTAATGGACCAGGTTAAAGGAATTGTAATTGTCCAGTTTAGCTCTTCAGTACAAGTTGCCACAGTGACTGAGGTGGATCTTTGTTAAATTTGCTTCATGGAACCAAATCATTTAATAGTGAGTTAGACTAACTGTCCTTTTTGTTAAATGTGTTTTATAAAACAGGCCTTTAGGCATTAGAAAACAGAAGACACATAAGGTAATTTATGATTTGCTGTCTATCTGAACCCAATTTAGTAAAAGCGATATTTTTTCCCCATTGCATCGAAATGCATTGTGTTGAATCTAATCAAAATGGGATCACACTGCATCATAACCGGTGTGAATCACATTACATCGCTAGCTGCTTCATATGTATCTTCCATGTATCATATTGTTGAACATGAATCGAGATGCGTATCGCATTGGCTTCAGTTATGAAGATGCACATCCCTAATAAAAAACTAATAAAATAAATAAATATTGCCCATTGCTATGGTTATTACAATGTCAAACATTGCAATTTAATGCAGTTATCACAACCTTTATTCATTAAATAATTAAATTATAAATGGGTTACACATAGGAAGCGATCAAAGATACTCACTAAAGCTGAAATCTACTTAGCTGCAATGCTCAGTACTGTAAAAACGCACTGTAAATTGAAACCTTTGATGCTCCTCAAAGACACAAATATGCTAGCATCTGAAAGAAGTCACCTGCCAGTGGGCCGGTACTCTGGACCACTGGCACTGTGAAAAGGCTGATATCACAGTCTCTCTGTAACGATCTGCTGGAAGTGCCAGTTGAACTTTTGTATTGCACTTCCAGCCCCCTTGTTGTATTTTTCAACTCCTTATCGGTTTTATCATATGTGCTCCCAGTCTCCACCCACCTAATGTGTTGCCCCAGCAACTGATATGTTCTCCACCCCTTTCTTGTCATTAACCCCTGATTTCCCAGTGTTCCCCGCTCATCATCATGTGTGTTTCGTGCCACCTTTGTAAGCGTCTTCCCGTGTCTATTCATGTTCTTTGTGTTCTTTGGACTTCCGTTGATGACCCAACGCTCTCTCTGGACTACTTTCTTGCCTTTGCCTTCTCTGATCCTGATTGCATAAAATAAATAAAGCTTGCACTTGATTCCGCACGTCTTCCCGTCTCTGAACCGTGACACTCTCCAAGTTTGCACAATTCTGCAATCGCTGAATATAATGCAGAATAAAAAAAAGTAGTTTTTTATGATCCTGCTTAATTTGTAATTTAACTGAAAATAAGAAAATACATTCTTAATTACTTAAAAATAAATATATACGGTACATTAAATGTGTTCTGTAGCATATATAATTCTAAATAATTGTATTCTCATACTTTATTAATGATCAGTTTATCATTGTTTTAATTATTATGTTATATACCAGAGGTGGTCAAAGAACACAAATCAAGTACTGCTCAAAACTGCTCAAAATACCTGGGATTTTTGACGAGCATGATGCATTAATTTTCAATGTAAAGCTTACACTGCAATGTACCCGAGAGAAAACAGTTTTGAGTTTCAAATTTTCACCAGTAAGAAAAAGGTGTTTTGAAGCGTAGGCTATTGTTTTGCATAACGTCACAGAACGTTATATATGATATGAGAATAAGTTAGGATTAACATCTGAAGGAAAAAGAGGGCATTACTTCAGCATTGTACACACAACTGTTAATTACTGTAGTTACCTAAATATCAAATCCTTTTTTCCCCCTCAGATGTTATATATAAAAACTATTTGGACATCATCTAAAAATGACTATAACAGCACCAGCAAGCTTGTTAGCTAAATAATCAGCATTAACGTTAGATAACAATATTTAG
>JAUCNO010000236.1:11171674-11185751 GCA_032353835.1 Enteromius viviparus | reverse complement strand
ACTGACTTTAGTTGGTCAGGCTAATTCTTAGACAAAGTCTTAAGACAATGGCTATGTTTATGCAACCGGCCCCTGATCGCAGTGTGAGTGTAAATAGGCAGCAGATGAAGTGCTTATTAGCTTTTCGATTCGAAGCCAAGCTCACATAAGTTCAGCATTCCAATTTACGATGGTGATTGAAGAGTGGCTGGTGACACGGCATTTACAGCGCCGGTGGTTCCAGTGTTGAGTGGATTGGCACAACAGTTTGCACTAACCACTGTTGTGTTCATGCGGCCATCTGCCCTGTGCTCCTCAGCACACTAAAAGAGCTTTTCTAAAAGAGCAGCTCACGGGTGGTACATCTTTGTAAAAATGTGTCTCTTTAAAGATACCACTCGTGCATGTGACGGGTGACGGTCACGATCGCTGTCTCTTGTGTCTGGGCAAAGCAGGATGAGTCATCTTTTCTTAGGATGATCATCACGGAGCTGCAGATCAAACTTCACTTCAGGCAAAAGGGGACGGGGCAACCATTCCTCTGCCTAGTTGTAGAGCTTGCATTGGTGAAAGCTGCGTGAGATCTGCTTCTGGCAGGGGACGATCTGGTCTAACGGTGGTGGTGAGGAAAAAGCCCCTCCTTCCACCGGTGCTCTGATACCAATGGAGCTGCCATTGGGGCAGTCTGGACCCTCACAACAGGCTCCAGCTGTTACCTTTGGCCCTCGCCCCAGTGACCGGATGTCGATTGCTGCATTGGAAGGAGAGTCAGAAAGTTCTGGAAATGAAGTTCCTGCTGGCGTGGCATCCAATGGACATATGCGATTCCGCATACAGATCCAAAATTGATGGCTATGTTTGCCCGGGCCGCTGAGGGGATCGGACTTGAGTGGGAAGTCCCACCGTGTCCCGAGTCCTCCAAAGCTGGTTGACCGGTCAAAGGGGTGGCTCACACTGGTTCTCAGGGCCCCGCCCTGGTACTTTTCTACCTGGAAGTACATGAATTGCTCACCAGAACGTGGATGGCACCTCTCACTGCCAGAAACCAGTCTGGTGGATGTTCCTCCTTCACCACCCTTGACAGCGGTGCAGCTAGGGGGTATGGGGGTCCCCCCAGTGGAGTGGTTGCTAGCGTCGCTACTGGGCAGGGAGTTCCTGTGCTCCCCTCCCAGACCTTTAGGCAATTGTCGACAGTGTTTATATGGTCTGTGGAGAAGCTGAATCTGTTGCGAGTCCATCAGGTCAAGGCACTGAGCACTTGGACGAGGGTGGTCATGTCCCAGAAGTTCTCAGTGAACTCCGCACCACCACAGACCTCGCACCCTGAGCAAGAAGGGTTACGCCGCGGTTTCTGGGTCGTTCATTGTCCACTGTGGTGGTCCAGGAGCACCATCCGAGGTTGTGTTGGTAATGTGAGTGAGACGGGACAAGTTCCTTGATGCTCCCGCGTCCCTGACCGGCCTCTTCGGCGATGCAGTGAGGAACTTCCCCTAGGAGTTTCCTGCTGCTCAGTAGCAGACTGGCGCTGTTCTGCCTGCTGCAGCTGCTGCCTCCACCCGGCCACCGAAGGCATCACCTAAGATTACTCATCGTCGAGATGGGCCCCAGCCGCCGCCACTACTCCCGCACATGCCAATGCAGCAGCCATAAAAACAGGCAGCACTGTGGAGCCGGCCACTGGGCAGCCGCCCAGCCCGTCCAGGCCCCCGCCAAGCTGGCAGCAAGCGAGAATGCAAGTGGCCCGAGGACGGGCGACCCAGGGATGAAGCGAACTGCTCTTCAGGACATGCCCCTGTTTTGTTTGCAGAAATTGGTACACTTCTAGCAAAGGGAGTGATAGAGGTGGTCCCTTCAGCCGATATGAGGACTGAGTTTTAAAGCCCTTACTTAATAGTGCCCAAGAAAGGAGGTGGGTTTTGACCGATCCTGGATCTGCGAGTCCTGAACTGAGCTATTCCCAGGCTCCCGTTCAAGATGTTGATGCAGAAATGCATTTTCGAATGCATTCATCCCCAGTATGCCACTTATGAAGGTTCAATCACCTCCCATATTCTATATGCATTGAAAGTTCATGATATAAAGGGGAAGGGGCAGCTTCCATGGCATTTTGGTAGGGATTCCTATTCGTTGGTCACCGACGTGACTCGGAGTGACCAAATGAAACGTCTCGGTTACATATGTAACCCTCGTTACCTGAAGAAGGGAATGGAGACGTCCCGTCGCCAGGGGGCTGTACCGCTGCTAGGGAGCCATGTCACCGGCTCGGCTCCTCAGCGAAGAACTAATGAGCGCTTCATCCACTGCCTATTTATACTCGCGCTGTGATCATATGCCGCTGGATGTTAATCAGCGCATGCCAATTTCATTGGCATGTTTTCATAGACGCAGAGTAGATTGGACAACTCGAAGCGAGATTCCTATTCATCGGTCACTGATGTGATGTCTCTGTTCCCTTCTTTAGGGAACGAGGGTTACATACTGTATGTAACCGAGACGTACTCCAGCGTTCTGCCACATCTGTAAAGTAGAATAAAGGAGAAGTTTCAATACTCTTCAGCAAAAAAAGTAAATGTTTGCTTCAAAAAATATGTTTGCTTCATATTCTGAGTTTATTCTTTTTGATGAATACTAATTCTGAGTTTATTCTTTTTGATGAATACTAATACAATGCCTCTGTATTCCTTCCAATATGGAGTCAGAAGACTTGTCAGTCAATTAATAAGAAAACATTGATGTTGAAAACTCCCCGATGGAGGGAACGGAGACGTTATGTCGTGACAACAGACTGGGGTCATTGACTTGGGAGCCCTGATTCGCTCTGATAGAGAGAAAACACCAATCAGAATTCATTCTGAATGGCTAGTGGAATTTTGCATGCTAAGCCTCTCCCCGCCAAGCGGTTATAAATAGGCTGCAGCTGCATCCACTCTTTAGATATTGCTGAGGAGCCGAGAGCCAGGCCCTCTGGGCCCCCCAGCAGTGGGGCTCGAGGCGGTGACAGAGGGACATAATGTCTCCGTTCCCTCCATCAGGGAACTGGGGTTACAATAGGTAACCTAGACGTTCCCTTGTCTGTCGGTCACTATGACGTTTTGTCGTGACGACAGACTGGGGTCCAATATGGAAAGCACCACCGCCAAAGGGCCCCATCGCGACCGACAGCTAATTGTCGGGGACGATGCTGTACAAGGTCACAAGCTTCCCAACGCTCCGGTGCAAGACACTTGACCGCAGTACCGGTAGGGACCAATGGAAGGTCTTTGCGCCTGGAGGGAGCCAAACTTTGCGTTCCTGAACTCGAGAGTACTTTAGACTCTAGAGAAGGGATTTCGACCTTCATGAGGATTGCTTCAGATCCTCCTTTTTGTTGTTACAGTTTGGCGGAACAAGGGGAGCGCTCTTAAAGAGCGCTACGGAGCACTGCACCCTGCCCGAAGGGAGGTAGTGTGCGGTATGCAGTATGGAATCTCCCTTACTGGGCGCTGTCACATACGCAGTCATGCCTAAGGGCTAGTTCCACCCGCAGGGGGAAAGACTAGACACACATAGGCAGGCCGAGGGAAGACACGAGTTTACCATCTGGGAAACTTTCTTGTGGAATACCTTCGCAAGAGATTTTATATTTATTTATATGACAAAGCAGCTAGGGCCCTGTCCAGAGTCCCGAAGCTGCCTGCCCATTACAAACAGTGCCCCAGCCCAGCCTGGAAACATCTGTCGGGACGACAGAATGCCGAGACACCTGGCCAAGGAGCACTCCGGCCCGCAGGAACACAGGGTCTTTCCAGGGGCTGAGAGTGCGGCGACACTTCGGGGTAATAACCACATGGAGTGTGCTGCAGCGCCATGCCCATCTCGGGACCCGGAAGTTCAGCCAGTGCTGTAGTGGTCTCATATGGAGCAATCCGAGCGCCGTAACAGCAGCTGCGGGAGCCATATGCCCCAGGAACCTCTGAAATTGTTTCAGTGGCACCACTTTCCTGCCTTCGAGGGAACTCAGGCAGGTCAGCACTGACCAAGTGCGTTCCTCTCTGAGGCACGCTGTCATACTCACGAGTCTAACTTCACACTGAGAAAAGGAACTCTCTTTTCCCAGTTGACCTGAAGCCCCAACCGGCTGAGGTGCTGAAACACTAGCTCCCTGTGATAGCACAACTGCTCTCGCGAATGGGCCATGATGAGCCAGTCGTCAAGGTAATTGAGGATCCGGACACCCATTTCCCATAACAGGGCAAGGGCGTCCTCCATGACCTTCATAAAGACTCGTGGGGACAGGGAGAGCCCGAAGGGGAGGACCCTGTACTGCCATGCTCGAACCTCGAATGCAAACCTTAGAAACGGTCTGTGTCGAGGAAGAATTAAACATGGAAGTAAGCGTCCTTCAGGTCGACCACTGCAAACCAAGCCTGGCGCTGAACGCATTTGAGAATGCGTTTCTGCATCAACATTCTGAACGGCAGCCTGGGTAAGGCGTGGTTCAGAACCTTCAGGTCCAGGATGGGCCGAAGGCCACCGCCCTTCTTCGACCCAATGAAGTATGGGTTATAAACCCCTGACTTCATCTCGGCTGAAGGGACCGGCTCTATTGCATCCTTTGCCAGGAGGACAGCAATCTCCTCGCACAGTACAGAGGCGTCTCGGGCTGCCACCACAGTCTCGAGCACGCCACTGAATCTGGGAGGAAGCCAAGTGAACTGAATCGCTTAGCTGAACCGGATCGTCCGGAGTAGCCATTCCGACTGGCTGGGTAGCTCGGCCCACGCCTCCAGTCTCGTCGACAATGGTACCAGTGGAGTCACCGGTCTGCCTGAAGGTGTGCAGCGGAAAGAAGGGCACTTGAGTTGAGCAGAAAAATTAGACACTCAAAACTTTTCTCTCAGGTACATTGCAGTTTAAGCTTTACATTAAACATAACTGCATCATGCTTGTCAAAAATCCCAGGTATTGTGAGCAGTAAGATTATGAAAAAATATTTGCTATATAAAATTAAGTAGACCGTAAAAAATTGCAGTTCTTTTTTACTTAAGTACATAAAAAACAAGTACTTGCACTCAAGTAAAATCGAAAAGGAGTACTTTTACTGCAGTAATGTTTTATAGTATGGATCTGTACTTTTACTCAAGTACTTGATTTGTGTACATCGACCACCTTTGTTAGGGACAACCCTATTCTTCTAACCTAAGCAAAATCCAGTATAGCCAGATTTTATTGAAGCTGTATCCCAGTTATACCACAAAAAGAGATTTACATTTCTCAGAACTTCTGACTTTCTGATTCTGTTTTTATTTATTCATGTTGTAAGGAGGACACTGCCACAGAATGTGAATCCATATGCAGAAGTTTATTAAAAGCAAGAGACAGAGACAGGTTAATCAGTTCGAGCAATTGGTCAGTATCAGTAAGGCAGTCTGAACCTGATCATAAACGAGAAGGCAGGCAGTAGGTCCAAACAGAGACATCAGTCCAATCAACATACCAGGTAGAAGGAGAATCTGAGGAATCGTGGTCAAGAACAGGCAGAGTCGTAACAATAATAAGGCAGAATAACAATGAGAGAAAAGCTTGGTAAGGCATTGAGACTGGCAATACTTCACAGAGTGCTTGAGTTTGGTTACCAGCTTTATACAGGTCTAACAGGAAGTGACTGCAGAGGGAGCAAAGTTGAGCTAGTACTCTAGCGAGGGCTCCCTCTGCTGGCTTGGCATTACACATGTACAGTATAAATTAGATGCTGACATTTTTTCGGGAATCCCACAGGTCACGGGATTCCCGTGGGATTCCTGCGGGATGGGAGTCATCTTTGCTATTAAACACGGGATTGGGGCGGTACAGGATAAATAGTTAACGGGAGCAGACGGGAGCGGGAATTTAACCAATAGGAAAGACGAAAAAAATAAGTAAATCATGCACCATTTTGTAGTTTTGTTTTAATACGCCTACAATGTAACGCAATTAAAAAATAACTAAACGACCCACCCGTTCAAGAAGCCATCTTTTTGTATATATATGGGAGTGGTACAGGAGTGGGAGTCATTTTACCAGGAGCGGGATGGGACGGGATTATTTTTTAAACTTTGGTCTGGGAGTGGGACGGGACAGGATTTCTTTCTATGGGAGTGGGACGGGGACAGATCCACTCCCGTGTCATCCTCTAGTGCGCTCGCGTATTATTGGCATATTTGCCACCATACGAGTCTCGCTGACTGTGGATCACGTGCACAATCACATACAGCAGTAACCGGTGGGGGCGGGGCTGCATTGTTTTCGCTGCAGGTACACACAGCCTAGTAAGGAATCCTGCGCTTTCACATTAACGACACAGAAAATGCACATATCGTAGGAACGGTATCACTTTTTTTGTTTGCGGTTTTGAAACCGTGACTTTTTCAAACCGCCGTAAACCTTGAAACCGGTTATCATCCCATGCCTACTCCGTACTAAACAGGAACAAGAAAATAATCATAATCATCTTTCAAAATGAAAGTCTTCCTCATTCTTAAAATATGCAGACTCCTGGTCAGTTAACAAAGCTCTTTGTTTAGGCCCACTCACAGCAGCTGACACCGGCTCAGAACACAATCACAGCTCAACGTCAGCACCATTTCACACTTACAGACTTCATCAGATCTGCTGGAGCTTTTCAGTCTACTATATTTAACCAATATGCTTTGTTTTAAAACACCAACATGCACATATTTGTGTCATCCTTTCCTGACATACATTTAAATGATCACTAACTTCTGCCCCTTTATATTTAATTTTTATATTTAACAATAACGGCCCATTTATAGTTAAAAGCAATGAAATAACATATGCATAACTGTCCAAGAGTCATAAAACAAACGACTTCAGAACAAATTAAACATATGTGTTCTGTTCTCAGTGGAGGAAGCACCAATACCAGTGAGAAAGCTTTCTATAACCTGCATTTATTGTGCTTTCTAGGGTGGGACAAAGGCTTATTGTCTAAGCATTGTGCTGAACACACAGGCAGTGTATGAAGTGTGCCACAGGGCTGTTTGCCCACTCACTGCATCAGTACTAGACTGAGAGCATCTGTGCACAAGAACATCTATAAAGACATATGCAAACAGCAGACTCTTTAAAGGCTTTCAGCATTGGCCACAAGGTCAGAAGCACCAAAACTGATATTCCAATGTTCATCAAATATACCTGGATGTCAGTGAAACACCATCCTGCTCTTTTTCCATAGTGATGCTTGTCTCCGAAAATGCTTCCCTCCAGAACCGGTGTGATATTAATAGGTCCCAGCTTAACCTACAGATGACCGTAATATAGGAGATTCACAGATGAAGCTACACAGTGCTAATGCAATGTGACAGGTTCTATGGTGTGGAAGTAATAAATGCTTTTATTGCAGGTCACATCACTCATGGTCTCGGAGCAAAAGTCTGAGACTATGATTTACATAATTTATTTGAAATTAAATAACTGAAAAGACCATGTGGTGACAGCCAAGCTCATATTCATAAGTAATGAGTAAAGTGATTATCACTCAAAAAGAGAAATAGCAGTCTAGAAAAATTATTGCATTAACACCTACAATTATTATGAGAAGAGACTGAGTAAAATAAATGTTTTACCTTTTCACAGGGTCCTTCTGAAGTAAACCCATTACTAGACTCTCAAACTCCAGACTGGACTGCGAGTAAGCAGGTTCTTAAAAAGGAAATCATAGGTTATTAAATGTTTAATAAAGGAACACTTAAATGCCTTTAAGTAGAGGTGTCAGACCTTTTTGTCTTAGGGGTGGAGGATCTTCATTTAAAATGAGATCAACTAGACCAGTCACACTCTCAGAGACAAAGGGTGATTTTCCTAGGAAACAAAAAAGAAAACGAGACAGAGAATTAAAAATAAAAATCAACAATGAAAGTAAAAGCTGTGGATTAAAAAAAAAGCTGTGGATTATGTGTAACCTGTGAACATCTCATATAGGATGCAGCCTAATGCCCACAGGTCACTGCAGACACTGGTGTCTGCTCCTCTCAGCACCTCAGGAGCACAATACACAGGAGAACCTGCCAAAAAAAACAAAGTTCAGACATCACAGCCTATCTAAAACCTTAAAAAAGATCTGGTTGTTATTAGATAAATTAATGATAAAGTAATACATTTTGCTAACCTTTAATTCTGTTCTTGATGTTTCGTGAAGAGATAATGTTTTCTTTGCTGTCTCCAGCTTCTGTCTCCTCTGCCATCACAAGAGAGAAGAACTCCTCTAGACTTTCTCCTTGAGCTTTGGCCAGGCAGAAACTAGAGTACTTCAGAGTTCCCGGTCCATCCAACAAAATCTATGTGAATATACAGTGACATTAGATGAAAAACGGCAAAAACTTGCAGCATAACAAACGTTGTCCTCACATGTTGTTCGGTGTTTGTTTAAATAACAACGAGTAGGTATTTTTTATAGCACTTTCACTTGTAGAAAAACTCAAGAAAAGCAAACAAAATGTAAAAACAAACATTCAGATAAATGTCAAGGAAGGAAAACAAGCAAGATGGCAAAGTGGTGCATACTGAAGGACTAATGCACTGAACAGCATCATGTGGTATAATGAAGTCTGGGGCTTTAACGGATGGAAAATATACTAATTAAGAATAAACGAAAGTTTAATAATTTTGTCCATTAGGAATTGACTAAATTATAGTTATTTGTTAATTATTAATTTCCGAAATCTAATGTAAGAGACAGGTTGCTGGTGGGAAGGGAGAGATTGTTGTCAAATACTTGTGCTGGTGCATAAAGAAAGTTATTTTGATTTTACAAAAAAAAAAAAAAAAAAAAAAAAAAAACACTGTTAAACTCTGTTTAGGATGTAATGTGACACTGTACATTATCTAGCCCAGGATGAACATATATGGCAATGGATCACCTAACGAGTGTGATACTTATACCTTCGCTGGAGTAAGATCTGAGATAACAATGCCAGAGTCGTGGATGTATTTAAGACCTTTAATCAGGTCAATGGCAAACTCTCGCACTACTTCCTCAGACAGACATTCATCTTGAGCGATCAGTGCTGCCAAGGATCCACCTAAAAAGAAAGAAAAAAGAATTGCAAAAAGTTAAAGCCAAACATAAACACAAAAACATACAGTAAGCATTGGATTTTAACAAATAAAAAGCAAGATGGGATTAAAGCAGATACAAGTTTATAACAATTTTAGGGATCACTGGTATAACAAATACTATTATTTAAGGTTTTTTTGTCATTTGCATTTATGTTTTTGATTATTTTTACCACATCAAGTTAAAACAAACATTGTCCCTTTGATTTGTTGCCTTTATTTTAGTTTATGTAGTTTAACTTTATGTGTAATACTATAATAACCTTGAATCTCACCTGTGCACATCTCCACCACCAGCCACAGATGGTTGCTGGTCTCATACCATTCATAAAAAGACACCACATTGTCGTGCTTAATGTCATGAGCAAGTCTCACCTGTTGAGATAATGTGACATTTATCAAACACAAAAGTACTGTGTTGGGTAAACACTTTAAAGTGCATGCAAAACATTGTTCAAAACAAAGAGCTTAACAACTGCGCTTGTACACACGTGGTTTGTGAGTTCGGGTCTCTTGGATTTGTCACTACAGATGATGGCCACGAAATGTATGCTGCCTTTCCTTCTTCCCTTATAAACCACCGATCTGCTACCTCTCCCGATCTCCTCATACAAAATAAAGTTCTCCATCTACACAGGGATGAACAGCATAAACATTAAAGCCAAAACAAGCATCTAAAACCCATGCCAGTTTTGAATTTGAGTTATTTCAGATGAAGAAACACACCTGAGACTCACGTGAAATTGAGAGCTCGAGCACACCAGTAGCTTACAGCACTAACGTTAACTACTAACGCAACTTCCTGAACATGGAGTCACTATGAATCACACAACGAATCAGTATTACAGAGACGAATCGATTAACACCATATTTTAAGCATTTAAATAATATATTAGGCTTAAAATAGGGGTTATTGTCTTTTACATAAGTTCCCTTTCGCGCCGCAGACAACTGACAAACTGACACAAATTAGAAGCGAAACCAACTCGCATGAGGGGAAGTCACCTAAAACCGTTTTAAAATGGGGGTTATATTTACAATTGTACGATATAAGTGCATTTTTACATAAAATATATATATTTAAACGTTAAATATGTAAAAATACAAGATAGCCACTTGCCATTTTATCATCTATTTAATAAAGCAGTATTTATACACCCCTACTATTGGACGGTCCCTCGTTGCTGGGATACAGAAGAGGACGCATTTTTAAGTTTAGGAAACAGGTTCCACTGAGCATGCGCACCCGGAGAACCAGCCATTGGTTGAACACATCAGAATCTTAACCTGTTATATACACCTGCTTCTTTATTTTTACTGTTTGCATTATTGTTGAAGTATTTTGTTAAGTAATTTAGTAGTATGTAACCATATAGATTAAAATTCATTTTGTAGTGTGAGACAGGATATTGAGAAAGGAATGCGTGTACAATATACTTGTTCATTAATGATATTATGAAAGTTTGATTTTATTGTTTTACATTTTATTTCATGTTGTGTTTTGGAAGTTACCATGTACTAACATACTGCGTGTAAGTCCTATTTTTAAAATTTAAATTTAACCTATTTTAAAAACTAAAATTGAATGACCACTACTTTATAGTGGGCATTTTCTTTTATTTAAAAGAAAAGAAAATGAGGAGGCAGTCAAATACGCTGTGTTCAACATTTTTTTTTAGTTGTGAAAGAGTTGCAAAAGCAACAGAAAGGACTGGGAGTGGCGTCACAGTCAGAGAGGGTGAGAGAGAGAGAGAGAGAGAGAGAGAGAGAGAGAGAGAGAGAGCAGTTTAATGTCTGGGGCGGAGATCGTGTAGCGTGTGATACCGGCTTTTCGCATGAGATTCTGGGCATCATAACGTTCTTAGCAGTGGCAAGAGTTCATCTTCTTTATTCTTCTTTCTTTCGCTCAGAGCTTCGCTGAGGTGAAGTACAGATGCTCAGATCTCCTAAAGAACATAAATACCAAACTAGGCAGGATCGCTGTGCTACTTTTCATACGGCAGCAGCAGGTCTTTTGAAAGGAAGCCGGGGCTCACTGTCTTTGTTTTCAGATAATTACGAAATAATGTCAACTACGTCGTAAAAAAGTGCATTAGTTAAACAGCCTACCGAATAATTTGGGTTAAAACTAGCTGGTTTAGAAAAACAGGATTGTCTTTTGCGATTTAAACGACTTTTCAAGTAAACCTGCATCTGACCTGGACTATTTACTTTGGCTTAAAGGACAACCTCCGTGTTATGGTAAGATATTATACATCCATATATCATACACAAACGTCCCCATTAATTAATATGTTTAGCCATTGCAAATGACTAGCACTGTTTATTCAGATTGTCCAATAGTACACCTCCTGGCTGTATCCCAAAATCTAGTGAGCTGCGAGCTGCCTAGCTAGCCAGCAGACTGGAACTTGCTTAACGATGGCCAAATGTGCTGCACCCGGCTCATTTGTTTTTTTTCGGACACATCCTAAACTTTAAATGATGCTTTGCTGGTCCAGGACCAGCATAGTTTGCTTGTTGAGTTTTAAAGCACATTTCTGCTCACGAGGAAGAAGTGAAAAAGAAACACTCTACTCTGTCTTGCTTGTTCCTCTCAATGGAGAAACATTTATCCTATTACTTGACTTCAAGCCAAACTAAAAACTTAAGCAAGCAACTTTTAATAAGCTCATGCTACAACACAAGCAGATTATAGAATCTGATTACATCAATCTACTTTCTTTAATACTTTTAAGATTTGATTTCATTCGTGTTACAGCAATCCATGGTGAAACTGTGACCATATTTGACCTTTCGAGTAAAGCAATACTTTCAAAAAGTTGTTTATACTCTAAGTCCAATTTTGCTTTTGAGAATATATTAAGCCTCGTAAGTTGGAAAACATGGACTTCTGAAACTAAAATGAGTTGTTCATGGTAGTGTAGTGAAGATAATGACAGTGATACCATATACAAGCAGATGGAATACAGTTCATGACCCCTTCGTCCTACTATTTTGGTGATGATATCACACATCACACATCAAGAGGACTGTGTTACTGCCCATGCAAAAATATACATGATGAAATGTAAGACACAACACACTATTTTACTGGACTCATATAAGTATAATATATAAATTTTGCCAAAAGTATTGTTCAGTAACATGCTGTTTAAAGTTAATTTTCAAAGTCAGTGATCCAAAACAGTAGAAATTCCACTGACTTGTAATGTTAACGGCTGCATGTGTAGTGAATGATTAACAAATCATATTGTTCCATCAACATTGTTACTTTCACAGCTGAGTGTATCCCAAAGTTCTGCTGATCTGAGATTTAATCCATGTCATGCATGTTCTAAACTTCAGAATACCATTGCTTATGCTCTGCTCTTGTACACCGTGTTGCTCTGAGGATCATGTAAAAAGCTGAAGTGAAACAGAAAGTGCATGATTTCCTAATCTAGCACAGATTACGTTCTTGCCTACTTTTTATTGCATCAAATGCTCAACTATACTAGTGTCTCACTGTTTTATAGTCGCATGAGTCGCAGACAGCTGGCTCTTCCCTAGAGACCAAGAAAGCATCTGTAGAGAGACATATGAGTGCACGCTGTCCTTCAGGGTTATTTGTTTCTGCATGTGTGGTTTGCTTTCATGAGCACGTGTAGTTCATGCTGTAACAGCCGAGATAGTGTGTTACACTTAGTCATACGTCCTCTCTCATAGAGGTCAAGATCTCTTTCGCTCACATTAAAGCCCAATCCCAATTCTATTTTGTACCCATTTGCCTTCCCCTCGCTCCTTCCCCTTTTGAGTGACATGCATTTGCAGTGCACAATATCCAAATTCTAGTGATTTGTTGGCTAATCAATGTTTTTAGTGATTTATAGGCCAATAAATACTTTGTTTTGACCAAACCTAGCCTAAATTGTATGTAGGGATATTATGTGACACTGTAGGATACTATGTTACTGAAACACTATTTCTTTTTACCCATTTGTTTGCCCATTCGCAGACACATTTAATGCGTTGAGTAAATGCGTTTTCAATTTCTTGTTTATGATTCCCAGGTTATGAGACATTATAGAATTATCCATAACCTGGTTTGTATATAATCATCTATGCAATGTAAATGATAGCCTATGCCTCTGTCTGCTCAGAGAGCATTGAGAGGTGAAAGGCCACAGCCTTCAAATGCACTCAATTGATTTTTCTAAAAGAGTTTATCTGAATACTCATTGTTTTCTTGATTGCAGTCTCATGAAGGTCATATGTAACCTCTGAAGAAACTGTGCTCTTTCTTTTGCTCGTCATTGTGATTTGTGTATCTTAATCTAGGGGGAATTGAGCTTCCTGAGTAACGCACTCAGTGTGCACTTAGACAGACCTTCTTCGTGTCTGCTGTATTTGCCATGTGTGTTGACAGTACACAAATAAATGCAGGATATTGGCTTTGGGTCGATATGAGTAATCTTATATCTGTGACTTTTCAAACATTCTGGGGTCTGTTTCTGGTATCAGCATCACAATTTGTCTTGCAGTCAGTAGTTATTATACAAATTGTATTTGTGTGCACTCATGCACCAGATCTCGGTATAATGGAATTTGTGCTTTATTAAAGCAGCTAGCTTTAATCGCGTGCTATTAATAGAGCTTACTTCCTGTGTCTCTTCCTTTTTTCGTTACTTCTCAGATGATTTAAAAAAAACACTTTCATATACACCTCCACGCAAAGGTTTGGAGTAGGTTTTTTTATTAGGGATTTAAGCGCATAGAGCTGAAACCCTATTGTAATTGTAAGGATTTTTTAAAACTGATCGTGCAACTGATCGCTACAGTGCAAAAAACAAAAATTGCTGGCATTTTTGGCTATAGCTCTTAAACATTTGTCGAGGACTTTTCACATCGTCGCAATCCTTGCATTAAAACAACGATAATCACTGGAAATCAGGGGCCTGTACCATGATGGTGGCTAAACAAACTCAGAGTTACAGGATTAGTTTTGGGTTGACAAATCCAAACC
>JAUCNO010000236.1:11157232-11171574 GCA_032353835.1 Enteromius viviparus | reverse complement strand
CCGAGTTTCTTTCATGGTACCTAAAACCCAGGATTGGTGCAAACTAATCCTAAACTTACCTGGCTAGCCAGCTAATCTGGCTTCATGGTACAGGCCCCAGGTGTCCCCAACCAAGCAAGCCAGAGGTGACAGCGGCAAGGAACCAAAACCCTCTCCATGAGAGAATGGGGAAAAAAACCTTGGTAGAACCAGGCTTAGTTGGGGCCAGTTCTCCTCTGGCCGGACGCCCAGCACCTAATTTCCAGTTCAATTTTAAACGCATGTAAAGGACTTGTGTGTGTGTATGTTTGTGTGCATTTCTTTCCAGTGATCTGTCCACAGAGCTCATCTAGGTGTTTTGGTTTCCAATGAAGATCATCTCTTTGTGCTGACAGCCAGTGCAGTGTTGACATACTTCCTGGTTCTAGTAAGGACTCTAGCTACTGAATTTTGAACCAGCTGTAGTCTATTTATCAAGCGTGCAGAACAACCACCCAATAAAGCATTACAGTTAACGCATGAATTAACATTTCTGAATTTAAAGTTGAGAGCATAGGATGGAATTTAGAAATGTTCTTGAGATGGAAAAACACAGTTTTACAGATGTTAGAAACATGGCTTTCAGAGGAAAGATTGCTATCAAACAGCACACCTAGGATCTAGCTTCGCTTTATTGTAGCCAAGGGAGTCATATCCTTTGCGATGTACAGAGACTGGAAGTGCCTGGCAAAAGCCCCTCCCATGACGCAAATTTGAGTTTGTTGTGAAGCGAATTTCATGTGCGAATGAAGCACGTGAACTCAAAATAATCAAGCGTCCAACTACGCGTGAATAGCGTGATTATTTTGTGCAATGTAATGTAACGGAGCGGATCACGTGACAACACACGTGGTATTGTTTTCTAAGGGAAAGTAATCAAAATAATTGTCCTGGAAAAATTGACAATTGATACATTTCAAAGATCTAATCAGTAGCCCATGTTTTTGTAAAAAAAAAAAAAATCTATAGTCAACACCTATCTTTTGAATTTCCTTTAATCACACAGATTACTCACAGAGAGATTTCAAACAGAGGGATGCCGTAGAAGTACATGCTGAATAAATCAGGAATTTGTTTAGTCATGGATCCAACTGAGGTCCCTTACAGTGGTCTCTTAGCAACCGTAATCCAATCGGAATATTTATTTATTTTTCTGTAATAAAGTGAGGCCTCCTCATGTTTGCATTGTCTGTCCTGTGTTCTGGAAATAATCACAGTTCTGTGTTGAAGAGACTGGTTTCACTGCTTTTTACTGCTTTATTCATCTTTTCCAAATATCCGCTTTTGCGTTGAAGCTCTGCTTCATTGTGGATACTTTTCCAATCACAGTAACCCGGCAGAAATGACCTAACACAGACTTCACAGCGTCCTCTCTTTCTCTAAGCAGTTGGGAAATACAAGGCCTGAGTGGAAGCCAACAAATGCTTGAGGAGGAGAGCTAAATTTTGCAAATATTTTCCACATCATTTGCTTGTTGAACCAGCATGCATGAGAAATTAAGTGGCCAAATGACAAGTTAAGGTAGCAAGGAGGGGAGTTATTATCATAGAGGATAATAAGCTACAGTGAGCCTTATCTAATTATCCTAAAGAGTGTTCCTTTGTGTCAAGTGAGAGCGTGTGGAGGGGGTAGGGCTTTAGCCCCTGCCCCGTGCCCCCCGCATGGCCCCTGCCTAAAGATGTTCCCAGAAACATAAGAGGAGGAGACTGCTTGTCCAAGACAGGGTCTGAGTAAGGTTAGACTCTCTCTCACTCATTAAACATTGTTGAAACATTAAATCTTTTATAGCATTATGGATAAAGGAACATTTGATTCTGCTGTGAACTGAGTAGTCACTTTATTAATAGTTTATGGACATCTTTCTGCACATGACTGGTGGATAATGTGTTGTTAGGTCACATGATATTCCCGAAACAGCCTTTTAGCTTGTCTGTCAGGCAGATTATTGCTTGGGTTTCAGTTAAAATTGAACATGTTTGTGTTATACAATAAATTATATAAACATAAAGAACATATCCATTATATTTTTGTGTTTATTATATAGTTTACATAAACATAATGAAGCACTTCCTGCCAAATTATTACTGTAATTAATTAAAGAGAAAAAATAAAGAAAAAAAAACTCATTCTTATTTATGTAAAAAAAAGTAATGTTTGTATTTTTAGTCAATGATTTATTTAATTATTAATTATTAATTGTATGCATAATCACACAATGCAAAACAACTGGTGTAATTGTATTTATTCAATGTATTTATGAATAAATTTATATATTTTAAACATTTTAAAATGTTGAAATATTTGACCAAATTATGCATACATTGAAATTAAATTAAAGGGATGTTAACATGTCCAAACATATTAGGATGTTTTACAGTACATTTACTATGATTTTTCACTTAGATTATATTACTGTATATTGGTTTTCTATGGAAAGTTTTTTTTATTTTAATATTATTATTTTATTTTTAAGATGTGTCTATGGGAACCACTCAAAGAATTCTCATTAATATAACTGTTTAGTGAATTAAAAGTGTTATCTTTGCTTTTAAAAACAATGTGTTGCAGGCAAAATTAGAGATTAGTTGTTCTGTAGTCAAAATATTTCCCTTTAATTCAACATCTGTTTAGTCATCAGACATGAGACTCATGGGAATGTTTTCTGAATTGGGATCAGAGTGTGATCCCAGGACTACATCAACATCTGAAACATGGATGAAAACAATTTATCCAACAACATATTATTGGAAACCGTGAGCTAATGCAGTTTTCTGGTTGTCATGGGATCAAAATTCTCACTCATCACACCTGCATATGGTGTCGTTTCTGAACTGTGATCCTGTCGAGTCAGCAGGTACTTTGTTTTGAGTATACACTGCTTGTTTAATGGAATTTTTTCATTTGCCTGCCTCTGATCTTAATAGCTGGGCTTTATAGACAGATGAGAGGTTAAAAGCATCTTTAGAAGATGAGAAGGGTCTGGGCCACAGGGTGGGGAAGAATGGTGTTGAATGGAAACCAAACCATTGAACCACCGCAAGGGAGCTGTGGCGAATGTAATCCATTACTCACACATCATATGATAATCATAAATGTTTGCAGAAAGATGAAAATGAGATTTTGTAATAGAAATGCTGGAGAGAAACTAAAAAGCAAGATTTGATGTACGATGTATCACCAAAAATGTCGGACATATTGCAATCTGTCAGATATAGATGAGATAAAAATGCACTTACTATGTCATCATATTTAGACAATCTTATTCTAATGCCAATAATTTGTTGTTGTACTCCACCCACTCTTATCTATTGACAACAGGAACAATTGAAGTGTAAAAGGATGCATCCTGGTTGAACAGCTCATTTGCACCTTTTTAGAAACTTCAGAAAGCTCCCTGAGGAACAAACGTATGGTTTATTTTAAATAGCGTCCCAGATTGTGTTGGATGATTATGTTTGTTCAGAACATTTGACCAAAAAGTAAACAATTTTGTAAATGAGGCACAATGTCAAATGTGCCAATATTAGTAAAAGCAGCTACATTTCCAACCATTATAATTTCATAATGCTCAAACTGTATTAAAAATCTTCATGCATTCATGCAAAAACAGTAAAGTAACGTGATTGGTAGCAAACATTCAGACCTACCTTCTGTGAAGTGTAAACGCGCACCCTGTGTGGCAAACATATAATAGGAAATGTGCTCCTTCAGCAAGGGGTGTAAAAATACAACATTGTAACACAGTTCAGCATACAGGAAGTCCCCTCCACTGCAGGGTTGGGTTTTATTCTGTTCCCATTGCTGTTCCACAAGACGAGCTGTTGTGAACGGTGCAGTCCATTGTTTAGTCCAAAATACAACAGCAAATCTGATTAAGAAATTTAGGGAGGTGCAGTGAAGGATCGTTCCTCGTTATTCATGACTAAATAGAAAACCATTCTGAAAACAAAGCGAACATTTACAGCATTGCTATTTAAGTAGATTTTCTTTTTAGTTGTGTTATAGTGGCAGTAGTTTGCACAAAAGCTTTGAGGGCCAATGCTTGTCAATGGCAGCTGATTTATTATGATGTAATGTCAGTCCATTCACAGTTCCCGGGATTTGTTTGCGATTCTTTGAATCCGTTGCCGTCAGCATGATTAGGCAATGCCTCTTTGTAAAAGTGTAATCGCTTGAAGACAGACATTTTATGTCTTGTAAGGGGTTGAATTGACTTTGAAATGAACAAGCAGAAGCCTGTTGCTGCAGGCACAAAAACAAAAATGGTTTTGCAATCCTGTATTTTGGTTTGCTTAATGTGGGATTTTAAGGTGAAGGTAATTTGCTCGTGTTAAGGCAGGTTTGTTTGTAGAGCAGATTGCATGCACATGTTTTACAGTGTGCAGTTTTCATGTGAACACAACACAAGACCTGCCCCGGGCTGATGATGTCATGAGAATACTCCTAACACGGATGATTCTGTGTGCTCTTGAAAGAATGTTATATTTTGGGGCTAATACAATCTCTTGGTTTCAGTTCTATTATTAGGGTCAGGTTTAGGGAAAACGTTATTATACATTTACTCAGTGGTGGTACTCAGTTACTCAGTCAATTTGTACTCAATTACAGCTACTGTTACATTGCTGAAATAATACTCAATTACAAGTAAACGTACTGGTGTCAAAACAGTACTCTAAAAGTTCTAGTTACAAATTACTTACTATATATATTAAAAGCTCTAAAAAATGTTTGGTTGGTTGGATAGTAGTGGTTAAGAATATCTGAACACTAAACTGTGCTAATATATGCATCCACAATGTCATATAATACTGAAAAATGTAAACGTTTTACTGAAATACCAGATTGAATACCAGATTTTTATTTATTTTTTTTCAATTATTGACTTGCACAGTTTAACTGTTTATCACAAGAATTACAAATGTGCATTAATGTGCAATAAAAAAGTAAGTAGGGTAATTTTTGATTTTATGACAAGCTTAATCTTTTTCAGTACCACTGAAAAAACTACTACATAATGTATACTACCATATAGGTATTTTAATATCTCAATATTTGTCGTCTGTGCTGTTTTTTTAAGGCAATTATTAATTCAAGCTTTGAGTGGGTTAAGTCTTTTAAAATGCTCGCTTTATATGATGTAGAGATTTTTATAAAGGCTTTTATTTATATACATATATATTTTGATCATTCTGTATTTGTATCTTTAAAATAGGGTAACTTTGTCTCTAAAAAAAAAAAGCTTGCAGCACAAGGAGTGATGATTTCAAATTTCATTTCAAACTGAACTAAATTTACAAAAAAAAAGAAAAGTAATAAAATTATAAAATAAATGACCTTAATTTACTTGAGGTATTCAAAACATGACAACAGCAGCGATTTAACTTAAGAGGAATTTATATTGCTTTAGATAAATGAAATGTTAGATGGCTTTGACCTAATGTCAGTACAGTGTATTGATGCAGTTAGACAGATTAGGATATTTATATGTACAAATTTAAACAAATATTCCGTTCCAAAACCTCTCTAGCATACTTACATTGTAAAGAAATTAAAGTTTGATTGAAGACTTTATGGTGCATTTCACTTACAGCCTATTTTCAGTAGCATTTCTGTCAGGCAGGTGTTGATCTATTTGGTTGATAACTTTTTACAAAACTTTAATATTGAATTAAAGAGAAACTACTTATTTTTTAAAAGCGCAGAGATATAGCGACTACACACCGTCTGAGCACACACAAGCAATATCGGCGTGAGAGGACAGTTGATTTGTGTGTGTTAGGCCTATTTGAAACTTCACAGCCAGTTTTTTCACATTTGATGTGTTTGATTCATGTTAGAAATAGAGACAGGTGCTGATTTCCTTATGCCATTGTCACTTTAAGATGTATGCTAGTATTCCTGGAATAAAAACCTCTGATCTTAGCTTTAGTTACGTTGATTAGTGTGATGCTACTTGGAGTGAGTGAGAAGTCGCTGCCCAAGGTTTTACTGCCAACTTTAGATATTCAGAAGATAAACTGTTCTCATTCATTCATTAACCTGTTAATCAAGCACTTGACCTTTGCACAAAGTTTGACCACCTCATCAGGAGTCATACTGTTGATTTATAGAACCTTCAAAGGACTTGTCTGAATTAGGCAAGCCTTAAAAAAAAATGCCTAAATGAAGTCTAGTGGATGCATTAGATTGGAAAAGCCATGTTTCCAGAGAATTTTTACAGTAAGATGCACTGCTGAGTATCATTAGGAAAGGCTAAGTACCATTGTGTTTCTGTCAGATGATAACCTTAGTGAATACCCCCATCACGATCATGTTTCTTGTGGCATCATATTACATTAGCTCATAATTGGCAGTGATTAGAGAAAAGACTAAGAATGGACACCAGTGTTTTCTGTATGGAAAAAATCTGCTCTTATGGGTGGTTTCCTGCCAGAAATGAAATCTATGAGTCACATTTTAATTCTCCCAGTCTAGCCTGAAATGAAATGTTATCGCAGTTGCACTTTTTTGAAAGTTAAGTTTGCCAGAGCCATTTTTCAGAAGGTGTACAGTAGAAGTTATTTGAGTGTGTTTTATTATTCAGATGCCAAAGATGAAAGTGTGATGACCTTGAAGTGATAGTTCAACCAAAATAAGATTTTGTCATCCTTCAATCCCTCATATTGATCCTGTAAGACTTACTTTTGCGGATCACCAAAGATGTTTTTGGTAGCTAAAGAATAATATTGATAACCAAACAGTGTTAGTCACCACTGACTTACATTTGTATTCAAAAATCTACTGAGACTTTATCTTCTTTTACTGTCCCGAGTAGTAGTCATACAGGTTTCGAGGGATATAAGGGTAGGTTTATTTTTGGGTGAACTGCCCCTTCAACTAAAACATGTTCAATAAACTTAATGAACTTGGAGTCTAAAGTCTAAGGTGTCATGCATTAATTGGGTTTCAAAAGCAGAAATGTCTGGTTGTTAAAGCACCTAAATAAGTAGAATAAGTAGTAAAATGTGTGCTATTAGGGCCATAAAGTTGATCTATAAAGTTCAAACACTTTTTTTTTTAGCTGTAGGTTTGTTTAGTAATGCAGTATCAGTGGTGTTATTTCTGTGGGTGGATCTTTACTACCAGTGTCCCAGTGTAAAGCCAGCTAGTTTGTCTTTGTCCCCCCCTCCTCTGTGTGTGTGTGTGTGTGTGTGTGTGCGCGCGTGCGTTGACTCGGACATTAGTAGTGTGTGCCTGCCCTGAACATTCTAGACAAGAATATTTCTAGACATTCAAGTACACGTCAACAAACTGCATCCTGCTTTTATGTTTATTACACACATTATGTTTCTGTGGAATATGCCTTTAGTAAGCAACTTTATCAGCAGTAGTCTTTGTGAGCGCTCCACTGCTTTGACAGTGAATTCCGCTGTGTTGCGGCCTTGGTTGACCAGGGCTGCGATTGATCGCTGTATCGTACAGCTCTGGCAGACATGGCAATCCTAATGGCTTTGTTTGGCACTCTGCTGGTTCGGGGTTAACTGCTGATCCCAGTACAGCAGTAAATCATGCCTGATTTAATGGAAGTGAGTGCTGAGAGCCGACTGGTTTCATTCTTTATTAGCTAAATAAATTGATGTATTGATTTTAAGGCCTTTCTGAGAATCTGTGGTGTTTATTGCGCATCATGTGGTGGATACTGTTTCTAGTGGTTATGTTTATGCAATTTTTAACAAACGTTTAAATGTACAGTAACTACAACAAAATGTGTTTCGTGCCTCCCTCTTCCTCTCCAGATCCGTCCTCTCAGAGATGCTCTTCATTTGCTGACGCAGCGCTAACGCGTATCTGCCCGACGGGCTGCTGGACTGTTCTCTCTGGGCGCTGCCCTATGGCTCCTGGGGCTGACCTGTGAAAAGCAGCCAAGCTGGACACCGCGGAATCGCCCCCCACTGCCACAGCCTCAGCCCTGCCCATCCCGTTGTCCCCCCGGAACCCTCATCCTCACTGCCAGCACCTCTGGAACCCACCCACCACTGCTCCAGACCACCAGGAGGAGCAGTATGTAAGCGAAGCCAACGATGCTTTCAAGGTTTGCAGAGATGCAGAAACTATCACAGGTAAGAGTCTGCAAAATTCAGGGACTGTCAAAACAGAAAGGAAAATTCTCTCATTTTTTCTCATCCGCAAGGATGTATGCTTTTAGGACTGTTTATGTAATAAGACCATTTTTGCATAAATTTCCCCATACAGATCAGTCACACACAAATTCACATTGTGTTTGTGTTTTGTGGTCCATGTAGACTACATTACCTTTGGAAAAACTGCCAAATGAAAAATGGCTTGCTGAAAAGTAACCTGTTGCCTTTCAGAAAGACTTCTAGAGTAACTCCCCTCAGTTTTTTTCAGCATGAGTAATGCTATACGGACAGCTTATACACACACAGACACAGCTCTATTATTTATGAAACTAGGCCACTTCAAGAGTCATAAAGTTTATTAGCTGAGCTGTGCCATTCAAGCCAACACTGATGCCTGAGCTGTGCTCTTGTTAGAGTCACGTTTAATGTTAATTATTATTATTTGGCACATTTAGCCAGTCTAGGTGAGCAGTAAAAGACTCATAAATATTTTCTCTTAAGGTTGACCCTTTTTTTCCTTTCTCATACGACCCACTAACTCCCTCACTCTCAGAGTCAGAGGTTTTCCGCTTGCAGTGTTAAAAATAGCCGTTGTCTGGCTGGAATTGTGTCTGTTTGTTCCAGTGCTGTAGAGGTGCTCAGGTCTAGCATTTAGAGTTCAGTGATCATATGCACACCATTCTACCTCCACTTCATCGATAATGACATTTTAAAACCATGACAAGTCAGCTTTTTCAGATGTGCAATTCTTGCAAATTGATTGCACAAAACAACGGCCAAGTTAGTCAGCGTGCACATTCAACATGAGCTCAGTTCCACACCTCTCATAAAAACCAATAAAGTACAAACATGCTGTAAATAGGATTTAGCATTTTGTTGTATTTTCATTTGGAATTGAATCCGAACTTGCAATAACTTGCAAGAATAGATTTGTGCATGGAGTGTAAAATGCAGACTTACAGACCTGTCACTTCTTGTTAATTCTTATTTGTGTGTGTGTGTGTGTGTGTGTGTTTCCTTAATATCTTTTTAAAGTCAATATTGCTTTGAGAACAACATTCCATTTATAATTCTTACTGTAATAATAATTGACAAAATAAATATAATAAGTTTATTTATTTATTTTCAAATAGGGAATACTGTAAGTTTGTAAATTGCACATAAGACAGTTTTAATTGTTCCTGTTGGATTTGCTTTTTTGTGTCTAAACTGAGTTTGAGTTTTTAACTGACTGCCTCTACAGTGGTGGTCTAATCTAATATGGTCTGAATCAAGCTTTTATGGTGTATGCATTAACGTTCATGACTAGCATATTCATCATCTCTTTAGCAGTATTGATTACTTGTCATTTTCATCGTAGAAGTACATTTTCATCAGGTAGAATCTTCTCATCTGTGCAGTAACGTATGTGTGTGTTATACTGTGGTCAGTAGTAGGACCGCACATCCAACTGCTTTCATTCCATTCACTGGAGATAAATGCCTTACACCAAATTAACGTAACTGGCAAGTGTAACTGAATTTTTGGCACCAGCTTTAGGCTGTCGTAGTTTTTCTGTTGCCTCCTGGAGGTCTTGACAAAGAGGCCCTCATAAAATTTCTCTGCTCGTCTTTAAGGGTTCTTAGTTGTGTAACCCTATTAAAATTATTATGTGTGATGCGAATTTAGACTGAAGATGACTGTTTTTGGTCACTTCCTTCAGTTTACTATGTCCCTGGAGAGAAAGAGAGGGTGGGAAAGAGACCTTGAATTGGTTACTTTTTTTTTTTTTAAACAAAGGCAAGTTTAATGTTTTGTAACGAGTTGCACCAGTCACAAATGAAGAGCCACTTACTATGAAAGCACCTTTTTCTAGAAGAATTAAGCATCTTACTGTCACTTCTGCTGGTAGATCATCATGTTGTCATGCTATACAAGTATTTGGCTATAGCATGAAAATAAATATCGGTTTATCAATATGAATTTTGATATGCATTCCTTAAGTTGACTAAAACCCCTGACATTTAAGTTTCATGCATTTAAATGTAAATGAGTCTGGTGGTGTTAGTTTTATCTAAGGTAAATACTTGAGCTGGAATCATTAACTACGGTACACTTTTAGAAATAAACCCCATCACTGGGGTGGTACCTTTTTTTTTTTTTTTAAAGGTACACTTTTGTACCTATTAGGTTCAAATATGTACACTTTAAGAACTAATATGTACCTTCAAGGTACTAAAATGGACACTTTAGGTACATAATGTACTATTTCTGATTGTGTAGGATATAAATACATTCAAGGCCTTCCTGAGATTTCCTCTGCTGTTATCACAGACTCTCAGTTGACTGAATTTGCATAGCGGAAATGCTAGGCTGCCATTACCTCCTGCTCCTGACACATAGTCTTTAATCAAACGGTGACTTCCTACGCACTTCCTTCTAAAATGTACCAGATTTTAGATTCTTCCACCGTTTTATGGTTGTAGATCTATATTGCATGTAATGTTCTAATGCTTGAACTGCAGAAAGGCCAAATAAAACTAAATAAGTGTTTAAATATGAATTCAGTTATGTGTGTTTAATATACAGTACATGTTAAATTAAAGTATTGTAAAACTGTAAAATTGTATAACTATGGTGCCTGGTTAGGGCTCCACATGCCAAATAATAATGTCTTCATCCAGCTTGATAATACATTTCTTTGGGGAAATGTGTAAGTTTGGTGTGGCTTGGATTTTGTGGCCAGCCCTTCCTCCACTGAAGGATACAGCAGACGGGGGAAAGAGTGAGATAATCACCTCACCCACCGCACGGCATTGTTTTAGTGTTTTGCTTACATGCTATGCAATAAGATATGTCGGTTCGAGTGCTGTAATGCTACAGGCAGCTCATTAGCATATTAAAAGCTTTAGGTCATCTAACCTACTTTTCTTTAAACTGGCTGGACACAATATCATGGCACGCTGCCATCTAGTGGATGTAAAGTGGTAGTTGCATTGCATTTTTTAAAAACGATTAGAAACACACTGAAAGCTACTATTTAAATGGCTCCTTTCCATTTGAATATATTATAAAATTGAATAAATAGTATAGTTTTAAGTAAATCATAGCATTTTTTTTATTATAATATATTCAAAGAGAAAGCAGTCATTGTAAATACTAGCTTTTAGTGTGTGTGTGTGTGTGTGTGCGTTTTATTACATCAGAAATCAATAGGGTTTTAAATTCTTATGTGAATGTCTTTTCCCAAAGTACAGCAAAACAATCAAATAAAAATGTACGATTAATAAGTACTTAACTTTATTATTACATTTTTATAATATATTCAAAATCGTAGCTTTAAGTTTCTGCGTTACTATTTATCACATTTTATAATATATTCAAATAGAAAACAAGTCATTTTAAATTGTACCTTAGTGTCTTTTTGTATTTTTTCGAAATCAAATGGGTTTTAAATTCTTATGCGTGCAACTGCAAGATGTTGCGACACTAAATGAACCTGTCAGGTAGTCTGTACTTTGCTCTAGTAACACCATCATTAGCGTTCCAGTGGAACATTTCACATTATGATCGGGGAAGACACCAGTTATTCTGCCCATGACCACATTTTTGTGTCCGTTAGAGTTTGTTTACTTGTTAAATTACAGTAGTCTTTGAATGTATTTATTGTCCTCAGAAACGGGTCTTGTCTCGGTCAAGGTCAAGATTGTGTGTATGTTCAAGGGTTAATACAGTTCTATTGTCAACTTCAGTTTAGAAATATAGACACTGAGGTCACGCTGACTGTTCTGACTCACAGAAAAGATTACATCAGAATTCCCAAAACAGAGATAGTGTTTGACTGTTTTCATTGCCATAGTAATCTACCACTGTTTGTGTGGTTTGACAAGGCTGTGCAAATGTTTTAGGGAAGTACAATATATCAAATCGGTTCTTTAGTTCATTTTGGCCTTTTAGGCTTAATTCACATTAAATAAATTGTGGGAATGGGACATGAGCCAGGACAAATTTGACATTGTTCATGGTGTACTAACAGCTTATTTGTTTGCAAGTATTTTTTTGCCTGGCAATTTTACTTGCAAATTTTCAAAATGTATTATAGATTTACAGTGAGATGGTATTACACTTTATTTCAGCAGCTGTCGTCTGCCATCTGATTGGCCCTTTCCCAAAGATCCCCGTTCATCTCCTTATGGCAGTCATCTGTGCATGTGTGGCGATGCATGTTGGCGTTTTCCACACGTCTTCTCGTGTTCTTACCGCTGAGTCATGAAAAGCTTTTGTCTTCATATAAATAGGGAATGCACACATTTACGTTTTATGCTTTTATATTTTTATGGCACACGTGTGTGTGTATAGCCTGTGTAAAATAAAAATGTACACTGATGCTGATTTACAGTAAGGCCTAGAAAGCTGAAACTTGTTCAGATGGTAGTACTCTACTGTTGCTTCTCTTTCTTTCCCTCTTATGCTCACTGACATACTTAACAGCTGTTAAACTACTAGATTTATCTCCAAGCTAGTTCCCCCGAGGCTGTCGAACTTCCTGCCTAACACACGCCCCCAAAAACCCGCCGATCTGCAGCCCACTTTGTAAGTCACGTATGTTTTTTAATAAAAAGAGAAAACCGATCCAGGGTCAGGGGGACAGGAACAATGAGCACTGAAGAGACTGGCCTGAGAGATATTCAGTCTATGTTTAGTGAGGGGCCATGTGACTGGTGTCATCAGCATGCCAGACATGGTTGGGCTGTGTCGGCGTTTGCTCACTGCCTCCTCCCTCGTCTTTCACTCTCCCTCTCTTCCTCCCATAACCGCTCGTTCTGTCGACGCTGTGTCTGATCCTGCAGAAGTGGAAAATGTAAGTTTGGGCGAGGGAACAGAAAGCCCGTGGCTACAGCACAATGAGTGAGTACTGCAGTTTTTCATCCTCACTGAACTTTTGCTCACTGTCCGACTTTTTGTCAGCGTTGTCCAACTGTAGGCAGAGATTTGGTATAGATGACCTTCTGTGCTTCAAGTTGTTTGTCTTTAGGGGTCATTTAACTGGCAGTTTGTGCTGCCTCTTAACTAAAAAGTATAATTTATTCCTTATTTAAATGCCTTCAGTTTTTTGTGATTTATGAGTAAATTTAACTTTGATTAGAAAGCTTCAGTCATTTTCTTGTGTACTTTTTTAGACCCTCAGTGTAGTTTTTATTTCTATTTTCCATCAGTTTTAAAGATTCGCATACAGTGGGATTCGAAAGTTAGTCAAATTCTTTATCAAAACCTTTTAATTTGCTGTGTAAAAGAAAAAAAAAAGAGACAAAATGGCTAGGAATTATGCAAGTTTTGGGCAATATTTTGAAAATAAAACAAGCGTTTGAATTCTTCCATTAAAAGAAAAAGATGCTCTTTGAATCATTCTTAAAAGATGATCAATTAGGTTTTACACAAGCTTAATATGCATGCAGCTTATACAAACCAAGTATTGTAAATATAATTGTAATGATAAGATTTTACACAATGCAACTTATAGAGTACAAGCCAATTACCTGATGATTTCATAATATTTGGTACTGTTTGGTACTATATATACATTACAAATTGTAGACCACTGAACATGAATAGGTATTGTTGTTTTCTTCAAACTGAGAAAAAATACACAGGTCCGTAACTTTCTGTAAACCGGTGTATTTCGTAGGGTGTCTGTAAATGATCTGATTGGAACAGAGGATTTAATGTTGAAGGAGACTGGAAGGGCAGAATGATTTGGTCACTAGTGTTGTAAAATACAAGCCTTAAAATAATCACTCACACATGCAGTCATTTTCCAAGGCAGACGGACACTGTGTTTTAACAAATTGCTGTCCCCTGACCCCGAAAGAGGAGACCGGTTTTAGGATGTTTGTATGTTTTCTGTTAGGGTTAGGTTTAGGTTGGGGAATATAAAATATAAATATAAAAAATCAACAGTGTCTGTGAGTGTTTTTTGTTCTGCACCTTTTTTCAGCAAAGACAGGTTTTGTTTTGACATGCTCTCAGAATATTTTGCCTGTTGGCCCAAGATAAACAAAGAGTGCTCTTTAGTCAAAGTTTAACTGAACGAAACCTTCACAAAGAATCTCTACACTTGTGGAAGTGTAGAACACTCTACACTTTAATCTTCGGTCCCACTTTATATTAAGTGTCCCTAATACCTGTGTACTTACATAGTAACTAGATGTGTATCTAGTATGTAAC
>JAUCNO010000236.1:11116778-11138070 GCA_032353835.1 Enteromius viviparus | reverse complement strand
AATGAATCCAGTAATCCGTGAGTGGATCACGGCTGATGCCTGTCACTGAATTACATTGTAATCTTTTACGTGGTAGTATGATGCAATTTTCGGTCATTACATGATACTAAAACGGAATTATGCATTAAGAGTTTGTGGTTATTTCACGCATTTCTGTGAAATAAAGTTGAATCAAAATGTTAATTTAAGCGGCAAAATGTTAATATATTAATCATCGATTTGTATGTATAGGTATGTTTTTTGAGTTTTGTAGAAATATACTGTTTGAAGAGGCACATATTTCCAATGAGCCTAGGTAGAAAATAAACTATCCAAAATTAATCCTTTCTGTACCCTGAACCACACTTCCTTCTAGAACAGTAGTTGCAAATGGGTTCACACTTGATTTGACGTGATTGTGTAACAAAACTATTGCAACATTGTGAAGAGCACCTAACAGATGGCTTGAACAAGACAGAGAGAGAGATTTGTGAATGTCGCCTAAGGAGCCGGCACGTAAGTTCCCGGTCTTATCCAATAACTGCATATCTTTAAAACCTCCCCAGTGGCCTTATGCAATAACAATAGTAATTGCTTTAGTGCAACATTGTCAGCATACTATAGAGAACAGTCATAACTCACAGAGCTCCTCACGTAAAGTGACTGTCATTGTTTTTGTAACTAGAAGTGTTGGGTCGGGAAAAAAAGGGAAGATACATAAGTGTAAATACATATTTGTGTCATAATCATTTGGGATCCTTCTGGAAAAAATTGTAGATTTGGAGTTCTTGCAAAAACTGACAATTGATTTGATAGATGTCATTTAAATATAGAGAAAGACAGCTGAATGTACCCTCAGCATGCAGAGTTTACTGCAGAATAGAATAACAGCTAAGCAGAAGACACATGCAAACACACACAAATGTAGAAATGCAAATGTATGTATGTGTATACAGTATAAAGTCGGTACAGAAAGTATTGAGACTCCCTTAAATTTTTCAATCTTTGTTACATTGCAGCCATTTGCTAAAATCATTTAAATTAATTTTTTTGTGTTTTTCATATTGACAGAAAAACAGAATTGTTAACATTTTTGCAGATTTATGAAAAAAGAAAAACTGAAATATCACATGGTCCAAAGTATTGTTGTGTTACCCATATATTTAACTCAGGTGCTGTCCAATTCTTCGGATCATCCTTGAGATGGTTCTACGCCTTCATTTGAGTCCAGCTGTGTTTGATTATACTGATTGGACTTGATTAAGAAAGCCACACACCTGTCTATATAAGACCTTACAGTTCACAATGTATATCAGAGCAAGTGAGAATCATGAGGCCAAAGAAACTGCCTGAAGAGCCCAGAGACAGAATTGTGGCAAGACACAGATCTGGCCAAGGTTACAAAAAAATTCTGCTGCACTTAAGGTTCCTAAGAGCACAGTGGTCTCCAAAACCATTCAATAGAAGATGAAAAATAAAACCAGAGCCCTTTCTAGAGCTGGCCGTCCAGCCAAACTGAGCTATCAGGGGGGAAGGGCCTTGTTGAGAGAGGTGAAGAAGAACCCAAAGATCACTGTGAGCTCCAGAAATGCAGTCGGGAGATGGGAGAAAGTTGTAGAAAGTCAACCATCACTGCAGCCCTCCACCAGTCAGGGCTTTATGGCCCGACGGAAGCCTCTCCTCAGTGCAAGACACATGAAAGGACACCTGAAGGACTCCAAGATGGTGAGAAATAATATTCTCTGTCTGATGAGACCAAGATAGAATTTTGGCCTTAATTTTTAGTGCTGTTGATAAACAAATATATAAATATAGGAGCACGTACGCATGATTAGCCACGACTGGAACTGCTAATCAACCTTATTTCGTCTCGTCCAATCAAATCCATAAGCCTTCCCCTAAATAAGCTTGCTTCCTTCCCTTACACATTTCGTTACCCCCCCCCCCTCCTTCTCCACCTCATTCTGCGTCTTTCTAAGCAGAGTTCAACCCTCGCTAGGGCTCAAACAACTAGGGTTCAGTGTTCGCAGACCTCCAGGCTCGCCCTCTGAACAGCACACCAACTATGCCAAATATGCCTAAATTGTCATCATAAAGAAGTGCAAACTCGTGAAGCGTTATATGTGAAGAAAACCAGTTACTGTTCGTCACCTGTTCAGTACAATCCCAACAGTAAAGCACGGTGGTGGCAGTATCATTATGTGGTGGTGTTTTTCAGCTGCAGGGACAGGACGACTGGTTGCAATCGAGGGAAAGATGAATGCGGGTCTGAACACTTTCTGTACCCACTGTGTGTGAGTGTGTATGTATATATGTGTGTATATATATATTTGTTTATTTATTATTATTATTAAAAATTTTTTTTTGAATGTAATTGTAGGGTATTTGCAATAAATCATGAAGTAGACCATATCATATGCACCGTTCATGGAAACACTCTGGAAAGATTCAGTGCATAAAAGACATACTAATATATATCAGCTCTGACCCACCCATAGAAACAGAATGAGTGAAATTATAATAACAATAATCAGTTCCATCTGGTTTTTAACAGCCAACACAGTGTATCCTATGAATGTGATTCTTCTGTAAATACACTTCCGCCTCCACAGTGAATTAAAACATCTGTGTAAATGCACTGTTTACCTCTGTTGTTATATGCCACTTCAGATGTGCCCTCTATGCTGTCTTCTCAGTGTAAGGACAACATTATTCATTTTTCAGAAATGGCACAATTGGAGCGTGGCAGATTTTTGCACACCATACCACTTATCTGTACATGTAGTGTTTCGTCATGTGGATGTTTTGTAAACAAAATTATTAGCAACTGATTAACTAGTCTTTTGATGATTTTCTGTGTATTGAAGCAGAATCATTGAGTAAGCATCATGAACCATCTATGAATTCTTTTCCTCTTCTCTTTCACAAGTCAGCGGGTTCAAGTGTTCATGGAGCTGTACTCTGCAATTAAAATTTCCAAAACCCACTTAATAGTTGCATTTTTCTGAAAAAGAGAACATCCTTGATGAATAATCCATGAATGCGTTCGGATACAAAATATGTAAAGGAATTGCAATCATTTATAAATGCACATCATGTCTAAATGTCTAAAAGTGACGAAAGGGTACAGGCACAATAAGTCTTTTTAGTTAATATTCACTTAAAATGTAAAATTATGTATAATTACTGTGGGATAAATAAAGACTAAAATAAAAAATCTTGATGAACAGAACATCTTAGAAGCGTGTAGCCTATTAATTTATTTCTAAATAAGTACTGTGATGAGCTATATGAGCACAGCACAATAAATGAGATAAACTGTGAAAAGGGAAATTTGAAGTAGAAATAAAACATTTGAGGGAGGTAGGCGGATAAAAGGCGAAAATGGAACCTTTAAAAAAAATGTGCTTCATGTCAACAGCTAGATCTTGGCTGTGTTGGAATCTGAACGCAGCCCAAGTGCTCACATCCTCCCAGGCAATAAGCAATTTGCAACTTTTGCAGTTTTTTAACGTGCCCTAAAGCAATTAAAACAAGAATGTGTGACCATTTTTGTGTATGCCTTGTGCATTAAGCACAAGTTCAATAGACCCGGGGCTCTTTGCAGCCCGGCTGATATTCTGTCTTATTTGAGATTAAATTAGAGAATGTCAGAAATAATCAATGTTACCATGTAAAATAATCCTGTTGCTATTGATCGCTATGCTCCAGAAAGGCCAACTATGAACACGGTTATGAAATAATGAGGAACTGATCATGCGGCCAATGTAGCTACTAGCTGCAAGCTATATTCACCTTTAATTCATACATGCACATCCACATCTAAACCGAGATTGTACAGTAATGGTGTGGGATTTCAGCAACCAACATGCAAATCTCTAGCGGTGGCAGATAACATTCACCTCCTATTAGAGGTCTGTCACTTCACTTGTGTTTGTATAAATTGACACTTTGCAGTTTATGAGAGACACCTAGCTAAAATCGATACTCTGGATCAGTTTCAGCCGGGAGACAGTATAGATACCTCCCTTGTTCTGGAAACTCTGTGACAGCTCAAATTTCAAGCCACCAACATAGACATCCAAGAAAGAAAGTGGCATGGCGCTGTGACTCGTCTGGCTGATACTAATTCCTGTAACATAAAAGTAAAGGTCTGTCTAAAGCCAAAAAGATATTTTCCGGTTTGATTGACACTCCGATAATACCCATCCCCAGGGTAACCACATTGGTTTCCTTGGCAACATTTATCACATAGAAACAGAAAAACTGGCATGAACTTGAGAAGTGCTGTCAGTGTTGTGCCTGCCTTTGTCTGTCCGCTTCTCTTATAGACGACGCTGCAAAAGTTTGGCTTTCAAACCTCGCCAGTCACAATTACAGTATACACTGAACAAATGCCAGAAGTGCAAGTAAGGTCTGTGCATCTCTGTTTCATATAGGTCTTGTTGCTTGGCTCCGTGCGTGGGAGTGGATTCAAATGGGAGAAGGAGAGAGAGGCGAGACAGACAGCGTGTTAAACACAGAGGGCCAAACCCTGGAATGACATTTCAAATCTCTTTGTGTATGCCGGCCTTCATTCTTTTCAATAGCGCACTATTCAATGGAGAGTGTGGTCTGGAGCGCGAATGTTATAGAGAGAAACCAGGTAAAAGCTGTTCTCGGTGAAGGAAGACTAACAGGGTCTTTGACAGTTGTCTTTTGCCATGGTGCAGTGCCTACTTTAGTACCTGGAGACTATGCTCCTTACTACTAGCTTTACTGTGGCAAGCATGTGGTTTGAAACCGTCCAGCCAGTAGTTCTACTGCAAGCTTGTTTTTAATTCACCCAAAAATGACAATCCTGTCATTAATTCCATACCTTCATGACACTTCAAACCAGAAAGACCTTTGTTCATCTTTGGAACACAAATTAAATTTTTTTAATAAAATCAGAGCCAATCACAGACAGCAACACAACTAAAATGATCCCGAAATGGTCTAGAAACGTAGTAGAAACATCATTAAAATGACAATGTGACATCAGTAGCTCAATATTTCGTGTTGCGACAATAGGAGAATACTTTTTTCGTTCAAAGAAAACTAAAATAACATATACTCAACCATTCTTCTCCTATGACACACGTCTTCTGGCATTTTAGAGAATATTACTGCATAAGTGTATGCTTTCTTCTAGGCGCACACAGCCACAGATTACGTACATATTCGCATTCACCATGAGACACAAGCATTTCAGCCAGTTCACACGCTCTCACGCCACACCATGTATTTCTCCAGCTGAAAAGTAAGACATAATCATAACTTGTATATACAATTAATAGACGAGGCGCAAGCATATGATGTGCCAGCTTGCCAGCACATTTGTTACTAGGCAACATGGGTGCGCGCACGCACACACGAAATGGAATTTGAAAGATCAATAAAGACGAATGCGGTAGGTAATTCATTTATTATTTATTTATGTGTTTTACAAAAAACAAAATCAGTTGCCTGTGATCGAAGATAGTGTGAGCTCCTGCTGGGAAATATTGCCAGATTGGTACTAAATTATTTCTAAAGTTTCAGATTCTGGAATCTTATATGTGTGCAGTATGAATGTACATTAAGTTGGCTCAGTTGTTCGGTTGACTCTTTTGGCACCAAAACTTCAGAGAACTGGGTGGGCCAGAGGGGCTGCTGTGCAAATATTTTGTGGCAGATCAAATCCCACTCCAAACTTTTGCTAAACTTGAGAGCCCTGTTGAAATATTGTGTTTTACTTAGTAAAACAGTTTACAGAACGTCTACCTACCTATAGGGTTCCTGAATTTCTAATATGTAGGCTACTACTATTCTAAATATCCTATTGCTACACTTAATGGCAATATTGCACTCGTCTGCTGGACTGAACAAAAAGAAACAATATTTTGTTGCTTAAGCTTATGTATTCAGTCATTATTCAATGGTATACTAAAAATCCATATGAAAAAAACGTACTTTTCTCACTGTTCTCAGGTCAAATATTTATATGCGATTAAAATGCGATTAATTTCAATTTATTAATTACAAAGCCTCTAATTAATTAGATTATTTTTTTAATTGAGTCCCAGCCCTAGTATAAATAGAATATTTCATAGCAGAAAATCCTGTTATTTTAAAAAGTGTAAATAGGATCTATAGCTATTTTGGCATAGTGTAAATAGAATACATTTAGTTCTGAAGGCCTTACCGGTTTGGAACGACATGAGGGTGAATAAGTCATAAAATGAACAGTATTTTCATTTTAGGGTGATCTATCCCTTTAAGTTTGAATGATACCTTAAACTGTGGAGTCCTATAATTGTTTTGTTTTCCCTGAAAATTATACAAATAGTTATTTTCAGTGAGGAGATTTCCATATACTGAGCTAGGCTATGTCTGTCTATGATTTTTCTTTGCAGTATTCGCAGAAATGACTTGTCTTTCACGATCCCGAATTACCTCCCTCTGGATTCACTACAGAAAAAACTCAAAGACCTGGAGGAAGAGAACATCGTCCTGAGAACAGAGGTGAGAGAGTGAGGCCTGACCTCTCATCCTTCAGCTACTCATAAGAATGCTTTGCATAAAATTATTCAAAACAGCCTCCAATCAAACTTATCAGGCATATCACATTTCCAAGACATAACACATATGTAACAGCTTCATTGTCAGATAAAGCTATTTGCGAGTTATCTGTGTGCTTTAGTAAAATAAAACGTGGTACTGTAATAGGTAAATATACAAACATAGACATGTTGTTAGCTGAAATACTTACATTTAAAAACCTCATACGTAATCACCAGCACATCAGAATGTCTCATTTTCTGGATGTATTGGCCCCCACTCACTGTAACTGTAGATCTGCAGTGACGTGTGTCAGGCATCTGACCTCAGCAGACAGGTGGAATTCCATGCCTCGCTGACTATGAATCTACATCCACACCTACACAAGATCTATTCAGCACAAAGCATTTTAGAAGCTTCAGTAACAATAGGTGAATGCAAATCAAGAGACATCACAGTATAACATTTCTCAGTTCATGTGAACTGCCCTGAATTGGCAGCAAGCTGGTGTAACAACTTCATGGCGCTTTCTTTTTTTTTGTGCTGTAGATTAAAATCAGTCTGGATTGTTTTTCTCTAAAACATGTGCACTTGCTATTGACACAACCTGTTCTTCTGACAAGAACACTGAAACAAAGGATGAGTCAAGTAAAATGATGCCTCCATTGTTTATTCAGATCATTCCTTAATGTGTGTGTGTGTGTGTGTGTTTATAGGCAAATCACTTGGAGACAGAGACCATCTCGTATGAGGAAAAGGAACAACAGCTTGTAAATGACTGTGTTAAAGAACTCAGTGAGTAGATCCACCTTTTCCACCATCAACGATCATATTCCCTCCCAGTGTAAACTGATATTACATAATCATCCTACACTAGTTCAATTCGTGTATGCTATTCATTACCTTATTGTTCCATTCTTGTAGTTTAACAGTTTAGTTATTAATGACATGAATGGCTATCAGAGTGGCTAATCTATAACTTGCTTTAAATTAGGACACTAGAAATTATTTTTGTTGTTTTCCAAGGGTACATTTTACACACGTCTCTTCCCCCTTAGGAGATGCTAATATACAGATCTCCACAATTGCGGAGGAGCTGGCTAAGAAAACAGAAGATGCCTCTCGCCAGCAAGAGGAAATTACACACCTCCTCTCTCAGATCGTCGACCTGCAGAAAAAAGCCAAATCTGTGAGTTCTCCTCACTGTACAGGAGACGTTATTAATACACTGAACTCTGGTTTCATATTTGTCATATAACACAAAATTTGGCAATATAACACAACATTATAAATATAATACTATTTTTGCAAGCAGTCTTGGGAAATTTACTTTGGAAATGTGATGGGTTACTTTAATAAAGTAAATGAAATAGTTACACTATTTATTTTAAATAATGTAATGTAACCGATTACTTTTGATTACATTTTGAATACTTTTTCTAAATTTCTGATGAATGTTCTCAACTGTTAATCATTTTCAAACGTTTAAAGCAGGCAAGGTTAACCTTAAAGTAGTACTCAACACTGATTACTCATCACTTAAGTTAACATTCTAATAATTACATTTTAAAAGCACAGCCAATAAATAAATAAAACATACCTGCCTTTAAAATAGCACAAGACATTGTGCATAACAAAAACAGACAAAGCAACAAATTAATATTATTCAACAGATACTTTTTTGCTATTTGTTTATCAACTACTAATTTTCAGTCGTAGGACATTTTAGTAGTTATATTATATTATTGTTTTTAAGTAAGGATTGTATATTTTATGTATGTACAATATATTATGTATACACACTACAGTGCCCTCCACTAATATTGGCACCATTGGTAAATCTGAGCAAAGGTGGCTGTGAAAATAAAATTGCATTGTTTATCCTTTTAATATTTATTTTTTTTGTAAGTAAAATTTATTAAAAAAATTCTAACCTACGATTTAATTAAAACAATTGAAATGGGGAGAAAATCTCATTGTGAAATAAATGTTTTTTCTCCAATACTTGTTGGCCACAATTATTGGCACCCTTAAAATTTTTTATGAATAAAATATCTCTGAAATATATTCCCATTCATATTCACAATTTTGAGCGCTCCAGTGTGATTATGAACATGAAAATATCCAGCCCTGGCTTCCTGTTTCACAGAAATACGGTATTAGAAAAACCAAAGAATATACTTCTTGCTGCAAAAGATAATTGAGCTTCACAAATTAGTGAAGGGGCTTTAAGAAAAGAGCTAAAGCCGTGAAAAGTTCCATTTTCACCATCAGGGAAATAATACAAAATTTTCCAATCAATATACAATGTTAGGAAACTGCCTGGAATAGGACGTGTGTCTATATCCCCCTATTACATGGCAAGAAGTAGAGTTTGAGTGCTGCCTGGAGAATTGCTGAAAATAGTCTCAGGGTCAGAAAACCTTTAAAACGCTGTCAAAACAGCCCCTACATCAGCACATGTTGTTTGGGAGGGTTTAAGAAAAATGTTCCTCTCTCATCCAAAAACAATCTCCAGCGTGTTCAGTTGTCAGACAGGACCGGAACTACAAATGGGACTGGCTTATATGATCAGATGAAACAAAAAAATTTGCTTTTTAGCAGCATCACACAAGATGGGTTTGGTGAACACAGGGATGAAAAGTACTCCATGTGTACAATGAGGTATACTTCTGTGTTTTTGATGTTGTGGGTCTATATTTCTGCTGGAGGTCCTGGACATCTTGTTTAGACACATGCCTTCTATCAAATACCCACAGATAAAAATCAATAATTCACTGACTCCGTTAGAAATCTTATAATGGGCCATGGTTGGGTCTTCCATTGGGACAATACAAAACAATCCAAAACAAACATTAAAATAAAAACAAGAATTAGTCACTGAGTCCTCTGACCTGAACCCTAAATGAGGTGAATTAAAGAGGAGAACCAACATGGAGCTGGTAATCTAAAGGGTCTGGAGTGATTCTGGATGAAGGAATTGTCTATTTTCTCTTATCAGGTGTTCTCCAAATTCGTCAGGCATTACAGGATAAAACTCAGATTTCTTATCTTGGGAAAAGGACATAAAAATATTAGGGTGCCAATAATTGTGGCCAACATGTATTGGAGAAAATCATTTATTTTATTGTGAGTTTCTTCCCATTTAAACTTTTTTTTACTTCAATAATAGATAAGAATTTTGTAAATGTTTTGAACGAAAGATCAAAAGGATAAATAATGCAGATATATTTTCACAGCCACCTTTGCTCAGATTTACCAAGGATGCCGATATTAGTGGAGGGCACTGTATACAGTATATGTACTAAATACTTTGGCAATATAGTGTATGTATGCATTTATTTAGGTTGACAAGTTTTCTTTAGTGTGATATGATAATCAAAAATAATGCTGCTGTATTTAATATTTATTGCTGCTAAGAAATGTATTAGTGAAGCATAATCTTGACAGTTAATTTGCTGTACTGTAAATTATAGGAAACATCTTTTTGTCATAGTGATTACATGTAATATTTGTTCGTTCAGTATGCACTAGAAAACGAAGAGCTCACTCAGCATCTGGGAGCTGCTAAAGATGCCCAAAGAGCACTAACAGCAGAGGTAATACATGCACTCAAACACACTATCATATATACATACACTAACTAAAATGCCACCATATAACAGTTAATGACAAACCTAGGTGTGTAATATAATTTAAATTCTGATTAAATGAATTTTACTGCCATCCTTTTATCTCAGTCTTTATTTGTTTATTTCTGCAGCTGAGGGAGCTGGAAGATAAGTATGCTGAATGTATGGAGATGCTTCATGAAGCTCAGGAGGAACTGAAGAACTTCAGGAATAAAACGCTGCCTCTCAGTACACCACGACGGTTCCACTCGCTCGGCCTCTTCCCTCTGGTGAGAAATGGAGAACAACAAAATAATTTGATGTAGTATTAATTATTATGTTTACTTAGTGTGTAGTAAGTAAGCAGTTAGCAATACATTAGTATGCTCAATATACTAATACACATACTATATCGCTGTCATTCCTTGTACTGTATGTAACAGGACTCTTTAGCTGCTGAAATTGAAGGCACCATGAGGAAAGAGATTCAGATGTCTGATCCAGACGTGGAGGAACAAAGGTGTGTCATTTCCTGTGTCTCATATCCTGTGTGAGTTATGATTTTGAAGGCTGAGTCAGTTACAGAGAAATATAAAATATATTCTATTCTGTTATAAGGCATTTTATATTTCTTGGTTAGCTTGCAGGTCAAATATCTGAGCTGGTATATGAATGCTTGTCGGTTCAAAACTTCTTACCATGACACTGACCTCTGTACATGCTTGTCATCTTCTTTTGTTCAGGCTGCATCCTAAACGTGTATTTGCGACAGTGCGTAACATCAACCACACTGTTCGCCAGCGCTCCATGGGCCCGTCCCCTATGAACATCCCGGGGTCCAATCAGACATCCTGTGTAAATTCCAGGCGTTCTAGTTGTCTGAGCACACCCCGATCAAGCATGTATGGAGGGGAGGGTGTTGAAATGGACAACCGCACTAACAGTATGCTGATGGAAACCCAGTCAAATCAGGATGGGTAAGAGCATCAAACATGGTTTTTATGTCATAAATGTTTAAGTAAGGCCTATTCAAACCAAGCACGATAAAAATAAAGATGTAGATGTATCATTCTCAATATTAAAGAATAGCAGCATCCACACCACAACTATAAATATAAAGGCACAGCGAAACGATATTGTTGAAATCATTGTTATTATATATAGATATATATAGAGGTGTGTGTGGGTGTAAGTTCTTTGTTAGTAGACATTGGACCACACTGTGGTTTATCTAATATTTTTACAGCTCCGATGACTCCAACAGAAAGCCTGGCACTCCTGGCACACCCGGCTCTCATGACCTGGAGGCAGCACTGCGTCGCCTTTCCCTTCGACGGGACAACTACCTTAGTGAGCGGCGTTTCTTTGAGGAGGAGAGAGACCGTAAACTCAACGCCCTGGCAGAAGAAAAGAATGACTTGTACGAGGAGAGAGATGGTGGGAGTGGCAGTGAAGACGGTGGCCCCCTCACTCCGGCAGACAGCATTATGTCTCTGGGAACCCTGCACTCGGTTTACTCCATCTACAGCACCCGCTCTTACCTGCCGGAGAAACTCCAGATCGTCAAGCCACTGGAAGGTGACCGAGCCAAATCCAGGCCTTTCACCCTCTTACTGTTTGATGCTCTGTGGGGGTTAATGCACCACAGTGCTGAGGATCTGTCTACACATCACTCCTTCTATTTCAGACACACACAACCTCGCTGCTGGTTTGAGATTTAGACATGTCACACTACCTATACACACTTTATGGTGTAAAAAGATGTTTTTAAAAGAAGTCTCTTATGCTCGCCAAGGATGTGTTTATAAGAAAAAAAACAGTAATTCTCTCACTATTAACTATTTGCTCAATAGCATGCCTGTTATTAACATTTTGGCTGTTTATTATTACTTATGCAGTCTTGCTGAGTATAAAGGATTTTTTTTAAGTAAAAAGAGTGTAATTGTGTATACACACACACACACATGCACATAGAATAGTATTTAAAATCTTGAATTAAGTGTGAAAAGCACAAATCTATCCATGATGCACTTTATAGTGTGTATATATATATTTATATATTTAATATATATATATATATTATATACATGTTTTTTCAGTCGTTAAAAACATGATTGCTTCTATAAAGCATATCTTATTTGGGAGGTCTATTATCACATCAAAAAATGGCCATTGAAGTCATTTAGTTTTGATTATCACTGCTGCAACAAACTGTGTCCTGTTCTTTAATTTAAGATTAAATGTAAACTGTAAACCAGTCACAGCCTTATGATTCATAAGCATATCTCTAGCGACCTCTGCTGGTTGTAGTTTAAAGATAAACTTACTAAGCAATGTGACATGTCCTACAGTAGTAACGATTATTAGGAATTGCAAAAAAAAACAAATGATCAACGCTCTGATTTCCTTAACATCTTTGAGTATGTTTTGAAAGGTACTAACGTGATATCTGATAGATTATCGCTCAATAACCCTTACCACGCTCCAAACCTGTATGACTTTCCTCCTTCTGCAGAAGACATTATTTTAAAGAATGTTAGTAACCAATTTTTTGGGTTACCATTGAAACCAAGAAGCCTTTCTTTCTAAATATCATATTTTGTGTTCCTCAGAAAAGGTCGCACAGGTTTGGAACAGGTATTGGGTGAACCACACATTGTTTTGTTTGTTTCCTCCCAACATATTTCCTGTCAGATTTAGGTTTGTGTTTGCATCCTTCTTTTGTTTTCTTACCTGTCTGTTTTTAGCTCTCTAATAAACTCAACTTTAATTTCCCCTTTCTTCATTTCTCTTTCTTTGCTTTAGTCTGTCCACAGCAAGAGTCAAATGAGTATTACAGCTTTGGTTGTATAATGATCATGATATGTGTTTCTAAGCCAATTTCAAAGGTCAATATTGTATTTACAATAAAAATGGATTAAGATTAACTAAAATGATAACTACAAATTAATTTAATCCAAGACTAAACACTATAATTTGAAAGGAGCCTATAATTTAGTAAATTCTTAATATTTAATAGTTTATTATGTACCTAATGTATTTATGATCATCAGTTAAAAAATTATCTGCTCAAAAAATGTAATATAATATGTAATCTGTATAATAGAATAGAATAGAATACAGGCATGTCTTAAATTACACAAACTCACATATCAGTTGTTAAGGTCCTTGCACAGTGAGTCCGAAATGTTCATGTGCATTATAGTTGTGTGTGTGTGTGTGTTTTCTTTTTCTTCCCCTATCAAAATGCTACGGATGCGAAAACACAGAAAATCTGGCTTGATGTGATTTATTTTATTTATTTATATATGTGACAGACGAAAGTTTCGGAGGTAGTACACAACATGAGGTTGTATTTTTTTTTTTTTTTCATGCAAAACTTTTTCTTCTATCTCTTGATATTACAGAGTTGCTAAAGTGTTTCTGGGCTAGACATTTTAGCAGCAAAAAAAAAAAAAAATGTTGATCACGTTTATTTTTACCTTAAGCAACAAAAGCTCATTTGAAAACTTTTATGTCGCACCTGATGCATGTCACCTTGCACTCATGATCTCAGTGGAGCTCATTTTTTTAAATATGTGTCTCTTGTTTCCTCTACTCGTCAGGTTCGGCCACTCTGCACGCATGGCAGCAGCTCGCTCAGCCCAACCTGGGCGGCATCCTGGACTCGCGGCCTGGTGTCGTGACCAAAGGCTTTCGACCCCTGGAGCTGGACCTGGAGGAGGTGTACCAATTCACTGACCTGGAGGAAGATGAGCCAGGACTGCATTCCCAATCCGCCATCTCTACCTCTTGCCTGGGCTCTCTGCCTTGTTCACCTGCTTTGCAACGACCTCGTGCCAACAATCCTGATAACCAAGAAGAGCAGCCCAGAGAAAATGGAGGAACCCCTGGAGTGGGGCCAGATCTAATGGAGGCTGAAGAGGAGGAGGTCTCATCTGGTGAGAGACCCTTGTAACCCCACTAACCCTCCGGACAGGCTTAGGGGGGAGGGAACTTAAAGCCTCACTATAAAACAGACGATGCCATAGCGGAGTACCCATAAACCCCAGTTGTATTGAGCCTGTGAGGGCCTAGGATGAGCTGGTTCTCTCCTTGTTCAGCTGCAGGCACACTTCCACCGCACATCATCCACTCACCCTGAAGACAGCTGCCATATTCTTTTGAGTATAGTCAATTTTTTTTTACATTCATTCCTGTTATTCATCTCTCTGGCTCCTCGTGCTGAAAAAAAGAGAATTGAGCCTCTGATTGTTAATTAAGTAAAATGCTTTAAATGTCATAAAATAATAATGAATGCCAATAAATAATTTTTTGAATCACACACATATATGAATATATATGTATATCTCAATTAGACATGGTCTTCACTCTTTGTGTAAAAACTTTTAAATCCTTAAAAGATACTAAAAATATGAGTATGATAATATTTCATCATTAATATGAGCTTCTTGACTCAATTCTCATTTTCTGCACTAGTTCATTTCTGAAAAACTCTTCTCAATCACTCTTCTTACCTGCATTACCGGAACACTGTGTCAGAAAGTTTAAGGCCTGAGGGGGAAACAACATTTATTTACTCACTCTCTCCACAAACTTGTCCCCCGATAAGTTTGTATGTGAGATTTTGGCTGACGTCCACCCTGAGGGCACAGAGTCTGATGTTTTAGACTAAGCTCTACAACACACATCCCGGGGTGCATTTAACACACATCATCATTACACATTCCCAGCAGAAGCCCCTGCATGTAACTAACTTCCAGCTAGAGTTCTGAGCATGTTTCAAATATAATGTTACAGAGTTCTATTAAAAACGTGGAGGTGTGAGCCACTGTCATGTGAGTGAACAGACTCTAACGTCACTGGAAAGAGGTCACATTGACACAAATGCACTCTCCATATTTTCAAAGTCAGGCTTGTGTACTACACAAACACACAGATAGCCACAATTTAGAGAGCTCACATACCTTCTGTGAATATCGGATGGCTTGAGCTTGTAAATAAGATCATACAGGCAATTAGTTTGTTTACTTTAGTTTTGCTCTGGTTTTTTTTTGTTTTGTTGGTCTTTTGCTTTTATTTTGTTTGTTTTTTTTATTCCATTTTGTTTGGATTTGCTTTGTTTTTAATTTAGTTCTTTGTTGTTTTGTCTTGTACTTGTTTTTATTTTGTTTGCTCATTTAGTTTTGTTTTTTAGTTTTGTTGTTTTTGTCTTGTGCTTTTGTTTTTATTTTGTTTCTAAATTTAGTTTTTTGTTTTGTTTTTATTTGTTCACTGGTTTTGCTTTGTTTTTATTTAGTTTTAGTTTTTATTTTGTTTGCTCATTTTGTTATGTTTTGTCTTGTTTTTATTTAGTTTTGTTGTTTTTGTCTTTTGCTTTTGTTTTTATTTTTGTTTGCTCATTTTATTTTTATTTTTTTATCTGTTTTAGTTTGTTAACTTTGGTTTTGTTGGTCTTGTGCTTTTGTTTTTATTTAATTAATTTTTTTATTTGTTTGTGGGTGAAGTATCCCTTTAATCATAACTGACAACTTTCTGCTGAGAATTATTGAAATGCTGTGTATAATATGCTTTAGCTTGTCTGGTATAATTGAATTCATGAATAGATCTTCTCCCTTTCCCACTGTTCTCTCCTGCTGCGTGAAGCTATTTAAAACTGCATCAGGATTAATCATGTAATTAAAACCTGATTTGTATGTAAACCTTATAATTTAAGCCCAACAATAGCTTGCATTGTGCCACATTATATTGCTTTAGCTCTCGTAAGATCCTGAAACAGTTTTATCTACCTCTTTGTGCTTAAATACTGTAAGTGTGTTTGTAGTGTTTTGTACTGATGTTTGTACTCTCCTTTCTTGCTCTCCCCAGTGCATTTCCCTGGTAAATGTATGTCTTACACCAGCTCCACGTACACCTTTACCACCTGCAGGATAATGCACCCTACAGATGAACTCACCAGAGTCACACCCAGGTAAAAAATACATTTTATTCTGTATCATATCAGAAATGTTTTGCAAATACATTGTCAGAAATATGTGCAAAAACTGTACCTTGGATACCTAGGACTACACCTTAACGCTGGAGCAGTACCCTTACAGTATATCTACCCCTAAAAGTTACTACTTTTAACCTTTTAGGGATAAATAAGGTACAGCATTGTCCCTTCTAGTCTTCGATAAAAAAATACTGACTTCCAAAAGAGGTTGCATAGAAGGGAGAAGCATCTTTTGGAACCATAAAGCGATAAATAGGACACCCTATGATTAATTGAATAGTCTTAAATCTGTATTAAGGGTTCTAGATCTCTGTAGCAATCATGCTATACAGCTGTGTGACTGGCTCTCTGCAGGTCATATGATGAGGATGATGAAGCTGCTCTATATCATGTTGTTCTGGTGGCTGGCTTAGAGCAGACTCACTGAGCAGAGCCCCCTGGTGGTGAGGAGGAATAGCATGACCAGCCTAGTGCTGATTAGACCTAGTTTCATGGAAGTGTGCTGTTCTCTAACCAAACACAAACCACTCTTAACTGAGCTGAAGCATTTTCTTAACCTAACACAAAGCTTTTTTGCGGAAGACTTTATGCAGTATTATTATATCTGTGTGTTTTTTAAATGAATGCTGTAATATACAGTATGCTACTTTGTTAATACGTTAAATTACTGTATAATGCATGAAGAATAAGAATGATAACAGAGCCATTATGCGTCTAATCAAACAACTTAACAATATATAAATACTGTGAGGTTTGAAGAGAGTAACAGTGCACGGTTTGGCTTACAGAACTAGATAACATAAACTAATAAAGCTTCTCTTTTCAGTCTCTTGTCAGGTCCATCACTAGCTTCCTGTGTGATGTCCAGCAGCAGTATGCGCTCAACCCCTGTGTCCACCCCCTGCACACCTCGTCGCCTCAGTCTGGCTGAGAGTTTCACCAACCTCCGTGACTCAACCAAGACCACCAGTACATCTCTGGGACTAGTGCGCCTCCTGCAGGAGAGAGGAATATCTGCTGCTGTTTATAACCCTCTCAGTTGGGACCGGGCGGATCGAGCTCCTCCATCAGACCCCTGTTCATCACACACTGCCACCTCCACTCCCTCCGGCCCAGACACCCTCCCCTCCACCCCTCCAAACTCCCCTAGCAAGTCCAAACCCACTAGTCCTGTGCTCCCTGTAGACTACAGCCCCTCGGATCACCCCTACGAAACCTTCCTAGCTTCAAGACCAGCCAGCTCGATTCTGAAGGAAGTGCGGGAGGCGGACGAAAGGGCTCGGACAGATACGCAGTGTCAGACTGAAGTCAATGTGCAGAACTTGAGACTGGTGGACAAGGTGAAGAAGTTTAGCCTGGCTCCCAGAACTTTGTCCCCAGGAATCGGAAGGCCGGGAACGCCATTTGGGGCCCACGCTGTTGTGACTTCCCCTATCGGGGGACTGCCAGTGCTGAACTCAGGGATGAGAAGAAACCGCAGTTACCCAGCTATGGTTGGGGCTAGTATGGCTATGAAGGGCCCGGGGCCTCCCAGTGAGGACCTGCTGTTGGCCCCCAGACAAACTAGCCTCAATGAAAAGTGAATGTTGCCTATCTGTCGTCCTCTTTTGCCTTTATTTCAATTTGCATTGATACAGTATATCATCCCTGCGACAACTCGAGTGCCTGTTAAGATGATATTTGTATAGATTATTTTGTTATAACAGTTGCTATAAAAACCTATTTTTGTCTATTTCTCTGTCCATATGACCAACATATATATTCATTCAGCATTGTCACATGTCTTGGTGTATTCCAAGCTTTTGTCATTGTGAAAAAAAAAACTTGGACAATTTGCAGCTGCGAGAAAATGTAGCATATGATCGGAACAGAAAATTAATGCCCCAAAATGACATTTAATTTAAGCACTTTTTGAATTTAGAAACTACTCAAGAATAAGAAAACGTCTTTTTTGTTGTTGTTGTAAATCTGGTCTTCCGATTTGACATTTCAAAATTGGTTAATTTCATGATGCTAGCAAGAGCACTGATAGCACCTTAATGCTAATGGTAGCCCAGACATTGTTTAACAATGAAGTTTTGTCATTTATTTTTAGGTCAGAATTTACTTTTTTAATGGCCATTAATTAATGCTTTAAACCAGCCCCTCAGTGTGCCGAAAATCTGTAAAACATGCTTTTTATAAGTACAGATACCTTCACATGAGCCTTTTCCATCTAGTCCATCCATTAATTAACTGCAATGTAATGTTAAATGTCTAAAATGGCTTATTAATGCGTAATATAATAGTAATTACAGTGTAATAACAGAGTACTGACATGACTCTCAATAGAGGGCGCTCGTTGACATGAATTGTTGATAATTTGCACATTAGCACAAACTCTCTGCGCTTCACATCCTCAAAAGTCGACTGACTGAAATACCTAGGAGAGAAAACAAGACCACGGGGCTGTGAAGGTGCTGCATGAAGAATTGCAGCAGTTTTGAACTTGAAACACAAACGTGTTCATGTTAAGTCATCTTTTAATGTCCTTTTGTTGAGACCAACATTATTTATAGGTGTATGTGTGGAATTGCAGTATCGAAGACTTGATGGGGAAAATTGTACAACTACAATTTCATTGTTCAAAAGGATGTCAGGTTCAACTGAAGATATATTCTCTACATCTGCTGTGGTTTTGGAATCTACTGACTGGTGTGTGTCATATGTAGAGCAAGTGAATTGTGTATTGTAAGCTTTAAAGATATCAAGGGTGCAATAGGAATTTATAGTGCCTGATTTTTTTTTTATTTTGATTTTTTTTGTACTGTATCATAATGGCTTCACCTGCCACAGTATGCACTGACATAAATACTGTAACAATGTGTGATGGTGACCTTCCAATGCAGATATTTGAAGGATCTATTATATTTGATGTATTGCACAGGAAGCACATTCAGCTGAAAGTGCATGTGTCATTCTAAAGAAAAGGTCTGTTTTTTTGTTGAGGCAAGTTTAATTTGTCAGGTGCAAAGGTGTGTGTACTGTGTGTGTGTGTGTGCGTGCAGCATGACATATGTTGAATGTGTTTCAGAACCACAGAGGTATCTGCCATGACTGAACATTGATTTCAATGGTGTGTTTATTTCATCCGATTACTGAAGGGACGTTTTATTGTACATTGTAAATGGTAAATATGCAAACGATTCAAACATGCTAACTTTTATATATAAAAAGCAAAAAACCTAAACTTAAGGTGAAAAAAAGAAAAAAATGGAAAAGCAATGACACTGGTCGAATGTGGAGTTTTGGTTCTTGAATTTTAGAAGCTCCCTTTTGCAGAGGATCAATAAACCAGTTGTGATAATTGCGTGTCGGTTGTGTTATTTTGCATACACTAGCTTTGATGACCACAAGAGGGTGATCTTCACCAACACTGCGCTTGTAGAAGAACTTTACATTTGTGTTTTCGACACCAAATCAATTCAGGTCTGATATCCATCTAGATTCAGTAGCATGGTCCCTACATTATAAATAACCCAGCAACACCATCTCAGTGTAATTCAAACACAGAACGTGTCCAAAAGAAATAGCCAGAGTGGTCCATAATATGCCAGTTCACGTTTCTGAATCTGTCATTGTTTGATCTTGAGCTGACAGTAACACTCTAGGGCCCTTATCTTGTAAATTTGCATGGAGTGAGTAGATGCTTGTGTTCAGACCTTAGCTGACTGATCAACAGGCCACTTCGTGTGAAGAGCACCAGCTATTTACTAACAATGCGATGATATTCAGATGACATTCTCTAGCTGAAGAGGGTTTCCATAGAAACACTACAAGTTATTGGGAACACAAATAGAAAACACTTTGTTCCTGCAACGCTGTGCTGGTTGGGCCTATTTTCTCCTCAAACTTTATATAGTTACATTTTGATTGTAATTTAGGCCTCTTTGCTCTTAATTGTAAAACGAACCATGTCGTTTATAGGCAAATAGCCACAATACTGTATTTCTTTATCTATTAGAGATCTAACAATACACATACATTGTACAGAAAATTTTACATGCATGTGTACTGAACAAATACAACATTGTTTTAACCACTGCGTGAAGGGAACTTTCTTTTGGAAACCTCTAGTTTTTAATATTGTCACATGTGATAAGGAAATTAAAACAATAAATGGCGTTATAACACACTGTGACTTGCGACAGATAAACACCGCAGTTAAAACTGCAGAACGGAGCGCAAGTGAGCCTGATCGCCCATTCCTCTTAACTTTAACACTAAATAAGTTTACATGAATGAACATCGCCTACCTCATGTAATCGTAATGTTTTAATGTTTTAATGATGTCAATAAAACAGCTTGTAAACAAAATGTCACATAATGCCCCATCAGAAATTAGATATTACTTTAAGTGACCTTGAAGTTCTGTGGGTGAAAAATGTCTTGTTGATACCAGAAGTCAGAGGTGAATGTCCAGACTGGCTTGAGCTGATAAAAAAGGCAACAGTAGATATGTTTCCATCCACCTATTTTTATGTAAGTTTTGAAACATGGCAAAAAAATGAAATGCTGGATGGAAACACCAAGATACACGTAATTCTAAAACTGTGCAAAAAAAATGTATGCGCAAAACTGAGCAGGATAAACATTTTATCCGATAAGAAAAATGCGCATAACTATGATAGAAATACATTTACTGAATAATTTCTACCACGGGCATTGAAAAAGTCAGTTGACTGCACTGTGAGACAGAATAACTTGACAAACAGCGGACCGATCTTGTTGAAATGTTCTAATGGTAATTCTTAAATCCCTGAGTAAAGTATGTCTTTGAGAGAAGTATTTTTGTATAATTAGTCTTAAAATTTCGTTCCCAAACAGCAGACATCCACTTCTGATTTATTGTGTTATGTCTGCTTACTCTGAGGCACAAATAATTTATCATGTAAGAAAATTATTATTTTAAGTGATTTCTTCAAATATTCTTAGAGATATTTGGTGCAAGTTTATCAGGAAGTGATGGTTTTGTTCTCTCTGACTCGTTGGATGGAAACTGTGTGATATTCCAGTTTTGTGTATGTTAAATAGGGGTGGGCATAGATTAATTTTTTTAATCTAGATTAATCTAGATTAATTTTCAAATTAATCTAGATTAATCTAG
>JAUCNO010000236.1:11091522-11102320 GCA_032353835.1 Enteromius viviparus | reverse complement strand
CTAACTCAGTTACTATTTGTGATAAGTAACTAGTAACTATAACTAATTACTTTTTTAAAGTAATGTGCCCAACACTGTCCACAACACACTACATACTGACTATCAGAATTTTTGCAAGTATATGTCAGCTTATTCTAACCTTAAACCTACCCTAACAGTCTACTCTGAGAGTTAGTAGACATGTACAGTAGTTGTGAATTAATTGACATGCAGTTACAAAGTTACTAGAATGTCTAAATGGACAATAGAAATAGTGTAAAATTTTTGTATACTACTGCTTATATATATATATGTATATATATATATATATATATATATATATATATATATATATAAACCTGCTACTGTACATACTATACATTAGACAGTATCACACTCATATATTGTTGCTGTTTTATTGCTTTGATTGCTTCTATTAGCCTCATTTGTAAGTCATTTTGGATAAAAGTTGAAATGGTCTAATTTTATGCTATATTTCATCAAATGTGTTGAAATCAGTATATAACTGGAGAGGCTATAAAGGTCACTGAATTGCATATTTTTTCTGACCCAGTGGCTTCATAAAAGCTATCTCTGCATCACAAAATCATGGAGTTATAGACAGGCCGTTTTGACTTAAATGCAAACTCCAAATGCCAGCAGCAAGTTTAGCACCAACAAGCACGGTTGACATTTTCTTAAAAAAATATCAACATCTATTGCAGATACTTTCTTGTCATATCTGTTTTTCTCTTCAATCACCCAGTGCTTTGGAAGGTCCATTTGGTTCCCATTCTCGCTTTAATAATTCATCAGTTTGACATATACAGCAGCAGTCTGTTCTTACACAAGACCTCTTCTGATAATCGCTCAGGGCCCGTGGAGGCTCACTGCTAACCACGTGTTTTTAGTATTTCTTCAAAGGCTAGTGCTACATGCATGTTTTCAAAAGTGTTGTTCAGTTATGCTGGTTCATCACATGCCCGTCTTATGGCTTCTCTAACTCTGACAATGGCCCTAACAGCTTGTTGTTATACAATGTTGGTGGAGATTTTGAGTAACACGGGCGCTGGCGTCCCACTCAACACATGTCTGGGCGATAGGTGTTGGCGGTTGTACAGGCTGGAGGCGTGAGCGTGTGGTCATTATCGTGTAATCAAATTCATGTGTGGTGTGATATCACTATTTAATGCCGCCCGACTCACTGATATTGAGTGGAAAGTCTTTTCAATGCTCACATATATGCAATATACATTTGAATGTGAGATTAAAATGCCACCCGCAGTCCGTTGACCTACTCATCAATTCGATATGTACTTTTAATGAGCTCTTGCATTCGGAAGCACCAGGGACTCGTTGTTAATCTCCATTTTAAATGAGAAACTACCAAGCATACTTTCCGTTAATACCTTTTGGAATAATGCTTTAGATTTGATTTAGTCAAGAAAAAAAATATGTTTATATGTTTGACCTCTAGTTCACTAAACATTGGACAGTTTGATGTATGAAGCACAATGGCATCATTTAACAAAAATTAACTGTGGTTGGACGCTCTACATGTAGAAGTGGGCAGTTCTTGGACAACACAGACTGTGAAGCCGTCCAGAATTTACACTGATATGCTTTCATGTTGCAGATGCTCATATTTTCATTCCCTTAGCATTTATATGCAAATCAAACAATATTGGCAATGCACATACATTTAGGAAATGAGCATCACATCCAGAAAACAATCCAATAATGTGAATGCAAAATGAACCAAGTCATGTTTTATTTACTTGTATTTTACAAGCGGTTTACAGAAGGTAAACACAGAATGTAATGTCATTATAGTGCAACATGTGTTGTGGTTAAATTAAAATATTATACATTATTAAACATGAATAAACAAGAGCATAATTCCTTGTAAAAACTGATACGCATTTCAGTTCGGTGACAGTATGGAGAAACTGAGATTTCATAAACGTCTGAATAATACCCAGCATTATTCAGAGTAGGGGCTCGTGTCTGAAGCACGGATTTGTAAATCTTATGTTTATCAAGGTAAATGGAACTGTTGTTTTAGCTGAAGTGTCACTTCACGTTAACCAGCGAGGCCATCGATTGAGACGAATTGAGTCATTCATTGTTGTGAAACTGCAGTGATTTATGTGTTTATGAAAGATTGAGGTAAACTAGAGCTGCCATCAGATCAGATATAGCTGTTCTGTGTCTCCACAGATCACACAGTAGATTTGTCATGCTTCTCAGTGCAAATATCTTAAACATGCTTAAATCAAGATTAAAGGAAAATAAATATGATATTACAAGGTTAGTAACACTGTTAACTAAGGCTTTTTCATGAACAAACTCATAATTTGCTACTTATAAATAGTTAGGGTAGTTGTTATGTTTTGGTATAGGGTGTGATTAAGACATGAATATGGCTTTAGAGAATAAGGCCATATTTAGTGCTGGAAAACAATTAATCTCAATTAATCGCAATTAATCGCGTCCATATTTTAATACATAATATATGATAATTTACTTTGCATATTTATTATGTGTATAAATACACACACACACACACACACACACACACACATATATATATGTCACGAACTGCAAGTGAAAGTTCGTTTGTGCAGCGTTGCCACGCCTCTCAGCGAGGCAATGATTTGGAAGAGACAGGACTTTCAAATGAACAAAAAAACTTTAATAGAAACTAAAGCTGACGAGGCAGCAACGAACACTCACTGACGGGAAGGGTTCACACGGCACGTACATTCAACGAGACATGAATTCAAACAGAAAGGCAGAGGTATTTAAGGACAAACAAATCAAAGACTAAAGTGAGGGCAGGTGTTGAACAACAGGTGAAACAAATGGACTGAATTGGGAGAAACCAAAAAGACACAGACAGCGGGGGAGATATGACAAGACAGGAACAGAATAACAGACAAGAACGTCACATCACACCCCCCTCCCGTAAAAAAACAAAAACATCACAAGGGAGGGGGGCTGGGCGCACTGGATGCTCGGCAGACTCTGGTGGGCGCACTGGATGCGCGGCAGACTCTGAGGGGCGCACTGGATGCGCGGCAGACTCTGGAGGGCGCACTGGATGCGCGGCAGACTCTGGAGGGCGCACTGGATGCGCGGCAGACTCTAGAGGGCGCACTGGATGCGCGGCAGACTCAAGGGGGCACACTGGATGCGCGGCAGACTCAAGGGGGCACACTGAATGCGCGGCAGACTCAAGGGGGCGCTCGTGCAGCGCGGCAGACTACAAGATCACACTGTCGGGGCTTATTTCTGCGATAACTACCGGCTGCCTGTGCATTATCGCTTACTCAAACTTTAGATCAGGGATCGGAACTCCTAATTCACCCTCAAGTTTTACTCACCCTAAAGGCATCCTAGGTGCAGATGACTTTCCTCTCTCATAAGAATCTGTGTCAAACTGTGTCAAACCAGCCAGGACAATGAAAGACATGCGTATTAAGCTACATGTGTCAGCAACGATGGAAGATTTTAAAAAGAAGTTGGCCTCAGGAAATTTTAAAACCACAGAAAATGAAGGAAAGTCAGCTGCGTGGAAGTATTTCTTGTTTCCTGTGTTATAACAAAGCTTTTTGCCCTGTGTGCGCTGATGATCTCATCTGTTGACATTTCCGAACGCCTTCCTACAGTTGCTTAATAAATGCGGGCTTTCACAAATCACACAAATTTTTATGAATTAGCACAAATATTCCACCTCGTACGAATTGGTCATAAGACTGTCACTAACGGCACTGGAGTTGCCCGCAGAAGCCTCCAGAGGGCACTTCAGCCCTGACTGTGTTCATTGTTTTTCTTTCTGTGCGCTGTTTAGGACTTGTATTATGAAATGTCTCCCGTTTTTTCCATATCTACCCTGTAATGTCTCCACCCTGCTTGTGTGTTGCCATGTTTACAGATTAGTCCAGCCCCCTCGCTTCCTTGTTATGTGTTGTATATAAAGGACCTGACTGTTTGTTTACATTCGCTGTTCATTGCGTGGATGTACCCATGTTCCTTGTCTTTTCTCCCACTGGATTTATCGTGCCTGTCTGTTCCCGGACTCTTGAATCCGCCATTTCCCTTGGAAATCGTTTGCTGATCGTCTGACCATTGCTTGTTTGGATTATTCTATTGTCTATGTCTCTGATGTCACTGTTTGCTGTTGATGGACCCTTCTCACTTGTACTTTGAGTTTTATAATAAATAGTTGGATATGGATCCGCACGCCTCTGTCTCCCATCGTTACAGAGACTGTGTTTTTACTTGCAATTAGTGACTGCCGCTTAGTTTTTCTTCTCTCTCTACACAATCATTACTACTCATGCTACGCCAACATCCCTCACCTGCCTGAGTTACTTAATGTTAGTAGAATGTCTAAAGTCGACAATCAGAATAAAGTGTTCCTAAAAGTCATATACACCTAGGATGCCTCAAGGCTGAATAAACATTTTTGGGTGAACATCCTTTAAGAATCTAAGCCCTAATAATACACCTCGGTGTATAATCCATTTCTTCCAAAAAATATATTACTTCATTGCATACAGTTATCATAATCTATCATCATAATTGATTAACTTAAACTAAGCAAATGTCTCAAAAGAGTAAGTGAATTGTAAGTTAATTTATTTCAGGTTTTCTATTAGTTATGACTAATGTATTGTTATATAATTCAGGAAATTTGGGTGCTATGGAGTAAGTGTTGTCTTAGTGCCAGTCTAGTCGCTAAACAATCATTTTGCATTATACAATTTAAAGTTGTCTTACCTGTTTTCAATAAAGCACAACTTTTTAGTATCCGTCAGTGAAAAACACTTCAAAGAAGCATTTGGCTATGTGTGTGTGGGGAGGATTGGGGGGTTGGGGGAATAAGGGAATTGGCTAGTTGGCTCAGACAATGTATCTGCATTGCCAGAACACATTTAATTGCCCTGGTTGCAAACCTTTTCATGTTTGGCACTGTGTGTGTAAGCGTGCATTTATTGGTTCACTTTATATTGTCTAACAGAAAGAAATCTCTTTCACTAAGGCACACCTGTGGCATAATGGCTCTTTTTGTTTGGTGTAGCCCTTCATTCGCTAGCAATCATCAGCCTACGATTCATCCATTATGTGCTAACTCAAGTGTTTTGCGCAATAAACCATGGAGCGACGACTCCCTGTCTAACCGTCTGCATGTGTTTCACTCTCTGTCTCTGTCTGCCTTGTTCTCAGTTATACAGCAGAATTGCCTGAACTCAAATCTGTCCCTCAGGCGATAGGAAGTGAATTAGATTTGAAGGCTACTCCTGGCGCTAGTGCTATAGCTTCGCTGTAGCTGCAGCTTCGGGGGGCAAATAAGAGAAAGCTTTCATAATAAGATCATTAACTGTAATCTGTTAGCGTGGTCCCTCAACACCACACAAATGGCTTCGCTGAGCTGTGGTGGATTCAGCTAAGATAATAAATCAAAGCTACATGCTAAGAAAAGCTAATATGGACAAATGGCCTGTTGATTTAGTTTTACTTAATCTATTAGTTGTTTTTTTTTGTTAGTGTTGTTTAACGGTCCAAAATGCACTTTATACCAGTCAAACTTGTTTTTTTCTATAATTTTTTTTTTTCTGCATTTCAAGTGAACAATGAGTTACGATAGCCATGAGACTTCGGATGAGTGAGTTAAGGCAATGATTTATTCTTAGACACCTGTGATATGTTTTAAGTGAGGACAAAATCATATATACATGAGTTATGAGAATAAAAGCAGTTGAGACTACATTCTCACTCGTTTTTTTCTGCAAAATAAATATATAGATGGACACATATATTTATATATTGCATTATCTCCATTGTACAAACAAATTTACATCAGACCGAGTTCTCAGACTGTGATTGGATTGACATTAAAATGGGCGACTCTGTACAGATGACTGGCTAATCAGGTTGATTAACATGATTTGTTGAAGATATCTTATGAAGAGTATTCATACTCCTCTGCACTCCGTCGGCCGAAATCCATCCATCCCAAGTAATCTCTGTCCTTTATTCTGTGATTGTTGCCCATGGACCTGCTATTTGGAGAGGGGCTTCTGCGATATGTTCCTGCATGGATGCACAAAGACAAATTTATTTATTTATTTAAAAACAGAACCTTTGTTAATTGCTTAAATGTATTTTTATTTATCTGTAAATCAAGTAATTAATCATTAGTAGATGATTAATTGTTGTTATTATGTAACTCCTGTTGCTCTAGAGATTAAATAGAAATCTTAAATAGGAAGTTATAACTCTAATCAACCAAAGTCAATGCGATTGAAATGCTATTTAAATGTTCGTAGCTTATTTAAGGTATAACATTAGGGACAATTCCTAAAAGTTCTGTAAATATATAGTAGTCATTTGAAAGGAGAATTCCACCTTTGGTGGAGATGATTCTGGCCAGTAGTTCAGTCAAGCTGCTGCGGGGTTCTTCCTCATCCTCTGCTTTGGACAGCAGGCTGAGTTGTCCACTGGGGGGGGCTGCACGGGTGTGGCGTGTGTGTTTTGCTATGGTCCCAAGATCAGACTGACCCCCATCTTCTGAGTGTGTGGGGAGAGAAAGGCAACTGCTGGTGGAGAGGGCAGCCAGCAGCACACAAACACAGATTCCAGCGTTCATGGCTGAAATACACACAGGCATGTTAGAGCTTCAATATTGCTTCATTAAAACTTATCTTTTGAGCTTTTGCAAAATGGACCTTGATGCATAAAAAGGGTTCTGAACTGATTTTAAATCAAACATAGAAATATCAACATACTAAAAAGATCCTTCATTAAAATGAATTAAAAACACTACTAAAACATCTAAAACATAATCTTGCATTTACATATTCACATCTTGTATTATTAATTATTATATGTATAATATTTTAATTTTATCAAAGTAAATGTTAACGTAAATGTTTAAGAAGGAGGACTGAGATTTTCCTGCCTCCATTCCTCACATGTAAATATGTTTGAATTAAATACCAGATATGCAAACTAACTGGGCTGCAATGTGTAATTTCAACAATTTCAATTTCCCTTTTGCCAAATTTGATTTCTAGGTTTGATTTAACAACAGGTTCTCTTTTTCAAACGGCATTTTTTTTTTTTTTTTGGTCAAAGATTTTAAAAATGTCATAACCCTAAATAACTTGAATTCAAGCCAAGAAGCAACAGCAATAGAAACTGAAAATTGATTTAGTGAAAATTTGTCAAAACTGCATGGCTAGTGCATCTCATTCACTCACTTCATATCTTCTTTTTTGTATTTAAAATATATATTACAAAACAGAATCTAAACCATAGGACATACTGCATGCTATACCATACACAATATTACACAATATTTTACACAACTGTAAAAAAAACTAACAAAAAAGCTGTGATTTTACACAGAAGCATGCAACGCTGTAAGCACGTAAAACTTCACATACAAATAAAAGACAAATTAAGAACATACCTTCAGGTGGAACTCTGGCAGAGAGGAGGAGAGAGATGGAGAACACACGCTGACTGCAGAACAAGTGTGTGTCTGAAACTTCGCTGCACTGTGCAAGAGAGGCCCTTAAATAGCGCTCTGAGTGGGCTGGCTCTGTTTGACCCACGTAGTGACAGGCGCAATTCCACTGTCTGTGTGTATGAATTAGGTTGTGCACTTGCGCAAGCTTGACGCAGAAGCGAGAGCAGCAGGATATTCTCACAGGATACAGATTGTGACATTGTCACTCAAGGGGAGCGAGAAATCTCCAGAGGTCAGACCATCTTAATTACAATTATGCACAAACCTCCACAACTGAGTGTCCTCCCCCCTACCAGTAAGAGTCCATCCCTCTTTGGCCATGGACCATAGGATGCACATTTTGAGGTTATGGATGCTGATGTCTTTTATGTGCAATGCACAGTTTGACACGCTGTATCAGTGGTTCTATTTTCTTTTCTTTTTTTTTGTACCCAGATTTTACATAAGTCATACAATCCACGACCCACAAAAACCATGCAAAGTAAAAATAATAACGATAATAATAAAACATTACAAATGATAGCAATAACATTCATATAGATCAATAGATCTTAATTAATAAATCATTTGATATTGTTTTGATATATAGTTTAATATATTAAAGTACATTTGAAGTCACAAAAGATTTTATATAATCATCCCTTTTAATTATATAATTCTTCTTCTACTACTATATCTTTCTCCACGAAATTATATATTTTAAGTGAACCATGCGTTTGTAATACAGTCCTTTGCTTATGCAAAGAATAAGCCCTTTTTAAACCAAGTTTAAACTTAATGACTGACTTAATGATATACTACAATAACTACAGTATCTCTCTACGTAGAAAAGTTTCAAAGGTTGCACCAGGAGAAAGGGTCGAATGCATGTGCAAAGATGCAGACATCTTTATTGTGTATATATCCCTATTGCTCTGTTTCTTCAAAATATAAGAGTTGGGGTTTAAAGTAAGTCTTCCAAATATGTATAACAATGTTTTATTGAAATATCCTTGTGAAAATTGCATCATTTTATTTTAATAGCTTTATCAGCAGGACAGAATGGACAGACAATTACCATAATACTGTAATAAAATAATAGAGAGATTCTTTAAATGCTTTTCTATTGAGATTTTGTTTATTTAATGGTGTCTGTGGGTCTGTCAAAATTACGCAGTGCTTATTTTCCACTCCCAATTTCCTTTATGGAAGATAAAGATATCCTTAGACATTCTGCTCAACCTCACTTTTTGCGATTGCTGAGAAAGAATGTTATAAAGGTTTGTAGCTAAATTAGCAAATTTTTGCATAGTTTTCATTTTTACATAACTCTTTACATAACATTGCAAAGAAGTTTCAAGAGTGCATAAGTAAAAAAAAAAAAAAAAGAGATACTTGCAACTGATGGAAATGCTTTCGTGTTGCTATACTACATCTGCAGTATATGTAAGATCCTAGCAGAACAGAAAGTGAACATAACAATAAAAAGAATAAGGAGAAAGAGAAAGCACTCAGCTGGGACCAAGATGGATAAATTTGTCTGACCCTGCCGATCCTTTGCTCATTGAATTCTGAACACCCACTAAACACCCTGCTATGAGAAAATAACTCACAATTCTATAAGACTTTAGGCAACCACTCAGTCTGTCTTTAAGAGGATACTGAGTCCATCATCAGGATGCAAGTAAATGCAGTGCCTATAGCCCAGCTCACACATTTGGGCTCAAGCATATATCTCCCTTAAGCTTAGGGTTTACCTTTGCCTGACAAATGTTTCACATCACTTTCAACTGGTTGAGTAATAAAAAAGAAGAACCTGACTTAGCTATTACAATTCCAGATACGAGGTAAACACATAAACTGGAGCACATTTTACAATAAAATACCATTTTAGTCTTTCTACTTCACTATTTCACATTTAAAGGGTTACTCTATCCCAAAATTAATTACTTGTGGCTGCTCCATTAACTGCGTAGGGTAAAGTATAAAAGACATTGTCAAAATAGTCCATCCGCAATCAATCTGAATGGTTGAAAGGATGCACTGTTTCTACTCCAATCAAAGCAGAAATAAACATGTATGTCGTGACTGACACAAAACTCACTCAGTTTGCATCCAGCGGATATACTCACCAAAAAGATGCCACAGTAATGCAGAGGAGACGAATTGATTGATAAAGTTATTTTGGTTTTATTTGTGTACATGAAGCATTCTTCATAAAAGCTTCATAAAGTTCAGATTGAAACAGATGGAGAATTCTGATGATCAGGGTTTGAAATTAACACCTTCCAACCCACCAAATGCGGGGAAAAATCAGCTGTGGCGGGTAAAGCCGTCAAATTACTAGTCATTTCGGTGGGTTGCTTTTTGTAAATTATTGCTGCGTTCCAGGCAACTCTCTTCTGACTGCCGTTATCAATCTCTGTCTGTTTTTTCCCTTTTATTGGAAGTGAAGAAAAAAACTATCTTAGAGATTTTCTTTTGCTATTTGAGCAAATAGGAATGCAAAAAATATATTTGTGGTACTCTCTCATTCACTGGCCTTCAAGTTAAACCAACTATGATGACTTCCGCTGGGGAGAATCCCAGAAACATGAAAAAGGCCCATGGCAGACACTAAGGATCCAGGACTTTCCTGGAACACTACAAAGTGGTGAGTTGTGGTTTAAAGTCGTGACTTGCGGGCTCAAAATGCAGTAGAGTAACACATAAGTGCGTGAGTGTATTTACAGTGTATTCCTTCACTGCATGATTTAGTCTAGTAATATGCATTAAGAATGATCATGTAATTGAAGATAATAGGGCAGAATTTTTTAAATATATAATTTGATATTGTTAATCAATGCATCACACGAACAGGGTTTTTTCTTAAAAATCAGCATAGTTATATATGTGATATTTGTATTATACAGTTCAATAAAAAATAGGTTTATATCAAGAGACTTGTGATTTATGGTTTACTGGCTTGCTCTATTTTGCCAACAAAAATCTTTCCAAAAGCCACAGCACTTTTTTGCACTCTGAGGAACATGACGGTGTTTCGTACCTGAACGAATCAACTGCTACCTACTGGCGGTTTTAATTTTGCATTTAAAGCATCTTTTCATTTTAAATAATTTAAAATATCAGTATTCTACATGTTTAAAATATCATAAAATGGTTTATTTCTATATTTTATTTATTTATTTATTTGTTTATTTATTTCACAAGTTATATTCGTAGATGTAACATCCGTGGTTTATTTTGATTCCTTGTTCTATGTCATGTGATGTTTTGTTTTTCATTCCCATGTGCTCTGTC
>JAUCNO010000236.1:11045188-11057299 GCA_032353835.1 Enteromius viviparus | reverse complement strand
TTGCAGAAGCTGGGGTCCCACGGGTGAACGGATCTTCCTGGTGGTGGGCCTTATTGGTTGTGTGCTGTGTATCACTCCCAGTGTGCGGTGGTGTGAGTTGAGTGCACTTTGGTGTGTGTGTGTGTGGCATGAAGGTGTGCCCTAGTGGTACCAGACAATTTTAGTTTCCTGTTGTAAAGTTTATTTTGTGTCGTTAGCTGTACTTATTTTGGTAATGCTGTTTTCTGTTAAAGTGGTGTCTCCTGTTTCTCCAACATTTTAATGGCTATTTTAAAACAGTTGTACATTAAATAAATATTTAGCAATTTTGTATTAAACCCACGTCTCCTGTTTGTTTCTGAGGGAACCGAACCTGTGTGCTTAATAATTTCATTGTTGGATTGAGTATTGTTCCTTAGAGTTGACCTCTAGGGTGGCGTAGTCGGATTTTTCTACTGGTAAAGTGCCAGTTCCCAATTGCACTGCTCCGTCACATTCGCAATCTTCCTGATGTTTTGTGGAAACTGTACATTTTATTTCTTAGGATTGATCACTGATGAATAAAAAGCTTCAGCGTTTATTTAGAAGAGAAATCTTCTGTAACATTATTAATATCAATCTCACTTTTGAACAGTAGTGCACATGTAGAGTGAGACTCACCAGAACATCTTCTGCTCATCTTTAATCCTTTGATGACTATAATTCTTCATAATAGTTAGTCTTCAGGGATGAAGCGGTTCCAGATCATCATGCCACACAAACACAAACACATTCAGTTCTTCTGGAAGATGTTGGGTTTAAATGCACTCAGGTGGTCTCAGATCAGTTCTGTGTGTCTGAAAAGCTCTCAGATGCGTTTAACGAGGCACATCTGCGTGACACACATTACATTTGACTGACTATGAGACTTGGACTCGGTCACAAACGCCACGTCTGCTCTCACACACTTTCTCCTCTCTCTGTCCTAAATCCTGCATGCATATTCAGAGTCGAATCTTTCTTGCTCAAAACAAATGTGCATTTTTTAATTAATAAAAAAGAGGTTAATACAGTAAAAAAAACATGGTAATAACATGGTAATATTCAAAACTTTGAATGTTGCTGATCAGATGGTTTAACTGAAAAAGGCTGTGATTATTTTATAAAACAATGCTTTTTAAATTATGCATCATCATATATCCATGATCTATTCTATAATATCCCATTATTTCATACGCCTCACTGTATATGCATTCATGCAGTTTTTCCAGCTGGAGGACTCTTGAAGAGATTCTTCCATTATTAAATGATTTTCACAGAAGAAATCTCTCAGATCTCAGGACTGTGTTTTTACTTGCTCTTACACAAGTGTCTTTATAATTAATGAGCTCTCAACATCATCATTTATTTCTCATCGGCCGCTATGATAATAATGACTCTCATGTGCTTATGTCCACCCACATGTGCTCAGACACACGCCATGACATCACTTCACGCTCCCGCACACACACACACACACACACACACACACGCATGCTGCATGAGAGCATGATGGGGATTCCCAGTTACGATGTGTGTGTGTGTGTGTGTGTGTGTGTTGTGACTGCATGCATGTATGTGTGTGGTGGATTTGAGAAAAAACATTATTCACTATTTTGATGATATTTAGTATATTAAATGTTTCTTTTAGGTTAAAAAAGCGAACTTCCATAGTATAATAAAAAGAGCTTTTCATGCACTAGTTTTTTACTAAATAGACTATATACTGTAATATATTCAGATAAACAGTACTCAACTGTGCTTGATCCCATCTACTACACTCAAGTGTACTAGAGCAAAATAGCACAGTACACAGTACAAGCTTATCTTAAGCACCAAAGAATTATTTACCAAAGTAGTGTAAAAAATATAACACTTTAAGAACTTTATTTGTACTATTTTAACTTTGTTATGACTTCATCAGATGATCAATGAATAATTACATTGTATCATCCACCGATTAGAAACAAACAAACAAAAACTGTAAAGCCTAACGAATGAAATAATAATCATAAAAAACTTTTTTCATAAACTAAAACTGGACAAAATATCCACTTTACATGCAGATGCTGATATTTAATGTAATGTTTGTAACATAAATCACTGAGATCTTTATAACAGTAGAGCAGATACTGATACTGAAATGATCTAAATATCAGCGGTTGCTTTATCTCTCTCTCTAATAATATATTTTAGTAAGATGAGATTGCAATTCAATGCTGACTGAGAGCTGAAGAAATGAAAGCTCCTCAGAAGATGTGAGATGTTTAAGAGAAGGAGTGCCCAACCCTGCTCCTGGCGATCGACTGTCCTGCAAAGTTTAGCTCCAACTCTAATCAAACACACCTGAAGCAACTAATTACGTGATTTAGCATTGAAAATTAAAGGCATGTGTGTTTGATTAGAGTTGGAGCTAAGCTTTGCAGGAGCAGTTTTAGAGGCTTGTGAAGATCATTGCTCCGCTGAGGAACAGTGTTTGTGCAATTCCACTAAAAGAGCTTCAGAAGTTTGATCATGATGTCGTTTAGAGGCCTATCAAATATGACAGTGCAGGCTTTATAGGGTTAACAGCAGTAACATACAGTACAGCAGAGATCAGACTCAGCACCTGCAGAAATCCTTCATTCTTGACCTCCATCTCTCCGTCAAACCACTAACCCATATGTGAACGTTTGGAGGTTTTCTGTACCCTTCAGCAGTTTCTCTTTCTTCTTCAGCTGGTTCACCGAGGACAGCTGAACGTCTGCGTGACCTCTTCACGTCTCGCTGACGCTGCAGATTCAACCCAAATCTGGAAACCCAACACTGTTTTAGCTCTTTTTCTGCTGTATTTGGTATGTGCCGTGTGCAATGTATGCATTATATTTCTAACTGGATGAAATGTTTTTGAAGCTGACTGCAGTTTCTACATTATTAAATAATTTACAATTATACTGTACTATATATACTGTAATATAATGCAACATTGCTGTTGCTTCCTGTTTTCTACAGTATGTAATGATTATTTGAATCAGCTGAAAACAAAACTCTTGAGGTGGTTTTCTGGTCTATCTGGTTTCCCAGCCTGACCATCTGACCCCAATGTACCCTAAACCCCATTAAAACCATCCACACCAACTAACCAACTAACCAGGCTGGTGTAAGCTGTTTCAGGAGGGAACAGAAATGCTGTAGACATACAGAAACCTAAATTAAAAGCATATTTATGACATGCTTACTGATGAAAAACATATATTAAACATTTATTTTATTTTAACATGTTGCAACATTGTATTAAATTACAAAAATATAAAAAAACAATAAATATTACAAAATTACAAAACAAACTTATAAAACTGAAAATATAATACTATATAATTAAAACTCATTCTAAATATTACATGAAAATTTATAAATTAATATTTATATTAATCATTCATTAATAAATAATGAAATAAAAAAAGAATTTATAAAATGTATTAATATTTTAGCTAGTTACCTTATTTTCATTTACTTAAAGATGTAATATTATAATAGCTAAAACAAAAAACTATAATTATAAATGATATAAACATTCAGTATTTTTTAAAATACAAAAACACAAAACAAAATTGCATGAATGTAAATAAAACATTTAAATAAAAGCAGAAAGTGAATGAATACATAAATCAAAATAAATAAATAAACAAATACTTTTTTTAATTCATAAAAGATCCAACAATATACAATTCCAGGTGTAGGACAATAATTCATACAGTTATTTATATTTAAATATTAACAAAAACAATAATAGTTCTGTTTCATCAGAAGCTCTTCACAGCAGGCCTGCATGTTGTTTTGAAGCAGAGCGACAGTGAAGGAACGCTCTCAGATTTTTCTCTAAATGCCACATATTTGGCATTTTCTTCAATGTTCCCTTTAAAGGTTATGAGGTGTGAGAAATTCCTGCAACACTTGGACTTTGGCCTCATGGCATTAGTAAGTTCATGACATGGCAGCTGGTTGCAGGTTTATGTTGTTAATGGATGGAAAATATTAGTGCTTTTTAAACAAAAAGAACTCAAAGTTCATCACCATTTCAAAGCCTCTGTACTACAGTCAGTGATGCATTCATGCTAAAGTTTATAGAGGTTTACTTATGCACACGGGTCCTCTGATCAAAGCTTTAGACATCATTCTCCTGGACGCAGGTTCAAGCGTTTATAATGGTGTTAACAAATAAACCCATGGTTGAAACCTAAACCTGCCTGGTCCTGGATGGCACAAAGCTGTGGGTAGAGCCACCAGCTTGGCCGGGCCTAAATGCTCCTCTGTGTTTGTAATTTTCCTTCAGAGTAACTTAGCATGCTCCCTTTCACTGATGGCAAACAGCTTCCAAAGAACACGGCCGTGGACTTTCCAGCAGCGAGACGGCGAAATGAAGAAACAATAAAAGAACAAACAGCTTTTGTCTTGATTGAAGTCTAAGGAAAGGAAAATGGATACCAAATGTGAGAGAAAACCTCGCCTGGTTTCTCATCGAGATGCTCCTTTGAGTCCTGGATCAGATTCTCTGCATTGTTTTCCTGAAGAAACATCTTAACTCTCATAAATCAAGATAAGCAACTTTAAAGCTTTCTTCCCCTCAATATGTATATTTTCTGCTCCCTCAGATTCCAGATTTTCTAATAGTTGTATCTCTGCCAAATATTATCCTCTCCTAACAAACCAGACGTCAGTGGAGAGATCATGTATTCATCATTCAGAAATATAAATGGTTGAGGGATTTCTTTTTAGATTTTGTTTGAAGTATACAGTAGATTCACTTCATTTGTATATTTGACCCTGGACCACAAAACCAGTCACGAGGGTCAATTTATAGGTATAGAAAAATATATTTTAGAAAATCAATTAATTAAATTTAATTAAGTTTAATTAAAATGTTGGCTAAATTGTAAACCTTTTGTTTGACTTATTTTCAGACATTTATCTTACAAGCGAAAAAGTGTAGGGTCTGTAGGATAAACATTCACGCACTTTACCCCAACAAAACAATAACAACAACGAAATTCAATACAAATGCATCAAAATAATAAACTATAAATATACTTTACTATTTTATTCTATTCTTCCATTACTGCTAAAATACACTGTAATATGCAAAACTATACTGATATACAATTTCCCTAGTGCGTTGCAGAAAAAAACTCTTTGTGAAAGTAAACAATATTAAGTTTACAATGGCAGGTTTATTTGGTTACTTGATTAGTTCAATAAAATGACACGTTTACTGCATTGTAAATCATAATCAGTGATCATTACTAACCATGATCATTTTTGAATCCACTAATTAGAGAAGTTGCTGTCACCAGAAGAACACTTAAACTCCCATCAAGCTATTTAGTATATACATTAATAAATTTATATGTTTCCACTTCATTTAAATCCTTATTCACAATGCTTCAATTCAAAGTTTTTAAGTTCTGGATTTATTTAAATTTTTATTAATTTGAATGCATAGGCGTAATCTTATGGGGGGACAGGGGGACACTTCCCCCCCAATATTCAAAGAAGGACAATTTGTCCCCCCCAATATTTGATCATACTGTATGATTATGCGGTCAATGTGTGATTGCAAATACGTCTTTCTTTCCAGCTCCGCAAATATAAAATCCCGGCCGGTCCATTTCCCAAATCCATTCGACTATACACTATACATTAACAAAACCTAATCCATGTCATGTTTTCCCCTATACCTTTAGTAGCTCGTGCACCGTCAGTGAGTTAGGAAAAAACAAACAGAAGAAGAGCGCGAAATCTGACGGACATTTGGCACATATCTATGAATGGTAAATATCCTGTTTTTGGCTGACATAATCCCTTAGATAACGACCAGGTGAATTTCACTAGAATTTTGAATTGTAGAATTTGCATGCGCCAACACAAAAAGTCCCACAGCTGTCCCCCCCAATGTGTGATTGACAATTTCGCTCTTGTTTGAATGCAATGAATGCAGACGCACAGTTTGCCTCTTTTTTTCTTTCAAACATTACACACAAATCTAAGAACTGCACACAAAATGCAAAATGCCTGTGTGTAAATGTGCTGAACACACTGTTCAGCTGTTCTGGAACAGTGTTGGAAACACAACTTAACACTGATTTCTAGTCGTGTCCTCTTTTGGAAGCACAAACATTAAAAAAACTGCACCACACTGCACTACACGCGCCTCACATTTTCAGAACTAAAAAATGCATTTGTGTGATTGGGGCCTAAACAAATACTTTGAATCCCTTTTCACGTCATGGCATAACACATTTGAATGTTTTATGTTGGCCAACTGTGAATATCTTCACTGCTGTACGTTGTAGACCAATCAGCACTCTCTGCTATCTGACCAATCAGAACAGAGTAGGCTCATGAAAACGAGGGGTTTAGAGAGCCTGAATCTTAAAAATGCTTTAAATTAATCATTTGAGATTCACTAGAAAATGAGGAGATATCATATACATATTTTGAGAAAACAAAGCGTTTTTTGCATGCATGTAAAACTATGGAAATATTAGGAGGCTTAAAATGGCATAATAGAGGACATTTAAGTCTCTTAAACTATAAAAGAGCAACATCAGAGCAATATAATTTTCTTTAATATAAACAAACATAATGAGCTAAAGCCCACTGTATGTTGGTGAGTTGAAATGCCTGTGTTTTGAGGGTTGAGCCTCACTCTCGTGTGTGTGTGTGTGTTTTCCTGCAGCAGAAGGTCTCGTACCCTTTAACCCCTGCGTGTCCTTCGTCTGCTCGCTGTCATGCAGGAAGCCGCGGTGCTCGGGAAGTGCTGTCGACGGATTGTTTGGAGTTAATAGGGACTTGTGAGAAAAGTCAAAGAGTGAAAGAGGGCAATTCACACACACTTGAGCCTGCGGCCCGTCCCATGTCTCCTCGACGCATGCAAAGGAACGTGGGAAAAAGGGAGGGGGTGGCTCACTTGTGTTCGGCAGCGGTGTTAACAAAGAGTGACGGCTACGGAAAACAACAGAACATTAGAAAGTCACATAACAGCTCTGCTGGTAAACACTCTACTTACACTGTAGTTTAAGGCATCGTACTCCTGACATGAAAAAGGTGCTTTCAACAAAACTTTATTTTGGTCATAATTACAATGATGAAATTAAATAAGATAAAATAAAATAAAGTTTTTAATGATCACATCCTTAGTTTATTAACAGGCCTAAAATCAAATCAAATCAAACCAGATAAATGTATTAATTTAATTATCACACTCTTTCAAGTTTAGCAGTAATACACTGAGTTGCTGTGGTGTTCAAATGAGTCATTTATGAGGTTAATGCCAGTCAGGATGCTGTCTGTATAGGCAGCTCACTGAGATTGGGAACAAATACCTGCTTCCCGTGTGTGTCTGAGTCTCAGAACTCATCAGTACTGACGCTGGACGAGGCAGCTGAGCTCTCAGACGGAGTCTCCAGGAGGTAATGGATACGGGCCGCTAATGGCGGGAAACGGCGGCGTGTTTGTCTGTAACTAAACTCTAATGGGCTGATTTCCCAGCCGAGAGCAGCAGGTGCCGAATCACAAAAACACTGGAGGACAAAATCTTTCTGTCACTCTTTTGCTCTGAGAATGATGGAGAAACAAAAACATGACGGACAGAAACCACGGATACTGATCTCAAAGAATCAAGAGTGACTACTACTAAAACTATCTACTTGTCATCCATCCATTCATCCATCTATCCATCCATCTATCCATCCATCCATCCATCCCTCCATCCTTATGTCTGTCCACCCATCCATTCATCCATCCATCCATCCACCCTTAAGTCTGTGCACCCCTTATCCATCCATCCATCCATCCATTATCCATCCATCCATCCATCCATCCATCCATCCATCCATCCATCCATTATCCATCCATCCATCCATCAATCCATCCATCCATCCATCCATTATCCATCCATCCATCCATCCATCCATCCATCCACCCTTAAGTCTGTCCACCCATTATCCATCCATCCATCCATCCATTCATCCATCCACCCTTAAGTCTGTCCACCCATTATCCATCCATCCATCCATCCATTATCCATACATTCATCCATTCACCCTTAAGTTTGTCCACCCATTATCCATCCATCCATCCATCAATCCATCTATCCATCCATCCATTCATCCATCCACCCGTAAGTCTGTCCACCCATTATCCATCCATCTATTCATCTGTCCAGCCACCTTACAAACTAAAGACTATCAAACACTTTTTTGAGGATTTATTTAGATCTTTTTGACCAGCTTTATCAACACCATCTTCTCTTTTCTACTCATTCCAGCACATTATTTGTGAATTCTTCTCTTCCTTTTGATGGAAAAGTAAGAAGCAATCGTTTAGTTTTGAAATGCTGCTGCCTGGGATTCCTGGTCCGTCATGTGAAAACAGTTTAGAGCAGGAGGGCCAAAATAATCCAGCAGCTGACCACAATGTTTTACAAAGAGCATGGTACTTCTAAAAGTGATTTATGTGTGCAGAAGAGATTTGGCCAAAACACTGAATGATGAAGAAGAAACATCACTTCATAAGGGTAATAAAATGCGTGCTCAGTTAAACCTGCCAGTGACACTGATGTTTGCGTCTCCTGGCAGGCGTCCTGTGAAGGTCAGAAGACGGTTTAGTGCTTGTGTGTGTGTGTGTATAACAGCAGGACACTGCCACTAACAAAACAATCTGATTAGACACAGACTCTGAAAAAAAACACAGGTTTGAAAAATCTGTTGTAAAACACTTTCAGAAACATCTCAAATGATTGATTCAGCTTTAAAGGTCAGAATGACAAAGTGTGCGAGAACATGTTATTTCACTGATTTAGGAAATTGTTTTGTGGTTTGATGATCACATGATACTGTAATTTTGAAATTCTTGTCAATTATTTTGGAATTAGAGGTAATTTATAATGCTTTACCTTGTATTTTAAAACCCTTATTATTTTCGTATGAAAGTGGAAAAGATTCTTCACACATGTCCGAACCCAAAAATCATTGAAAAATACATTTACATCAATTTTAAGCAAATAATATCTTCATATATATATTCACATACAATTTTTTTTTATCCCAAAGTAAGATAAAAAATACATGTAAATGTAATAATAATACAATAATAATGTTATTATAAGATCAGGTGAAATTTACAATATAATATGTTATAGAGTGTCATTTTACATATTATTTTACATGACTTTACATACTTTATCAGCATAAAATATCTTAATATTATTATTCAAAAATATATTTTAAAAACGTAATATAAATAAAAACCTACAAAATATATATTTTATCCAAAATTTAGAGACGCATATTTTTTTTAATAGAATATATGTTATAAATTATTATTATATTATATATACTGTAAGCATTCCAGATGACCTAAAAGGGGAGTTTTCTATAACTTGTTGTAAGTACAGTATAGTGTAATTTATATAGAAAAACATAGAAATTGTTCTTGTTATAAGCACAAACAATCCATTTAGTTTATTGACCTAGTATTGCACATCATTTCGCCTTTAAAATATTTAGACATTTATACTGGAAATATTTTTCTCATAACCATCTGAACTGGAATAAAGACTTCTCGTGCTATAAATCTGAGGTGAGCTAATGAGTGCATGTGAGTGTGATTTAGTGCAGGTGTGTCGTCCTCCAGTCACCGATCACACACTCGTGTGAACTTCATTAGGGTTGTGTAACCAGTGACACAAGAGTCCAGGGCTGTGAGAGCAAGTGAGAAGGGAACCTTTGCTCTTATTTTAAAGTGCTATAAAATTCCCCCAGTTTGGACATCTCTGAAATCACCCTTAATGGTTGCAAGATCTGGCAGCGAGATCACAGTGCTCATAAATGTATTAATAAAGTCATATATATATACAACTGTTGTGACCGTTTACAGTGAAAAATCACACCCCAATACAATATTGACAATATCATTACCCAATATTTGAATCCAAATCCGTGCGTGGATCACAGCTAAACCGTGACAAAAAACGTAACAGTCATACAATTTAAGGGCCATTATTGTGACCCCTCTACCTTTTGCACTTTGGACCAACGTAGTCAAGATACGTTTTTATATGAGACTGGGTTGCATGACCATACAAAGTAAGAAAATAAAAGAGTGATTTGTTACGTTGATTGGATGCGTCTGCCATCTTGGAATGGTCAACATTGACGTCATTCACCATAGTGTAAAGATTTTTTGAATGTTCAGTGATTACTGTGGTGAATGACGTCAAGCTGATCATTACAATATGGCGGGCATCTTACAGCAGCCTATAGAATACGTATATACTTATTTACGAACTAATAACTGTGGAAACTCACAGTCACAGTACTGTATGTCAAAATTCTTTATTTTTTTCTTTAAGTCTAGACAAGCCTGTGCAGGGTGTTTATGTATGCAGATTCATCTCAGTTATACTATGTTATAAATTGATTAGAATGAGTATTATTAACAGTTTCTTTGCGCTCCGAAGAAACCCTTTGGAGCTTTATGTAAACACACAGCCATCCTGTACCCAACAATATATAGTGTAACCACAGTAGCAGATTCACAGGTCCAACTGCAGGGCAGCTACAAGCTGTTTGTCTCCACACAAGCACAAATTTAATGGCACACTTTATCAAAGAGGCCAGCGCTCATATCCTTGCTTTCATCTGTCTCTGAATGCCCTCTGAGCCCAATAAAAGCATCTCCTTCACTCCATAATGACTTCCTACTCCATTGCAAATGACAGTCGCTCAAGCTAATTGTCTACATTGTAAATTACGAGCAGTGAAATGACATCTTACTAGAACGTTCATGGCAAAATGATGGCTAAGTGAGCTCAGAGATGAATGGATCTATCATTGTCTTTGACAAAGAAGAGCTGGTTGCCAGGTAAACTAAACAACAACAAAAAACAAATGAAGAATGGGAGCAGCAGGGTATTATGGGAAATGGAAAGTGCAAACTTTGTGTGGCTTTCAATTGGTTATGAATGGACGAGTGATCAAACATACAGTACACTGAAACAAACTCTTTTCTCATTTACATTGATATGCTATGTTGGTTCGGTCTAAAACTATGTGTGCAGTTCTTTTAATTTTAACAAATGTCAAAAGAGCTGCAACAGCAAAGTCCCCAGAGTCGTCCTGTCTTTTTTTATCTTCTGGCAAACTTTGGCAGAGATCAATGCACTGTCCGTTTGCGATCAGAGAGGAACTGGTTATTAGACCACCTGAGGGTCTTCCTGTTATGTCACAGTATGAAATGATTTTTTTTAACTGGCCACTTAGCAGTAAAGAGTCCCTCAGAGTTCATCTTCCACTGCTGAAAATGTCTCAAAATTTATTTCCTGCCTGGAATGCTCCAATTTCCCCTGTGCCTTGAGAGCAGGATCAGTCATGATTATTTTCAGTTCATCAGTCATGATTCTTCTTTTCCATTCGTCACTCTTTCAGTCTCTCTGTCACATCTATATATCAGTTAGAGAGGAGGTTTAAGGCTTTCTGGCTAACAGGCTCATTTAAACAAATTCTAGCAATACTTGCAAAGCTGTTTTAAAAGATTCCTATGTTTTTAGATACAATGAGATATAGTTGTGCTGAACATACTGCAATAGGAGAGCATCAGACAACTTTCCAGGTGCATAGAGCATGGATGCTTAGAAAGAAAGTTTTTGTGCCATCTAGTGGTTCAAGGCTTCTTCACAGCAAGAAAGACCACTGCAGTTTACTCCTATACTCAGTATCTATTTAAGTATTCTAAGCTCTCTAAGCATTTCATGCCAGTTTTTGTTAAATTTCTACACAAACATATTCCATTGTGTTTATTGAGGTACTTATTTGGTGAGCACCTGAATCCAATTGTATTTAACGGGAAATGTAAAAAAAGCACTTTCATTTTGCAGTGTGACCATTTGAAGGGTAAAAAATGCTAGAAGTCTTTCAAAAGTAATTAGAAATGTAAAAATAAACACTAAACAGTGAAAAGAAAGGTTTTAAATCCAGAAAAAAAGGCCTCAATCCTAGTTTTATTGGCACAAGGAATCCTTAATATTTCAAAGACACAGTTCACAAAAAAATGAAACGTGCATTGTTTTGTATTGGT
>JAUCNO010000236.1:11025823-11045088 GCA_032353835.1 Enteromius viviparus | reverse complement strand
ACGCGTCTTTACCCGGGGTTAAAAGCGGTGTTTAGAACGCAGATAACCCGGGGTTAAGCACAGTGTGAAAAGCCCTAATGAGTGTGTATTTTTGTTAAAACCCCTAAAGGACACCAAAGTATAAAATTGACCAACAATTTTCCCCACACTTAAACAATATACAGTATAATCATTTCAGATGGTGATGCATTTATTTATGACCTTTTTTCTGTCTTCATTAGAGCTCGGAGCAGGAAACAAAAGGTTTACCCAGTAAAAAGGGGATTGTGCAAGCTGTTGTTGGGCAGGGCTATCATCGCAAGATTGTTTTAGCATCGCAGTCCACACAAAACACCATTTACAGGTGAGGAAGGGTGATTCAATCTTGACATATGCTAGTTATTAATGGAGTTACGAAAATTAGGGGTGTGAGATTGTCTGCTTGGTTGGAGCAGTGCAACATTTCCAGCTGCTGAAAAACTGTAATGTCACAGTGTCTCCAGAAGGTGTCATCCTATTGCTTTTCTTCCTAGATGTAGTATTTAAAATCTTTAAGTGATTTCTGAGAGCTGTATCATGCCTTTTAGGTTTCTGACATATTAAAAAGTCTTTCTGATGCATGCTAAAATGGATTTACACACGTGTTTGTGTGCAGTGAGGGCCAGTCGGCAGCAATCCCAGTGGCCAGTATGGAGTTCGCTGCAATCTGTCTGCGTAACGCTTTGCTCCTGCTCCCAGAGCACCAACAGCACGACAGCAAACATGACAATGGCTCCAAGAGCTGCAGTCAATCAGGCAACGCAGAGAGCGGCAGCGAGACCAGCGATGCCTGCAGGTACATGTATAAATATGCATACTCCTCAAATAACAGATCCCAAACTAGATTACAAGATTGAATTCGCTGAACACATTAAAGAACACTCTGATGCTGTTTTAAGATAATCTGGTGATGTTTTAATTTTTCTTGGACTGACAGTGGAAAGACTCAAGAGGGAGACAAGTTCATTCCTGCTGCCCCCTCATCACCATTGAGAAAGCAAGAGGTGGAGAATCTCAGGTGAGGTTAAAGGACACTTCTCTGGAATTAGTTTCACATACATAATAAAAATGACCAGAAGAACATTCGAATTAAGCACATTCGATTTGACCAATATATCATACATAAACATAGGTTTGCAAATGCTGCTAGCCAGTACACTGCAAAAGGGATTTTCTAGCTCTGTTTTACAGTAGAAATATCGAAGCATTCCTAAATCAATAAATATTGAATTCAGAACAAAAATGTCATATTAGGAATTCCCAAATTTTAGGATTTGTATGCTTAAAACAAGAACAGGCTAAATATCAGGGAGAGGAGTAGGGAAATGAATATGATTTCCTCTTTTTTTATTAATTTTATTCTTCTTTTAAGGTAAGATGGTTATACATTGAGTAATTTTTAGAGAAAGCCTAAAATATGTAAATGTTTCTTTCTTTAAATAATGTTGGGATGTTCTATACTGGAATACAAGACAAAAAAAACTATGCTTAAATGATAAATCATTTTTTTATAGTCTGTTTCCTACGTGAGACACGTCTTCCTCAAGGGGGCACTTAGTCTGGTTAGAAAGAGAACCCTTTTTTTGTGGCTCATGTGAAACATGTTCAGCATTTATTATACATTAAAAATAGTATTTAAAGCAGAGTGCCATATACAATACACGTTTCAAGCAGTAGCATGGTACATTTTTCATATGTTATTTTTAGTAATAAGCCAAGAATAAATAATAAAAACCAAGTCTTGTGGTTTAATCATCACACTGTTCAAGAAGTAGTAGTTCAGACTATGTTTTCTGTTGAAATTTACTCACAAACGGTATTATGCTATTCTAAACATAACCAGCAAATGTGAATCATTCCTGTGCATGAAAAAGATTCTAAATTTGCTAAATATCTATATGGCAAATGGTCTTGGCTAAATTCATTCAATGCACTGCATTTAACAACATAAAATGCAACAGTTGCTAATTAGAGTTCTGTTATATTAACACATACAATCTGTTAGACATATAATTGTGAATAACCCTCCCTCGGCTAGTGCACTGTACACCTTTCTCTTATTTTATGCCCCCTCTTCACCATTCACTCTCGCATGACTTTTGCCTCAGGAATTGATTAGACCTTCTACCCCACCTCCACTCCCACTTTCTCCCCTTCCCCCTCATCTTTAATCCAGCGGGACAGTCTTCTCCGGAGGGCTGGCCGGACGTAGTTCCCTGTGAAGGGAAGGGGTGTGGTGTGTGGTTTGTGTTGACCCTGCACTGACACCCTGATACACTGACACTTTTACGAGCCCAAGCGCCATTTACTCAAAGGACTTTTCCTGGAATCCTGCAGGCTATTGTGTCACAGGCAGCCACTCAGAGTGCTGCGCATTTGTTTCCTCGTCTTGTCCTTTAATTCAGTCTTACCTTCATATTTGGTATTTGTAACTAAGTTTGGCATTTAGGAATCTGAGCAAAAATAACATACAAACCATTTTTTTATTGTTATGGCCTGTTCACAGCAAGACTCAATGTAAAAGCTAAACAGATTTCAAACAAAAGGACTCAACTAAACACTCATTCTCATTCCGCAACAATAAAACTCGGCAGATAATAAAGATTACACTGATTTTAAATAAAATAAAAAAAAGTATCTGACATAATAGCACAGCTGTTGCCAAAATGTAAAACCATTCTAAATTATTGCTGGGTACAGTTAAAGGCAGCAAGATGGGACTGTCCTCGATTTAAAGGTTTTACATTTAAATATGATCTCTTGTAAATTATTGATTTGTTTTAGTACTCTTTGTATCATTCTTGAAGCTCCACAGACAGAAAGAAATAGGACTGATCACCAAAGACAGTTCTACATTGGACACATTTTTGTCCCTGGTTTTTGGAATGCATTGCAAAATGTAGTTTTCAGGTAATATTGGTAAGATATTATGTTAGAGATCAGGGGCCTGTTTCATAAAACAAACATCCCAATTAAGCTTCGTTTCAGTTAGATTTCACAAACAAGCCTTAAGCTAGTCCCAGACTAAAATGTATGCTCTGGAAATATCTTGCTTTGACATATCTTACAATATGTCAGGATGCACACCTGTAATGTCTTCTAAGGCATTTTTGTAAAAGTTACTTAAAGGAATAGTTCACCCAAAAATGAAAATTCTGTTATCATTTACTTACCCTTGAGTAGGTCAAACTCTGTATGAATTTCTTTGTTCTGCTGAACATAAAGGAAAATATTTTGAAGAAATTTGTAACCAGGCTGTTTTGGGTCACCATTGACCTCCCATAGTAAGAAAAAAAATCTTCGGATTATTTGGCTATTTAGTATTAGTTATGAAAATGAATGCAAAATGGAAAATTAGATTCAAAATAAAACCTGAAAATACCAGAAAAAAACGCTGTAAAATAATCCAAATTTGTTCATATTTCACTTTCTTAGAGTATATGCAATTATATATTTTGCTTTGAATAGTCACAACATGTTTAAGAAGTTAACAAAAGATATATGAATTATTCTGAGATTGTATAGGTTTGTTTTGCATGGCACTATTAATTTTATTTGTACATTTACTGATCTCTCATCTTTAAATGATTTGGGAATTTGTGAGGCAGTTGACACATTTCCTGTGGTTGGGGTTGTTAGGGCTGCTGTACATTGATTCATACAAAAAGTGTTTCTCTCTCTCTTTTTTCTCAATTTCTCACAGGTGCTCAATTCTAGCCTGCAGTGCATATGTGGCTCTTGCTCTTGGGGACAACTTAATGGCTCTTAACCATGCAGAAAAGCTCCTGCATCAGACGAAGCTGTCAGGATCGCTCAAGTGAGTCTGTCTCTCTTTTCTGGCTGATTTATATCTTTTATGGGTCCGGCACTCACAAAGCTCATAACATTTAGCAAATATTTGCCCTCCTAAAATGGCCAACCGTGACTGATGGGATGCTTTTGGTTCAACCTGTTAAACAAAAAATCTTACAAAAAAAGTTAGCTTAAACCAAACGTTATTTTGTAACTATCCTGGAATTCCAGATTGTGATACTTACTTTTAAAGGGTGTGGTTAATTTTAGTTCTAAGTGGGCAATGCACAATGTAAAGTTGTCAGTTTAGCTTTAGTCTTTGTCGTGGGAAGTGGCTTTAAATGTATTCAGCTCAATTTTTGATGAGTTGTGTGATGCTTGTGTTCTCAGGTTCCTGGGTCACCTGTATGCAGCTGAAGCCCTGATCTCTCTGGACAGAATCTCTGATGCTATTGCACATCTCAACCCGGAGAACGTTACTGATGTCTCGTTAGGTGTCTCATCAAGTGAACAAGATCAAGGTATGAAAATACACACATGATCAAAACACAGATGTTGAAAGGCATAATGTGCGATTATTTACATGTGTCTGTGCTGTTATTGACAGGTTCTGATAAAGGAGATCTGGAGCCTGTGGAATCCTGTAAGTTTTTATTAGTAGCACTAGTATCATTAGCCTACTATTTTACTTTCTTTTCCTTGGATGGATGAATAGATTTATTAAGTTAATTCCATATGAAAAACCTGAACATTTCAGAATGAAAATCGATTCTTATGTAAATAAAAGAATACGTGAATAAATAAAATAAAATGTAGTAACAGTTTTTAAAAAGCATTTAAACCTTCATTATAAAGCCATTACAATTATTCATAATGTGCGTTGCAATACATTTTGCCTAAACCAAATTTAAAATGCATAGTGTAACAATGCACAAGTCACAAGCGATAATCAATACATTAAAACTACTTTTTAATACACTAAAGGCTTTAAAGTATTATTGGTAACTTTACAATAAGGTGTCATTTTTTTAATGTTTATGTATTAACAAACATGAACAAGAAATGTACAAAGCCTTTATAACACTATTTATTAATTGTTTTATTATTTTTCTTTTATTATTATTTCTAATAAAAATGATTACTATTTCTATTATATATTTATATATAATATAAATTTTCCATATATATTTGTGTGTGTGTGTGTGTGTATATATATATATGTATATGTATATATGTATGTATATGTATATATATGTATATATATATATGTGTGTATATATATATGTATATATATATATGTATATGTGTGTATATGTATATATATGTATATGTGTGTATATATATGTGTGTATATGTATATATATGTATATGTGTGTATATATATGTGTATATATATATATATATGGAAAATATTTTAAGAAATTTTGTGAAAAAGCAATGTTGGTAAAATTATGCAAATAACATGCAGAAAAAAGTACTGGTATTTATACATTTTAAGTTCATGATAATTTAAATTTTTAATTTATATAGCGCTTTTAACAATACAGATTGTAGCAAAGCACTGAACATTATCAAGTAGGAGAATAGAGTGATGGTAATGTATAATGACCAGATTAATCTATTCATTTATTAAATGCAGAGACCGTCTCTTTAGTCAAAACAACGATAATAACTAGAAATCAACTAAACAAGCCAGAGGCGACAAGGAACCAAAACCTCATCCATGAGAGAATGGAGAAAAAAAACTTTATAACGATGAATTATATGTTTATAATATGTGTGTATATATACATATAACATAATATATAAAAAAACATGAATAGCTGTAATTGACCACAATTAGACCAAAAATAAGTTGAGTCAGACAATATGTAGTCTTATTTATTACATATTTATTTCTTTTGGTTTTGATTGATGTTGCAGCAGGGAAGCAGACGCCTTTGTGTTACCCCAGCTCAGTAAGTTCTGCCCGGGCCACAATGCTCTTCAACCTGGGCAGTGCGTATTGCTTGAGGAGCGAGTACGAGAAAGCCCGCAAGTGCCTTCATCAGGTAAACACTTCTGACTTGTGAAGCTGTGCAATTTTAACACATCATGATAATAATGGAATTATCTTCTCTGGACACTAGATAGATACAGTGCTTGAACAGTCTTCAAAACAATTGCTTCTGATTTCCGTTTCCAAGGCTGCTTCAATGGTGAACACTAAGGAGATTCCTCCAGAAGCCATTTTACTGGGCGTCTACTTAGAACTGCAGAACGGTGAGTCACGCACAGAAGAGTGTAATTACACAGTGCCTGCTGGGAAATGTCACTATATTTTTCAGAGGGTGGCCAGTCATCTTTCCTCACCTGGAATCATTTGTCACTTCAGACCGGTTTATTTTTTGACTAATGGTTAAAAACTGTGATTGTTGCTTCCGCAGGAAACACGCAGCTGGCCCTACAGATCATCAAACGGAACCAGCTCCTCCCGTCTGTCAAGCCCACCTCCTCCCCTGATCTCCGTAAGAAGCCACTTCCCTTCCAGTCCTCCCAGCCTGTACAGCCCATACAAACCCCCTCCTCCTTTACACAAGTACAGCGCAAGTGATCCCACTTACTCTCAAACCCCCCAAAACATGCACAAACACATTTTTTTATGTTATTTATGAGGCTGCAGCAGCTCATGATGGATGGGAAAAACCAAGCAAGAAACGTTTGCCTGTCGCAGTCTGTTAGAAGTATGTCTGTGTTTTGGGGTCTATGAAATTATAAATAAATTTTATTTACACGTATTAGTGGTGTGACATTTATGCGGTCAGTGACACACTGCCATATATGAAACTATACAGATTATGAGTAAATTATTTCTGGAAAGTAAGATTGAAAATCTGCATGGAGCCCTTATATCACGATGAGAGAGATCATGTGGTTGTCAAAAATCAATGGACCAAAGGTCACTGTTTAGATCTAATTTGCATAAAATCATGGACACTTGTCATGGATCACAAAAAAATGTAGCTTTTAAATATCTTAGTTGTATAACTTGATTTCTTCTCTACTGGTGCATAAGACTCAAATAAATGTCCTGATTTGTGAAGGCTCGTCTCTGGCGTGGGTGGACAGATGTCGGCTTTCTTTCATGTGTGGTCTCTCCTCTTTTTGCCCTTTTTTCTGAGGGTGGCCCATCACCTTTCTCATGCTGGGTCTTTCTTATGCTAAATCTCTCTTGCCCCACACCCACTCTTTTTCCACCCACATCTCTCTCCATTGTTGCACCGATCTGACGTGCTGTCAATGATGCCTTGGAGAAAAAAAAGAGCTCTTTTTTAAGCCTTTATGGGATTTTTTTCAGCCATCTGACGCTAGTTCCAAATGCAGCCTTTGTTCCCCAAGAGGCCTGCCGTGTTTGTAAAATCAAATTCTGTCTAGAATCACGTGTGCAAGTAAACAATACTGTGCCTATGCAGGCAAATTACACAGATCAGCTGTTAGTTTATTTTAATGTATACAGCTAAGCAAGTGTTTTTATTCATAGCCATGCTTTTTTATGCGTTAAGGTTAAATGGGGATTTTGTAGGTGGGCGACCCTTAGGACCGGCTCAGGATGAATGATATATGTGAATCGTGCATCTGAGCATTTGGCGGTGGCAACATTTGCTTTTCTAAAAAAACACTGGTGCACTGGCCTGGGTTTCTTAAAAGTTGTTTAAAAAAGCAAATAAATGAAGTGAAATATTCAAATAAAATAAATCTCACAGGTAAATGGTGCAAATTTGTATAATGCAAAAATAAAAATGCTAAATTTAGGCAGGGGAAGTAAGAATTAAAGGGATCGTTCACCAAAAATGTATTACTCGCCCTCATGTTGTTCCAAACCAGCAAGACCCTGGTTAATTTTTGGAACAGGATTTAAGATATTTTAAAGAAGTATGAGGGATTTCTGACCCTCTATAGAACAGCAACGCAATCTGCATACATTGTGATACTCAAAGACATTGTTGAATATGTCTTTATTTTAGTATTCTTTGTGATGTTATGGTTGAACAACTGATGTCACATGGATTATTTTAACCATGTCTTAACTACCTTTCACGCCCTTGAATGTTTCAGTTGCGTTTCTGTCAATGCAGGTCGGAAAGCCCTGGATTTCATTAAAAACATCTTAATTTGTGTTCTGAAGATTAACGAGCATAATACTTCAACAGGGCTCTCAAGTTTTAGCAAAAGTTTGGAGTGAGATTTGATCTGCTATAGGGTAGGAGCCACAAAATATTTTAAACAATTAAACACGTTATTGTTGTGTAATTAATTAATCTAAATTAACGCGTTAAAGTCCTGGCCCTATTAAAAACTTAAAAACTCATACAAATTAGCAACCAGTTTGCCAAATATGAGGCAGTTTCATATGAAATGAAAAAAAAGTTATATATTCTGTTTAATTTCATGTCATGTGACCACTAACTGGCATAAGACAACAGGGAACGTGCAAATGTGTACATAAATCGAAACGGTAGCTTAAAAGGAACCTCTGTCTTTGGCAGATGTTTGTTGGTACATGGCCGACAAAACATACATTTGTAACGGTTTAAACAGTTTTACTCATTAAATTCTGACAGAATGTTTTAAATCAAACAAATATTAGACTTGGAACAAACTGACAAACAATTGCAAATGATTTTTTCTTTGAACTATACATTCCAGTCTAATATAACCCCTTCTTATCACTATTTACACCCAGCTCGGTCCCATCTGCCAGACAACAAACATTTTCCTGCAGGCTCAAGCTGACCTTCTGGGCTATGCCCCACCCTGCTCTGACCTATGACCTGTTGGTATGCGGAGACGCCCATTCCTCAAACAGCATTGGTGGCCTTAAGAGGCTTTTGTTAAGTAATTTAGACAAAACAAAGAATCCTTGTGATAGTACTCTTTAAACAGGATGACACATTTCACAGTGATTTCAGAAACAGTCACCATAACCTTTAATCTTAAAGAACTTATCAGAGGAAAGATCATTTTTTGCAGCCTTTTCATTAAGGTAAACAGATAAAAGCTACAGATCTCAGAGATGAGGCTCAAATGCATCCCCTCCGGTCGTCAAATGAACGTACACAGCATCCTGAAGTTGCTTGCATCAATCACGAGCTGGAGGGATGTTTTATTGATGTCATTCAGAACAAAGAAAGCTCATCACATTACATTTCTGCACTCATTTTTAGAATTTTTTTTTTACCAGTCACAAGAAACCGAATAAAAATTTTATTGTAACTATATAAAAGCAGTAAGTGAAGTATGTCCAAATTCACAATATTCACTAAAAAGTCCCAGATGACCAACTAATTCTAACGCATTGGAAGAAAATTAGTAAATGGATAGGAATCGTAACTGACAGAGGATTGCGTGGTTTCTTTTTCGTTGGTCAAATCCATCACATTGCTGAAATGCACTTGTTCCAAACCCGTAAGACCTGTGTTCATCATCAAAAAAACAAATTAAGATATGAATTCTGAGATCTCTCTGATCCTCCATAAACAGCAATGTTTCTTACACGATCAAGGTCCACAAACAGCAAAATAATCCATGTGACATCAGGGGTTCAACTGTCATTTTCAAAGCTACAAGACTACTTTTTGTGCGCAAAAGGGCACTACTGTAATCAAGAATTCGTCTTTTCTTTTTGGATACACTTTCTACAGTGGGTAACGGAAAGTATTCAAGCCCCTTAAATTTTTTCACTCTGTTAAATTGCAGCCATTTGCAAAAATCATTGGTTAATTTTTGTTTCCCCATTTATGTACACACAGCACCCCATATTGACAGAAAAACAATTGTTGACATTTTTGCAGATTTATTTAAAAAGAAAAACTGAAATATCACATGGTCCTAAAGTATTAAGACCCTCTGCTGTGACACTCATATATTTAACTCAGGTGCCTTGAGATGGTTCTACACCTTCATTTGAGTCAAGCTGTGTTTGATTATACTGATTGGACTTGTTCTGGAAAGCCACACACCTGTCTATATAAGAACTCACAATGCATGCCAGAACAAATGAGAATCATGAGGTCAAAGAAACTACCTGAAGAGCTCAGAGACAGAATTGTGGCAAGGCACAGATCTGGCCAAGGTTACAAAAAAAATTCTGCTGCATTTAAGGTTCCCAAGAGCACAGTGCCCTCCATAATCCATAAATAGAAGACGTTTGCGACGACCAGAACACTTCCTAGAGTTGGCCGTCCAGCCAAACTTAGCTATCTGGGAGAAGAACCTTAGTGAGAGAGGTAAAGAAGATCTCAAAGATCACTGTGGCTGAGCTTCAGAGATGCAGTCGGGAGATGGGAGAAAGTTGTAGAAAGTTAACCATCACTGCAGCTTTCCACTAGTCGGGGCTTTATGGCAGTAAAGCGACGAAAGCCTTTCCTCAGTGCAAGACACATGAAAGCCTGCATGGAGTTTGCTGGAAAACACCTAAAGGACTCCCAAGATGGTGAGAAATAAGATTCTCTGGTCTGATGAAACCAATATAGAACTTTTTAGAGTTAATTTTAAGTGGTATGTGTGGACAAAACCAGGCCCTACTCATCACCTGTCCAATACAGTCCCAACAGTGAAGCGTGGTGGTCAGCATCATGCTGTTGGGGTGTTTTCAGCTGCAGGGATAGGACGACTGGTTGCAATCCAGGGAAAGTTGAATGCTGCCATGTACAGGGATATATCTTGGACCAAAACCTTCTCCAGAGTGCTCAGGACCAACAAGACAATGACCCCTAAGCACACAGCTAAAATAACGAAGGAGTGGCTTCACAACAATTCCGTGATTGTTGTTGAACGGCCCAGCCAAGGTCTGAATACTTTCCGTACCCATTGTATGTTGTTTGCTCTTTGAGCTGAAAGTAAACAATGCATCTGTTTCATACTCTCTTAAAATAGCGGCAGGGTGACGAACTGAAGTCTTTTTTTTTTTGCGTAGTTATAAGTATTATCATAACTTCGTAACATTTGTAACTGAACCTTGATCATGTTGATTCCATTGCCGTCCACGGAGGGTCAAAAGGGTCATCAAAAATATCTTTGTGTTGAATGAAGGTCTTACGGGTTTGGAACGACATGGAGTCGAGTAATTTATTTTCATTTTTGAATTTATATTTTAGAATAAAGTAACCCTTTAATGGTCACAAGGTAGTAGTTATTAAATGTAGTGTGTACAAACTGGAGCTGAATCAGGTTTGTTTGATACAAAGTGTCAAGACAGGTATAATTCAAGTAAAACTAAAAAAAACAAACAAGCGTGACAATATTTTGTATTAAATCTGTCCAAAATGAATTGGTTTAAAACAACATACCACATTAAATTTTCAGGAAACTTGCTTTAGCTGTTAGACACCCTGCCATAATAGTTACATAACAGCCGCCGTGCTCTGGGGCTCCACATTCTTATCTTCACTTACTGTATTAGTCTGTCAAGATCAGACATTAGTAAAATGCTGGAGTGCAGAGGTGCTGTAAATATGTCCCAACCGCTATGGTTGTTTGTGTAATGATTTCAAAGATTCAGAGATGGTCTGACGTTCCTGCTATTTTGTCATCTTATTTTGAGAGAATACCGTATAATATAAAAAAAATCAGTATATTTACAGCAAAAATATGTGAACCCCCACCCTAAACGGAACGTTAGAATGCTGTCAAATGATTAATGATGACATCCACAATAAAAGTTTTTGGACACGTGTGTGTACTGTGTACATTTTTATGTCCATCAATATATACATGCATGTGGCTGTATTTATAAGAAAAATGTTAGGTTAATATCTATAAATTATATGAAAATAAATATACACATGTAAACATTTTCAAAACATACATAAATATATACAATACACATGTGTAAATAACTTATTTTGGATGCGATAATTATATTAAAAGTTTTCAGTTGCTACATGTTAATAAAGTAAAAACACTCACCACAAATACAGGATCCAAAGAGGTACAACTTTATTTAAATCGTAAACAACCAGACATTTAAAAAAAAAAGAAGAAAAAAAAAGATGCATAGGAATTTTTTAAAGTCCACAAAGACAATTGAACAAGACTGCAGACCACTACATATTTCATATAGTCTCATCAGCCTTATCCAGAGAGTAATGACTGCTCTGTTGTTTTGGATGAGGGGGTGATGGATGGTGGGATGGTTAGAGTTACGGAACAGAAAGAGAAAGACACGGAGAGACTAGTGGGCCTCTTGGAGGGCTCCTAAACCAAACTCATCCACCTGAGAGGATACCTGACCTGGAATCAGCATTTGCTACTTTGATTCTACCCTAATCATTGTATTTTAAAAGGCAAAACTGATTCCAGGTCTTTGAATCTCTTCACACCTCTTTGCTTAGCCTGTTTCATAATAAAGCCTTATAGAAGCACTTATCAAATTTCAGTGCCGGTATATGGGGTCTAAATTTCTATTATCACTATAATTCTAATTTAGAGACGGACTTTTGCCCTCGAAGATCTTGAAAAGCTTTTTTTTTTTGGCATTTTTGATCATCAAAACGCAATGAATTGTGTAGCAGGATTTGGATGCAAACACATTCATCATAATCCATCCATCATTTAAATTTTGTGAAGAATGCATAACTGAGACAAGCTGGTTATGAATTGTTCACCCCCTCATTGACCGTAAGCTGTGACATGGTTAAAAAGGATCCCATGGAATTCAATAACAGCATTTTATACCAACAAAACAACACACAAAAGCTCATGAGGTACTAACAAAGGATTCACTATCAAACTGTAGGAAACAAATATTGAATTTTAATCAAATCTCAAATCTCTACAAAGCTACCTGAGTTGTTTTAATGTGTATACACATCTTTTTTTTCCATAAGATAATACAATCATAAAAGGGTCTATGACCACACAATTCTGAACTTACATTTTCTGTTTTTCCCCAGTAAGGAAGAAGTCATAAGCTGGAATACACCAGAAATGGTGACAAAACCCGTACAATTAGAGACCAGAGGTCCAAAGAAAAAAAAGAAAAGAAAAAAAACCCACAATGATCCGAAATTGAAAGACACTGACTGAGTTTGATAACATTGACTTATGTCCATTGAGCCAGATAGTAACTAGATGTATCATAGTATCAGTCCTAAAACAAAACAAGTGAAGTGAATTCTCTCAAAGTAGAACTTACACTTTTAACAATTTCCAAAACAAAGAGGCTAAAGGGGTTTTACATAGTGGCTTTATCTGTACTGATCTCGCTTGACAACCCACAAAATGGCTGCCAGACTCCTTTGTCAAATAAAACTCTACCACCACACAGTCAGAGATCAGTTTTCATTGGGAACTGTGGGAGCTGGATTCAAACATTTCTCCATCTTTGGTCCTGTACGGCACCTGCTCAAAATCTCGTGTTACACACAAAACCCAACGTCCAGGGACGTGTCCTACGAGCGTTTCGCCTTTAAGTCATCGACAACTTGTTGAAAAACAAGAACGATCAATGCCAAATGTATAAATCTTTGGGCAAACGTGAAAAAACGATTTATAAATATATCCACGCACTGAGGTTTTATCTGAACAAGGTCTTTGGCAGTTTTCCAGTTCTGATTCGATTCCAAAAGCTAAAGCTAAGGAGCTGTGGTAAGGCATCTGAATTGAGCTCAACGAGGTACCTTACTCTGTAAAGCTATCTAGAAATAATACAATCATATAGTCAACCACTCACCACAAGCTAATAACGCGTTTATTTTTTTATTTTTATTTTTTGGTACGTTATACTTTTTCCTTCCTCCCCTGGTTTTCCAACACCCGCATTTTACATCCACCCATCTACGAGGACCTTTACAGCATGCAAAACTATACGTTTAAAGGTTTTCTCAGGGTTTCAGGGAGAAAACTTTACAGCTAAATATTGATTAGATCAAATATGATACTAATACTGTAAGACAGGGAAGATCTGTGTTGGTGGAAGCAGCAAATCTTTTAATCTTTATTGCATAAGCTAATCAAAGGGGCTTCCGCCACCCATGCTGGTCCTTTTATTCACCTATCATCATCTACTGTGCAGATGTCTAATCAATTTTCAGAAATCGAACTACCTATTCTCCACATTATCATAATTAACATAAATATGCCTGCTGATCCACAATTTGAATATTTTGTTGAGGTAATGTACATGAAGAAAAAGAAAAAAAAAAGATTGAGAAAGATGCACTTTTTAAATGAAAAGCAAACGCTCAATGCATCCGTGACTTTCAGAATTCAGAATTTTTGGCACATGCCTATCTTCTTATAGTCACCCATTGGCAAAGACATTCAATTCCAATTTATCTAGCATCACGGAAGGCACAGGTAACACTACATGCAAGCATGTTAACACTCATGATAGGACACAAGATAACTGCAGCCTACAAGAAAACGTCGGGGCAGATCAACCTGACCACTTTCCAATAGGTTGTCCAGTTTTCCAACAATTTTCTGATTTTTAAAGTGTAAAACAAAAAACATCATGCAAATTAACCACAAAGGTTAATATTACAATACCGGTTCTGTAAGTGGGCCTGCCACACATATGTACGAACAAGGCGGTACCACACACACACATTCAAAAAGAAGCGTGTATAAAGCTCACCCACTTCAAAATATCCAAAAACACACACAAGGCTTGCAAAAACAGCAAGATACAAAATTCTCATGGGCCACTTAATACCAAAAAGGAAAATCTTGTATTTTAGTGATTAGTTATGACACAGGATTGGTGAAATACACGTTCCTGTTGGTCATAAACGTCAATGAGAAGATCAGACAGACTATAACGGGAGAGCCATGTGCTTTTGTTCTGCTGTAAACCAGTGCTTTATATTTATATATTATTCTTTTTTTTATTTCCCCCGAATGCTTTGCTTTCTCTTTTTTTTCCTTTTAATCAATTGAACACAGAAGCAAACAACACTTTAAAGTGGTTACCCACAAGTCAGGCACAAACTATCCAATTTCGAACTGGGCTCAATTGATTCTAAGTGTTTTCAAATGATGTTACACTGACTGAGTGAATAGTCTCCCTGGGGATCTTTCTTAAACGGGCACAGGAAGCACTGTAGGCCATGCTGTAATCAATAGAACAACAAAAAGCAACTTGTGATCTAATGCAGCTGGTTGTAATGAGACTCTTATGAACTTTGCCTCAATGTACATCCTAAGTTGAAAAAACACACACGCATATACATATATATATTTAAGAAAAATTGAGGAACTGGATTAGATCCTTGTTTGCCAGTTGTGTCGATCAACTTTACCTTGCCTAAATTCTGCATATGAAAAATAAAGAAAACAAAACTCTAGAAACACAAAAATAAGGGCTAGGTCATTTTTACATTTAGATATTACATTTAGTGTCTACATTCTTTCCATTTGTCCCTCCCTAAAAATAAAACCGATCTGAAGATCTTCTTTAAAGTATAATCTCCAATTCACTCTTGTATCATTTAAAATAATCATGGGTATATGTTCTTCTCATAGTCAGAGCAAAACTCTTGATTAAATCATCAGGGTCTTATTAAATTACTAAATTCAAGATAAATTATCAGTCTCTTCATCAGTTATACAACATTGATTTTTGGTAACTGCTTGCATAATTTTCTAATTTTTCAAAGAACAAAGTGAGGTAAATGTAATGAGGCTCATGGACCCAGAGGTATAATACAGTAAATGAGGTATAAGGTTTAGATGAGGTACGAGATAAAGATGAAGTCGGATTTAAAATGTACACAATTTCAAAAAGAAAACATAGCAGTAGATATATCAAAACGTTATCCTAATGTTTCTGCCAAAACACGCAGCTTTGTTTTATCAATCGTTATGAGAAACATTCAGGGATATAACTTGCGTTCTGTGCACAGTATCAATCAGGAAAAAAATTGTGCGAACTGTGCAAATACCCAAACATTGCTTCATTTTGTTTAGTTTTCTTTTTTCCTCACATTCTACGAAAAGAAAAAAAAAAACATTGAGGTAGATGTTTCTTTATAAAACTTCACGGACTAGGTCTCTGCACAAACGTGAGTACATTCATACATAAGCTAGATGAGGTAGGTGTAATGCAGAGAGAAAATATTTCAAGAATGCAAGAAATTCCCTGAGAAAAAAAAAAAGAAAAAAAAAAAAAAGATTTGAAGACACATACCAAGAGCAAAACACTCTCAGCTTGCAGCAACCAAAACTGTGTGCTGTGACGGCAAGCATTTGGAGTTCCACGATCACTGAGATTCATACAAAACTATAAAGTCCCTAAAATTCTTGTCACCTCACTAAATCAAACTGCATTTGCTCCTGATATATGTGCAAAATCTTCTTTTTCATTTGTCCACGGCTACAGTTTCGTATTTCAAATATTACAAGGTCAGAACATGAGGATTCGGTTGTTTCCAAAGTCCACAGCCACGATCATTCCATCTGGGGTAACCGCTATACCCGAGGGGCGATCCATTTGCCCGAACCCGTTACCGTGTGTCCCAAACTTGCATAAAAAGTTGCCGTTGGGTTCGAACACCTGAATGCGATGGTTGCGGGAGTCAGCAACGATAATTCGATCCTCCTGGTCCACAGCGACACCTTGCGGCCTTAAGAACTGACCGTTTCCGGTTCCCTCAGATCCCAGGAAGCGTGCTGACTGGCAGTCGGGCCGGATAACAAGCAGACGATGATTGTTGAAGTCGGTCACGACGAGGTGGCCTTCCTGATTAAAGGCCACACCGCGAGGCGAATCAAAATGTTTCCAGAGGGCACCCTCGAATCCGTATTTGTTGAGGAAAGTCCCGTCAGATCCAAAGAGTTGCACGCGGTGGTTGCGTGTATCCGAAACCAGGATCTTGCCTTCGGAATTGACAGCCACATCCCATGGGTAGTTGAACTGTCCATTTTTGGTTCCCTTTTCACCAAACTTGAGAAGAAACTTACCATCAAAGGTGAAGATCTGAATGCGGTGATTGTCCTTATCTGCCACGATGATTCTCCTCTGGCTGTCACAGGCGACTCCAGCAGGGCGGTCAAACTGGCCCGGTCGTGAGCCCAAAGTGCCAAACTTGTGGTGGAACGTGCCACAAGGCTTGAAGATCTGCACGCGGTTGTTGCTTCGGTCAGCGACCACCACGTATCCCTCCTTATCCACGCAGATGCCCCAAGGCCGACACAGCTGCCCATCCCCATCGCCCTCTCCTCCGAAAGATGCAATGGGCAAGCCTACACCGCCGTAACTGCGACCGGATTTGACCATCACTTTGAAAGGACTTCCCTCAATGTGCTGATTGCATATAAGCACCGAGAGCAAATGCTCACCCTCGCCTTTGGGCAGATAGCTTACTGTGTACGTTCCATCTTGGTGATCGGAAACATCAGCACTGGACAGATTACCATCCGGACTCATAAGCACAACCGAGACGCTGTCACCACCGGACAACCGAGGCTCACCATCATGATCATAGCCTACGACGGTAAAAGAAGCTAGCTTTCCCTGCAGCGCTCGCTTGAGGCCTTCACCGTGAGCTTTGGAAGCGGTGGCGAAGGCTCCGCTGCTGATGAGGCCCATGGACTTGATGGCAATCAAAAGAGCCTGGTCTGGAGGGGTGAACATGATGCGATCGTCTTCTTGGGGCTGTAGGATGCAGCGGAGGGATTTAAGCTCCTGTAGCTGATTAAGCATGTGCTCTCTTGCTAGCAGGACATCTATGCTACGGCCTTCTTCTAGAACCTGCGTCACTGTGGCGATAGTACTGTCCAGCTTGGTGAGATTCTGGTGTAGTTTCTCAACCTGCAGATAAAGCGATTTTGCCTTCACTTGGCGAATCTTCTCAACCTGTGCAAGAAAAAAAAGTGTTACAAAAATTGACCATTTTTTCAAGGTAGTTGTTACTCCATGAAATCATCTTTGTTCTTTAGTTTACCTTCCAGAGCAGCTCACACTCGCGTTCCTCCAGAGCTTTCTTATGACGAAGAGTGATGGTTTTTACTTCTGATTGAACAACTTTAGCCTTTAGCTCTACCTGTTCAGCAATGGCCTGGGCCTTCTCAATGCTCAGCTGAAAAACAAGAAAGAAAGGGCTTAGACACAGACATTTCAGTTAGCTTTTATGAACAGCTAAAGCGTTACAGACTTTGACGGAACTTTACCAAAATGACATGAATATAAATATGCAACTGTGTAAACATAGAAGCAAGAGAACTTGATTTGTGGATTCATTATTTCTTCAGGTAATTTGCTGTTAGTTGCTTACAACTAAAGAATTTCTACCTTTATCAATTTTTGTTAAATCAGACAGAGACAAAAAAAAAAAAAAACATAGGGATGCGCTAAAGTAAAAAATTATTTGGCCAAGCCGAACACTGTTTTTCACTAATGTATTTTGCCTTATTTTTTGGCACTGCATAAATTAAATAGCCAAAATGCTTTTTACGATTTTATCTTGCTTTTAGAGAATCTTTAACAAAACAACGTAAAACTAATCTAACAAATCACAATAATACTTTAAATCTAAATTAAACTATGAGCCACAGAAGCTAGAATGGCATTAAACACAAAAAATTTAATTGTGCATTCAGGTATTCCAATTTTTATCTTTTTAAGTGATCCTGAAAGTTCCAAACTCAGCTGTGCCCTCTTAAGTTGGAAGCATCTTTCTTTTTTTCCACTATTAGCTGTGTCACATTTCAAAGATTACGGATTATAAATTACACAATGACAGCAAATAAAGGACTTGTTGGTCTCATGACCTGGTTCAAGTGGTGTATCCTTTAAGAGAATTTAGTGTGGAGCAGGTTACCTAACCTGAGCCTAATTTAAATTTCAAAGGGTCCTGGGCTTTTCAACCAATAGAATAAATATTTATATTAGGGCTGGAACTCGATAAAAAAAATTTAATCAAATTAATTAGAGGCTTTGTAATTAATTAATCGAAATTATTCGCATTTTATTCAGAACAGTGAGAAGTAAACATTTTTTCATATGGGTTTTTAGTATACCATTGAATAATGACTGAATACATAAGCTTAAGCAACAAAATTGTTTTTAATTTGTTTATTATTCACTGACAAAATGCGCAAACATTGTGGCCGATCTGGATCGGTGCATCCCTACTTTCAATTACATTCAGAACATTAGAAACTGTAGTTGGTGCTCCAGTATAATCCGTCTGCAGAAACTCATCCAGTGATAAACGTTCCGCGGTGCAAAAATAAGTGCGATTAAAATGAGTTAGATAAAATTTCTTTACACGTTATTTTTGTCTACTTAATCTAAATTAACGCGTTAGAGTCTCGGCCCTAGTTTATATATATTTATAAATATACACTGTACACACAAGGTTAAAAAAATTTTTTAAAAAAAAATAAAAAAATTATATATATATATATATATATATATATATATAAAAAATCTATATCATAAATATACAAAAATAAAAAATAAAATTATAAAA
>JAUCNO010000236.1:11000220-11014545 GCA_032353835.1 Enteromius viviparus | reverse complement strand
CTTTCCAGAACATTCTCTTACACCGTTCCTGGCTGGTGGAATGATCTTCTCATTACTATCCGAAATGCCAACTCCCTTACAACTTTAAAACGACTGCTGAAAACCCATCTCCTTCAACACTACTTGACATTAAAAAACAAAACAAAAAAAAACTCAAACCTATCCTTTCTTTTACTTTCTAGCCTGCACTTATTACATTGCCTGCTATACGGTATAATGATCACTTCCTAAGTTGCTTTTGCCTCTTTAGGACTAATTGCTTGATGTTTTCCCCACCTGTACGTCGCTTTGGATAAAAGCATCTGCTAAATGAATAAATGTAAATGTAAATGTGTGTACTTGAACAGATATTAAAACAACCTTACAAATAGTTACTGGAGTTTCTTTTATAAATGTGTACCATTTATTTTCATGTTTTTTTATTTAAAAATCAACATTGTGAATAAATATATATGGCTGTGTCTGCCTCTATTAAATCACTACTAAACATTACATCTGGTAATTTCATGACCTTAAATTTTTAGTTTAGCAAGGAAAATGTATGATAATGTACAAACCTTTTTCTCTGATAAATCATGATAAATGATCTCATGATAAATCCATCTTTTTAGGCAAGTAAGTAAATCATTTCATTTGTAAAGTTACTTTATAGTTCATTTCGCAAATCATTTTATTTATAAAAAACAGGTTCTATTTTATTTTGTCGCATCATACCGCTCGTGTCCTGTGTAGACTTGGTGTAACACTTATGATTAAGGGTTTTTCAAATCTCTTACCACATGTACAAGCACTAGAAATTGTGAGGTACACCTTACATTAGAAAGTACAAAAGCAATAAATATTAGAATCCCAATGGTGGAACTAAGAGGATAAAGAGATTCCCGCTTTGACCACATTCGGGCGAGCATCTGCGTTCACTTTATGGCATTGCAGAGATATTTTATCTAAAACATGCTTTTTTAAGTGATGCCACATTAATGTAGTATATTAAAAGACTTATTTATTTCAGTATTTATATCAGTACTTAAAGTATAACAAAGGCCCAAGTATCACGATAATGCAGTGAGAATGATTTACGCCATATTGACTTGGTTGCAAACATGTTTGAAAAAAAATTACATCCATCTTTTCTTAGTTATTCACTAATATAAAGTCAGGCTAAAGTAGAAAAATGTTTACCCATGCTGGGCCCGTTTAAGACAACAGCCAATATCACGCCTAATGCTGTACATTAAAAAACATCATGGTGCCAAATCAAACATTTTATGATACTGCATTTATAATCACAGTACCTGCTGATTCATATAACAGAAATTTGGTTAATAAAACCACCTTATGGACGTACACTGCTAAATGTATTAGGAGTTTGCAAGAAATTGTGCATGTGACAAAAATTAACAGTAGAGATCTTATAATGCTATTTTAAAATAAGTAGTGGTATTATAACGTATATAATTTAAATAATTTATATATAAATAAATGTGTACAGTATATAGTTTAGCTCCTATTCAGAAATCACACAGGCTACTCGCTATTAAGCTTGTAAAACACGCAAACTGAAATCGTCTGAAATCGCATACTGCTTAAAGAAGGTACTACATATAAAATTGAACGTACTACCCAACCATTAAAAAGAATGTTCTATATAGTATGAATGCGAGTAGTATGAATGGAATTCGGACGTACTATATCCGCCATATTGATGTTGTCACATGGCATGCGTCTTGTAAATGTAAACTTTCAATAAGTCATCCGTTTATTTTGAATGCGTTTCAAATATTTACTCTCTTGGAGCCTTGTGGCATAGGAAAGTTTCCATGGTGTGTCTACTATAAAATTTGGCCGGAAGCAGTAGGTCATCCGGGTACTTTTCGCCTACTAAATTTCGAATGCTATGAATTCAGACATACTACTCGCCTCGCATACCGTTTTTCGTGTACTATACTGTAGGGAAGTATGTGATTTCGGACGCAGCATAGCTGTTTTGAGAACAGGGTGCTATTCTCTGTTATTTAGCAACTCATTTACACACCAATCTTTGTATTCTTTTTTTGAAACAACATTGAAAGATTCAATCTGTTTAGTTAGCCATGTCTCTTTTTTTTTTTTTTTTTTTTTAAAGTAGGTACAATTATTTACATTAACACACAATAACAATTCTAAACTTGTCCACTGCCCAAAATATAAATGTACCCTTTTCAACATAAAAGTTTGTGTCCAAATTATGTTCAGAAGCACTAAATCTTGAATGACAGGCGTCGGCCGGTTTAAAGTCAAGGGTAAAGGGCAAAACTTTGTTTGAAGACCACAGAGGACCATGCTAATTTAAGCACTGTGAAGTAACCGTCAGGCAAACTTAAACTGCCCTAATCTTTTTTTCTGGGAAGTCACACATCCCCTTTGAGGTTTTTGCTCTTCCCAAAACACACATGGACAAAATTTGCTCTCTCTCTCTACACACAGAACCACATGGCCCTCCACCCTCCCACCCGCTGTGGGAGGTGTCTGCCCATTTAAAGGTCCTTATTGGCTGCTCGTGAGGGGCAAAAACAAAATCAGCTGGGCCCCTGGCACATTGGATTCCGGAGTGCACACGTGTGTATGTGTGAGTGTTTTAGTGAAGCGTGAATGAGTTTGTACAGACTTGCCGTGCAGGTGGCTGAGGTTTGGTCTGGTTCCATTGAATCAAGAGATGTATTTCCTTTGCACCTTTAAGTGTAAAAGGGGCTAGTACAAAACTAAATGACATTAGCATTGACTGGGTTAACAGTCAAGACTCAGCAAACACATAACCTTACATATGAACTACATAAAAAAAATGGAAGCAACAGATCAGAAAATGTAGGGATTTTTTTTTGTTTGTTTATGGCATTAAATCTGGATTTTAATTTCAAATGTTGTCAATGCTTTGTTGCCGTTGTCTTTCCATTTGTTTAGGTTTTAAAAGTGGATCTAAACAATGGGTGTCCATCACTAAGTGTGCCTGAAATCTGCATACAAATGACATCACAAACAAATGGCGACACGCCAATTAACTTTCACACTGAAATTTATGAATTTGTAAATGCGGGCTTTTTTTCTTTGAAATACACTTTGAATTAAACATCCTCAGATGGATCAGGTTTAAGCTGCTAAACATCTGAAATCTGGATGTTTGCGCCTTTGATCTGAATAAATAAAAAAACTATTAAAACACAACAAAACAGTTCCAGTGCTATCAGATACTGTAAACTAACTTCCCATCTTATGATCAGCATACTACCACAGGGCGAAGAACAAAACACATGCACAAAGACAAAAACATGTCTCTAGACTCATCACCAACTAAAAACATGGTCTGCAAACTGCATACCACAATGGCTTCTTTGATAAGCTGCCAGAGCTTTTTTTTACATAAAATTATGAAAGCACTTCCATGTGGCATTGCTGTATGCATGATATAGAGAAGAGAAGAAACTCCATCTGGGTTGCCGCAAAGAAACCCCTCAATGAAACCTACACAAATAAATGTCAGAGGTGAAGTTGAACTGTTCTACTAAAGAAGTAGAAATGCTTGCATTAGAAGCATTCCAGTCTAAAAAGCCACATGCTACTGTATTACAGGATGGCATATAAAGCATCTCCATGAATGAAGCAGTAAATTCAGCGAGCTCACAAGCAGGTTTATATCAGCTCAAACTCCACGGAAGGACTGGCCATGACACCAAAAGGTCTGTTTGTTGCCTCCATTTGTGACAAATGGCGTCCTGCATAACTCTTAATAAAACCTAGCCGTTTGAGCCTTGAAATAAAGCAAGTCTAGACGGAGACGTGGGATGTCTGGTAAATTTGTGCTGTGGAGTGTTTTGACTGGTGGAATTACTAAAAGTTTCCACTGTGAGTCCTACTGAGTGCACTCCCTTTCTCCATCCTGACTGGCTACATCTGTCTTTCTTCCTCTAACAGCATTAAATGTTCAGACATATGTTGCGCTTTCACTGCATCCTGCTTTACAGCTCCGGGCAGAGCCTCTGGCCAGAGACGCTTTTAAAAACGCAAAGAGAGCTTGGGGGAGGATGGAACATAGCAGGCCATGTTAAAATCATATTTAAAGCTATTCCCAACTCTAAGATGCTCTTCATGAAACTGTATAGACTAGAAATGTGAAATGTCCGTTTTCTGACCACATATGGGGAAATGTTTAGAGGGAGTCTTAAAGGTGGCTAGACATCGTATCAGCGAGGAAATCTGCCGCGTAATATGCTGACATGTTCACATTCCTCTCGGACATCGCCTCAATCTGAGGAAAACGCTATCGGCAAACTCCTCTTAAACTCTGAAAGACTCATTCCTCCATATGGCTTGCGTCTTGGTTCTTGAGAGCTCAGTTTGTTTTAAGTGTGCACCACCAGATTCCATATCAAAGCACTGAGATGAGCGCACGTGAAAATGGTTAAAAACAAAGAGTCACAGTGTAAAGGAGTTCCTGAGACAGGGCTGTAAAACGCATGGTGAACAGCTCTTTTGGCCTGCGTTAATAAAGCCCCCCCCCCCCCCCCCCAAAAAGAAAGGATGGTCACATATGGAACCATGGATGATGTCCAACAAATCTCTCCATCCTTGGCTCCAGAAACTCAGTGTTGGGAACTAAACTAAAAGAGAATGGAATTTGCATTTGTGTCACAAAAATGATGGATAGTTCACAAGAGAGAGCGGGTAGGGGTTGGTCTCTATGGTACTTCATTGACCCAACTAATCCCTCATAGAATCCATTCTGACAGTTTGGGATGACCCCCAACCCACTGCCTTAAGCAAAAGAAGACAACAAGCTTTTAGATAATATGCTTTCCCATTATTCACTACTACCAAAGAGCAGGCAGTAAACATATGGAACAAACTAGTGCTGGGTGATATGCGGTATATTCAAATCGCATCCCGTCAGTAAAGCCGTTTTTTTGATTAGCAGTAAATCTCCATCAGCTGTTTTCAAAAGCGGCAGTTAATGCACAGAGCCGTAGATCACTGACCAGCTATGCAATATTCTGTTCAAGTATTGCAGGCGATTCATTTGCGATACTTAACGGAATATTGGGTAGCTTGTCAAGGATTTACGGCTGTGTGCATTAACTGCCACTTCTTTTGAAAACAGTTGATGGTGATTTTCCAGCCTTACTGATTCATGCGCATGAATATACCGTGGAATATATCGCACAACCCTAGTACAAACTACTATTCTGAATATCCAGTGACTTCCAGTTATAAACCATACCAATCGAAATTCCAATCCACCGTTCATCATGCCTACATTTTTTGCCATGGCACCACAAAATGTGAAAGTAGGAAGTCAAAACAATAATCTGCATCACTCACCCAAGTATGATTTACAAAGTCTTTTTTTTGCCACTCACAAAGTATTACATTAATTTAACATTAACAATTATTGAGTTTTTTAGATTGTTTTGAGAGAGAACGGCAATTAAAAAAATGGCACGTAATGTGCGTGATACCTTCGAGATGTACAAGTGATGTTTCACATGCGATATGCAACTACAGCAATCTGTATGTCTATAATATTTATTGTTTTTATAATTTAACACTTAGTTTAGATTGAGATATGCTTGGATATTACAGAATTATGTTTAATTATAACCATATATTTAACCCTAAGCAGCAATTTTGATCATCTGAGCTATGTTTGATATTTGCCTAGCCTGGCTTCTGCGACTATAAAGCTCATAGGAGCTTAGTCTGGCCAAGCTACCTTACTACCCGCCTTCTGAGAGGCGGGCTTAACCTGTGTCCATCAGATGCCTCTGTATACTAATGGACGAATCTAGAACCAATCTGACCACTCATTCCGATGACGTATGCGAAGCCACCGTAGGGGCGGGGACGACATCCACATGCCGAGAACGAAGAACCGTTTATGCGCTCCATTGTTGTGTGTTTGTTGTCACGGCAGTAGAGGCGGCGCAACTATAACGACACGTGAATAATCCCGCCCACTCTAAAGCGGTACTAAACTGCTGTGGAAGTGCAAACCGAGCCGTGCCGAGTCTTACCACACAGTGGAAAAGCGCCATTAGTAGCCAAATTTGGTGGCAAAAAAAAAGTATAAAAAAATAAAGAAATGAAATGCACATTCAAAACGCACACAATCTAAGACAAATGGCCATTTTCTCGATTTAAACCATTTTTACCTAACTAAGATGACCCGAAAATTCTGACAGCTTTTTTCAGATATATGAGACCTTATCGATGTAAACACAGCCATTCAGAGTCATTTGTGTCTTCAGTAAATTGTAAACAGATGAGAACATGTGAAAATGTGAATGTAGCATCTGGGAATTAGGCTTGCAGTGTAAATGCACCCTAATAGAGCAGTCCTTTACGCAACAAAAGGAGTCGATAGTGCAAACTGTGGACAGTGCATGAATAATGCAAAGGCAATTACTTTCAAACAAAGAGATGGACACCATTAGTCCTTCCATTAATTAAAGAGGAGAACATGAGGATTACAGGTTAGGTTCACCGTGTTCAGGCTTATGAGCACAAAACGATTAACATCTGCAAACTCACAATCCAAAAAGAAGCTTTTCCATTTCATTGTTTAAATGGGTTTAAGCAAAAGAGCAGATGCCATGAAGACTGAACGTGTTGTTAAATGTCAACTCAATCACTCAGGGCTGGATGTTACTACTGTTTGACCTCAAAACACACGCACAAAACAGGATACAGGAATCATCTAATGGCCAGATCAGTTCACTCCAACCAAACCAACCCAACCAGAGGGAGATGTAGACAATGATTGAGAATTCCACTGGTCTCCTAGGTGGCTTCTGGGAACTGATGTCATAGCATTCCACAGACACAGCCTCCAAGCAAGAGCTTCCTGTTTCCCCCCTACTGAGGCTCAACTCCACTCTCTATAGAAACCATTTCATATTTATGCACCACACACGTTTCTTCCATTAAACACAGAACCTACACCTCTATGAAGCCAACTACATGACACATAAATTCATAGCTTAAATCTAAAATGTACAGTTCAATAATCTGTCCTCTGAGAATATAGTTCTAGAAATTATAGCCTTATTCATTAAGCTCACTTTTGTTTCACTGCTCAGCAGGCTACTAATACAACAATGAATTATGTCATCTTATTAGTCGCCAGTTAGGCATTAAATCACAGGTTAATTTGTTCATAATGTCAGTGGAACACGCATAAGCTATGCTGTTAACGACAGTAGCTCTGAAAACATGAGGGCTCTGTGAAACCGGAGTCCTCCTGTGTGGATGCCAGAATGGAGGCTGATAGATGTTGTGGTTGTTTCTTCTCCAGTGCAGTGCATTGTGGACTATATGTGAGGTATGCAGGATGAGCCCTCACAGCGCACAGCTGATACCACTAGAATGACGACACGCTCTGCATTCAGAAATCAACACCATCAAAAAATGGACAAAATGTGCAAATACGTGAGGAATTTATGTAGGTTTACTTTGCAGACTAACAAGAAATACTAGACAACTAAATATTTTTGATGAGAAACATATTTAATAGCAATAATATTTGTTTGGTATTTTGTGTTTAACGCCTTTCAAGCTTCTGTGGCTATTTTCATGGTGAGAAATATAGATTATGAACTGAATATAGATTATATATATATAGAGAGAGAGATTTTTTATTTATTTATTGATTTATCACTGTATTTGGCTTAACTCTGTTAAAAAGCTTTTTTGTGAGTTTTAATAGTACTAATAAAAATAAAAATTACTGATGGTTAAAATTATTATTAAAACTGCATACATACATAAATAAGCTTTCCATTGATGTATGGTCTGCTAGGAATGGACACAAAGAAAATCATTGTTCAAGTTGTCCAAACTAAGTTCTCAGCAAATTTATATTACTTGTGAATAATTGAGTTTTAATACATCTACAGCAGGAAGTTTACAAAATATCTTCATGGAACATGATCTTTAGTTAATATCCTACTGATTTTTGGCACAAATAATATATATATATAAAAAATATTTTAATATATTTATATATTATTAAATTATATATTTAATAATTATTTATATAAAAAAATATTATTATTTTGTTTAAACATCATACCAATAAGTATGTTTTTCTGTGAATAGTCATTGACTAGCTCAACAATCAAGCTACATGAAACAGTGCAAAGGCCACAGGTAAAAATACAAAGAGATTTTATATTCTATTGGTCTGTGACGTACATGCAGCCCTGGCCAACAACAGAACACCATGTCCCAGATAAAGACCTGGAGGAATCCATAACACTGGTAAAAAAAAAAAACAATGTATATATAAAGTGCTGATTCCTCGAGAGTATCGAGACCGTAAGATCAAAGTCTTATAGACCAACTTCCAACAGGAAAATAACAGAAAAAATGTCTTTTGTTTAAAACCCTCAAAGATATAAAAGGTCAGGAATTCTTGAAATGACAAGCGCTTATCAAAAACAGATATGAACCAATTAAAGTGATGCATATATAATAATTCACAATTGTCAACTTTAGTACTCATGATTTTCGATTCTCATTGCTTGTGCTTTGCATAAAGTTAATGATATGTACATTCTGATGCATCTATTCATTACAAAAGTAAACAAGACCCTACTTATAAATTAAATACATTTAGAATATAATATAAAAAAAAAATATTATAAACGCGATAAAAAAAATAAAACAACTTAAATGTTAAATACATATTGTTGTTAAAACCCGAATTATTATTTATTACAGACAAAAGCAGAAAAAATATGATTTTTAAAAACAACTACAATTAAAATTTACATACTGGGATTCTTTATATGCGGTAAAAACAACATCAACCACGCTAGCAGATCTCTATAATACATTACAGAACTCAATCTTAAAAACAGACACATAGCGGTTAGACACAGCATTAAATCCCCAAAACAGACTGGTACCTGCTACAGAAATTATGACGTATCCTCCCAGAGTAGTGATCGGCCAATGTTTTTTATTCGTCCATTTCTAAATGATTACATGGTGTCCCCTAAATCATGAATAGGCTACACGTTTTCATCCTTGCCCATGAAGCATTTGTGACAACTTTGTTTGCAGGTCTGACTGTAACGAGACTAGTATTTAGCATTTATCCAAACACACTTATTACAGTTGCTGGGAAAGTGTGGACAACAGTAATGGTCTCGGTTAAGATTCGAACCTACACGCTTTTAGGAGGCAGTTTTTAACCGCTAGACAAAAACATGCAAATATAATAAATGTCAGGAGACAAAACTCACCGCGTTGTCATGTTGCTGGCAGAAGTCCATCCTCTCCTGGAAAACATTCAGCATGGAGAAGCTGTTGTGGAAGGACTGGGAGATGTTGATGGGGGTGTTGGAGTTGTTGGCGCGGTTGGCCAGGAGTAAACTCTCCATCAGCCCCTCGATGAAGTGGTCTTTGGTGAGTCGGACCCTCTGGTGGGCCCTGACGCAGTTATCGCACAGGTACTCCTGGCAGTCCAGGCAGTGGGAGGTAGCGGGGTTGCCCTCATCACAAGAGCTGCACTGAGGGTTTGAGAGGTGCTGGGGTCTCAGAAGACCACCGTGATGGACCACCGATGAAGACCGACCGTTCTTGCCCTGCTCCTCAGCAGAGACCACCACATCCAGCAGGTTGCTGAAGAGAAAGTTGGAGGAAGGCAGCGCGTCCACGCCTGACTCCGACAGAGATACTTTTTGGTCGCATGTGGGGCATCTGAGCTTCAGAGGGTCACCTGGGCTCCTGTGGCCCTCCAGGCATTGCCTGCAAAAGGCGTGCAAACAGGGCAAGACGTGCAGCCTCCTGGTAGATGAGGTAGATGAGGAGTTGGAGGTCTGGGAGGACGAGGAGGAGGTAGATGAATTGGAGGAGACCGGAGCAGAGCAGCCGCACAGCTCTTTGCACAGCGGACATGTTTGCAGGTCGGAGTCTGGGAAAGACGCCATTTGCGCAGAGGACCACAAAATAACTTCACACATAAAGACGCGTTAGGATACACAAAAAGCTTCCGAAATGGTTCCCTGATCAATTCGAGCAAACAATGCAGATCATAGACTTGGCATGCTGCATTCAACGATACTTGATATATACATTCCCGATTTATGAGTTTAGATTGAATGGGGCTCTCTGCTTTGGTTGTTATCGATATAAATTTCGCTGAACAAACTCTTTACGCAACTTCTCGAGCGCACGTTTGTAAACCAATTGTCATTTTGAGGCCTTATAATCCCTCGCTATGGGGTCTTAACATTGTTGCGAAACATGAAATCCGCTGCGAGGTCCCTGCTCCGATCCTCCCCCACCGCCGCATGACGAGAGGGGCCAAACGCGCTCGATACGGTGTCAGTTTTTTCCTTCCCAAGCGCAAATATGTCCGTTTTCCATGAACGCGCTTTAGTCTACCATCTGCGCGTCAGTATTCTCAATACGCGCTTGCGCGAGCCGCAATTGAATAATTCAAAGTATGTCCCATGTAGCTCGTTAGCACGCAGCTCAGCGCCCCCCAATATCCTGTTACTGTGGTGAGGCTGAAAAGCCCCTTTAACTTCCCTCAGTCCTGTTACAGTAACACTTTGGTGAGGGGTATAAAGTAACCATTCGACCGTTCGTTTCCACTCGTCCCCGAGGTTTCAGCTGCCCATATTCGTCTCGCGTTTACAGCGCAAAACAAACGCTCTCTCCGCACGCCTCTTCAATCCGCATTCATTTTTACTGGCTACGACGCTCGCAAGGACTACAGTTCTACAGCGCGTGACCATCAAGCGAACGCGTCCATACTAAAAAAAAGCCTAGAGCGCACTTCCGCCTGAGAACACTCTAGAGGGGCGGAGCTTATGTGGCCTAGGGGCGGGGACGGGTATGGCGTTCACTTTAAAGTAGTACATATTCAGCATGTGTATATGTATATGCGTATGTATAGCCTATGTATTTGTATACGTGTATGTGTGTGCGTGTGTGTGTGTGTGTGTGTGTGTTGGCTATATATTGCAAATTGTAGTCTGTAATTGATTCCAAATTGCATGACAAAATTAGTTAACATAATCCATTACATTATACATTTTAGGTTACATAATCAGACTACCTTTTGATTACTTGTAGATCACTTTTGGACCTAACAAAGAGTAAGAACAAATATGAATCAAACATTATATTACATTATATTATTAAGTTTTCCCAAAGTGGGGTCCATAAATGTACTGCTGCTCTGCAGGAGAAGGGAACTATTTTAGAAAGGAACATTTAAAAGATGACAAAGAGTAATTAGGGCAAATCGATTTTGAATAATTTATAGAAATTTTGGGAATAATATGTAATCATATAATCAATAACTGTGGTCTTATTAGAAGTGTTTTAAAGTGTAATTTAATAAGTGCCTTTAAACGATTAATCACATCCAAAATAATAAAATGTGTGTATATATTTATAGTATTATGCATGTAAATGCAACACTGTCTCATGACCAATTCGTACGTATTCGAGGTGCCAAATTTGTGTTATTTCATACAAATTTCGTACGATTAGTCTAAAACCCAGTGACGGGTAGGTTTAGGGGCAGGGTTAGGTTTAGGTCAGTGGTACAAATTCATATGAATTGGCAACTCGTAAAATATGTAGAAGAAATTGTATGAATTTGTGAGATTTTACAAATTAGCCACCTTTGTAAATTAACCACAGTATGTACGAATTGCAGAGATCGGTAAATACGCACTCACACAGTACATATTTCGAAAGCATTTACATGTATGTATGTATTTATAAAAATATATATTATATATAAATATATTTAATTTAAAAATATAACATATTTTTGATCAGATATATACATCCCTGTGTTTTTATTTATTTACATAAAATATAAACAGTATTATGCAAACAAAAGCATTTATTTTGGATAAGATTAATTATGATTAATGGTTCGATAGCCCTACATTTCATATAATTGCAAGTATTTAATTTTTGGATTTTTTATTTATTTATTTTTTACTGCAATAATGTTTGTCATACCATATTTTATTCTCATGCCATATGACTTGCTCCTTGGCTTTAAAAAATCATCATTTATTTCAGTACATTCTTTTTTTGAAGGCGTGGTTAATTTTTTTATTTGTCATAATTATAATGTTTATAATTCATCTTGCCAATTGTAACATTACTTGAATACTTTATTTTATTTATTATCATTTTGTTTTGGTTTTTGTGTGTTTAATAACTGATTAGATTTCCAACAGGAATTTCAGTTCAATGGGGTTGCCATTCAATTTAATTAAAGTGTCTTGATGAATCCCACGATTGTCCAGCTCCTTTCTGAGAAAAAAAAAAATATGCTTCAGACTTGTGATACTAAATGATACTGAGCAGCATAATGCCTTCAAAAGGAACACAACTCTGGTTTGGTGTCAATGACGGGATGACTGAGCATTATTGATGAGGCCGTGGGTGTACTCAAAACAAAAAAAAAGGTTGGTAAACATATTCTAGAACATTAAGGTCCCTTTGTATACCATTATTTCTCATTAATTCTCCCAGCCATCATCTTTCAGCAGTGCATGCTAATTTCCCTCCACACCTGAACCTATGAAATCAATCTCAACCTTTTTGTACTGTCCCTCCTGAGGGCCCCTCCTGTAATAGATAGCTACCACATGTAGGACTGGCTTTTGTGCGCGTTTATGGGCACTTAGGATGGGGTGCTGGGGTGGCTCTTGTGACAAGGGAGGAAGCTTCTCGGTGGGGCTTAGGCTCCAGATGCAGGCTGCCCAATAAAGCAGTGGGATGCCAAGCTGAAAGACAGGGCTTTGGGAGGGACCCCTTGACCCCATTATTATGGCTGGGATTAGGGGTAGTGGAGGCTGCCCACACTCAGCTGCAGAGCTCTGGCCATCCCAAGGACATTCCATTGATCTACACGAAGAAAAAGCTAGAATGGGGGGTTGGGTGAGGGCAGAGGATCAGTAAAACCAAGCAAGGCAAGGAAGGGTCATGTCACATGGTGGAAATGACCACAGGCAATGGACAAGGCTTGTGTGTACGTGTGAGTGTGGATCTGTGTAATGAAGCGCCGATTCTTTCTCAAGACCAGGAAGTAGCTAGTCCTTTCAACTGTCACTCATAATTAACATGTAATGAATGGTTTTAATAAACTTCTATTAAAGTGTTCCCATTTATCAGGCAGCATCAGAACTTGCTTAAAAATGGTTGCATAGCATTTAACATTTAATTTTATGTAAATGATAGCAAACCATTCTTAGAATAAGTTTTTGCTAGCTGGGCCGAGAAACCTCTCTAAATGTGATTGTCCATTTTTGAAAGACTTCATGTTTTTTAAACCTCAACAATGCAATGGATAGATTGGTAATCAGCAGGGGTTTTGTGCAGGCCTGTCTTAATCACTGGATTACATTTATATCCACTTACTGAACAAAGACTCTTGACATGTCACACCCTGTCGTATCACTGTTCAACTGACTAACTGATAATTAGTCTTGCTTAGCTTGTGAATATCTTTGAGATAACTTTCACTTTTAATTGCTATACACACCGCTGAAAATACATGGAATGGCAGAAAAAAAAAATATTGCATACATTTATTTATTTCATTCATCTGTGTTTTCCACTTATCCAATACCTTGTAGAACGGCACTAAATACAAAACCAAAAGACCCTACCTGTCTAACATTCACTGACATTTTAGGGTTGAGGTTAAGGTGAAAATTTTGGTATAATTAGTATTTTTTGTATGCTCACAATGGCTACATTACTAAAATACAGTAAAACAGTAATGTTGTAAAATAATATTACAATTTAAACGGTTTTACAATTCTAATATGTTTTTAAAAGTCATTTATTCATGTGATGGCAAAACAGAACATTCAGCAGCCATTGTTCCAGTCTTTAGTTGCATTCAGAAATAATTTAACATTAGCACTAATTTGGGGCTCAAAAATTATTCAAAATTTTTAAACAGTATGTTCAGCATATATATATATATATATATATATACACACAGTGAGTACAGAAAGTATTCAGATCCCCTTAAAGTTCAAGTTCAAATCAAGTTAAATTTTTATCTCATTAAATGTATACACAGCATCAAATATTGACAGAAAAACACAGAATTGTTGACATTTTTGCAGATTTATTAAAAAAGAAAAACTGAAACATTACATGGTCCTAAGTATTCAGACCCTTTTCTCAGTATTTAGTAGAAGCACTCTTCTGATCTAATACAGCCAGTCTTTTGGGAAAGATGCAACAAGTTTTTCACACCTGGATTTGGGGATCCTTTGCCATTCCTCCTTGCAGATCCTC
>JAUCNO010000236.1:10982392-10994988 GCA_032353835.1 Enteromius viviparus | reverse complement strand
AGATAGATAGATAGATAGATAGATAGATAGATAGATAGATAGATAGACAGACAATGTGATAAAACAATGTTTTCCTTGTTTTCAGGTCCTGCTTTCAGAATTCATGGACAGGAAGCATCTGTTATCCTCAAGCAGCGAATGTAAAATTGCTGACAGTTTGCTGCTAAGTTTGGGCCCAGCAGCAGAAAATCCCCCACTGAGGAGGTATGGGTGTGAAATCCATTTAAGACTGCCGCGGGCGCAAGCAATGTCATCCTGTAGAAAACAGGCTCTGCAAACTAGTGCTACAAGCCCTTTGGGTGTCACTCTATCACTACTGTGCAGAGTAGAGCGGGATCTAATGTGTTTGATGGCTGAACGGATGAACTGTGAAGTTTAGTTGTGCAGCAGACAAATTTGAACGTGCAATTGTTTTTTTATACGCTGAGGAGAAAGGGTCAGCGAAGAGCCAGAGACAGAGGGCGCAGAATAGAATTACTTCAAAGCTGTGGTTATTCAGGTCCTGCCGTCTATTAAAGCACACATATTAAGAGCGCATGAAGAGCTCTTCTCTGGATTATAGAGCCGCAGCAATTCAGGTTTCACAGCAACCGTTTCCGAAATCTGCTCTGATCCTCGCTCCACACACGCTTCGCACGAACACGCAGAAGAACAGTTCAATGGCATATCAGCATTGATTTAGTACAAAATGTTCATCTTTGTTACCTGATGTCCGTATTTTTGCCTCGAGTGTAGCCTGCATTGCCATTATTACCATCACAGTTTGTCTCCTGGCATTCCATGAAAAATGCCAATTATCCTCATGTCATAATCCCAGTGTCGACACACTCATGATGCCGACAGCACACTAATGCCATGTAACTAATCCTCTTATACACTGGCAATGCAATTTCAATGCATAAATATTGACTGTTTTTACCATTTTCATCTCCATTATTCAGAAATGACAAAGCAGAACTCTTCGGGATTTGGCAACACACACTTATGAAATCCAAGAACAGTATTTTGAGGAATAAAAAAACAGTAGCACAGAGTAACTCAACCTTACACTAGTAACCTTATTTCCTACAAAGTTGTGTGAGAAGGTTTAATAGAAAACAGCTCTCATTGTAGGAAAAGCATATTTTTATTTAAATTTAATTTTAAGGTATGTCAATTCTAACCTTAAACCAACCCAATCTTACAAGAAATGTGGGAAATTTTACATTTGGGAGAACTGTTTCGTATGATTTGATGCATAAGCAAATGTATGACTTTTTGAAAAAAGCAATCATGAACGTCTACTCTACCCCAAGACCCAACTCTCAGTTGGCTGTATAAAAACTTTTTTTCAAAAATTCATACAAATTCACAATGTAAAACAGTAATGAATTGCCATGAGAATATGTTGGCTCAACCATATCTGATCTTCATATCTGACCAATGGCTTTCGAATGTTTAGCTTAATTTGGGGACCAGTTCTTACTGTTAAATAACTATTCACTTTGACTTTTGCTTCAATAAACTCGCAATGTTCTGCTTACTAACAGTTAGTAATTCTACATTTAGGTATGGGGTCAGAATAAGGGTAATGCAGAATAAGGCATTAATATGTGCTTTATAAATATTAACAAAAAGCCATTATGCTAGAAACATGCATGCTAATAAGCAACTAGTGAAAACTGGTCCCTAAAAAAACCTTACGTTTAAAAATGAAAAACACAAAAGCTTACTAAATAGTCCCAATTAATTCCAACAAAAGATGTCGGATAAATTTCACTCATTTCAGGCTTTCACCCTTCCCTGCTCATCTGAGAAACTGAATACTACATCAATTTCCCAATCCCAATTTCCCTTGGCATCTGTTAGGCACGCCGTCTTGGGCGAAAAAAGGTAGCTGCTACTGAAGATAAAATCTAGTAAATCTTCAGCAGTTTTAACAGGGATTTATAGTGTGATTTACGCTCCTGACCCTTTTGTAGCATGCTAAGCTTTAGAAATGAAAGTCAGTTCGGGGGATGGATGGGAGGGGGAGGAGAGAGATGAACTGAGGGGAGGGATGGAGCGAGTTCATACGAGGCTGAGTCTACAGTTCAAGCCAAATTCTTCCACTCTACTGAACACAGAACCGATGACTCCGTGAACTACAAAGCATTGAGAAATATGGGCGAAGGACTGCGAGTAGCGTACTCGTATATTTAATGTACTCGTACGTTTAATATACATTTGGCCCTGCTTTATATCAAGTGACCTTAAAATTATGTATTTAGTTCATATTGTATAGAAAATTACTTCTGCTGTTATCGAGGTGGGATACGGGTAAGGTTAGGGACAAGTTTGGTGGTATGGGTAGGTTTAAGGCTGGGGTAAGGTGTCAACCCCACATGTAATTACATTTGTAATTACATGTGGGTATAAGCACAATGAAAAAAAACACGTATGTACACAATAAGTTCATTGTACCAAATTATTAATTTAAGTGTAGGTAGATAGTAGATTTTAAAATATGCTGAATAAAGAATCGCATCCATCTTTACAATAAATCAGTTTTATTTGTTTGGCACATGGACAGCAGAATGTTCTGTTTTAATACACTTTAAAACATTGCAGTTCATTACATTCTTTCCTAGAAGAATAACTTTAGCATTCAGCATTTTCAGACAAAGCAAAACATGCAAGTCAACTGGACCAAAACGCAAAGGATTTGTTCCTAACAAGGAACAAAGAGGAAGGCTGTACTAGTGTTATGTACCAAGTTCTGTTCTTCTGATAAGAATAACTCAACAATACCTCCTCACAGTTGAAAGCAATTCTGGCACCGGCATCTGAAAGCTGAAAAAAGCCTCTCTGATAATGCCTCTTATGGTTGGTAGAGCTAACACACTGATAAAACCACAGTGTAACCTATAAAAAATAGCTCAATCAAATTCAGCCTTGTCAAACTAAACTAATATTACCCTTGTCATAATAATTACGAAAAATATCTCGCCAGTAACTCCTGTGGTGAGACCTCACCTTTTGATATGGAAATAGACGAGCACAGATTCAGCACGTTTCTGTCAGGCAGCCGAGGAGGACAATGAGGGGAGGGAGAAACGGAGGAGAGAAAGAGAGAGCGGAAAGGCCAGACAACCCCTCGGTAAACGAGTGTGATGGAATGTGGTCTTTGGGAAACGCTTTACAGACGGCGATATGCTTCGGTCTTCGCACATTATGGGAAATGAATGAATGCGAGATGTCAGGCGGTGAGGATGGATAATGGACGGAGATGAAAAATGGATCAACTGTAGTTCATTCACAACAAATTCCCATGATAAAAGTAATATTCCATCTTATGTTTAAGAAGGTTATGTGGCACGTGGGTGGTGTGAAGACAAAGGCAGCCGTTGGAATTTTTCTAAGGTATGCATTCAAACCAAAATGAGTTGTTTAAGCCACCCCATGGTTCATTTTTGCATTCGCTGATAAGCTAAATAAAATTGCATGAAGAATATAATAACAAACCATTTGCTGCACTATACCCTAAATATCCCAGGAATCTTTCAGAGAATCACACTAGGTGCGAGAACAAGACAGCAAAGTACAAAAGAATAAAAGTGCTTACCTTTGTGCATCAGAACACTGGAGACTCATAGACACACACACACAAACGTCCTGACGCGGGCGACCAGACAGACAAGAGAACCCATCATTGTTTTCCACTTTCTCCTCCCACACAAAGCCCACGCAGCCAGTGTGTGTGCAGATATGCAGGAGCAACTGAGAACATACACACGCATACAGAAACACGCGTGTGTGTGGTGTGTCTGAGTGTGACAGCGTGAGAGGCTAAACACAAAGAACTCAGAGGAGACTCCAGTGCGGTCACATGACACGTGTGTGTGTGTGTGTGTGCCTGAATGCAAGTATGTACATGAATGCACATGCTTCTGCATGTGTGTATGTAAATGAACAGGAAACAAATGAAGGGAAACCCTACAAACCGCCATCAAAGAGATGTAGATATAGAACACATCTGTTTTACGAGGCCCTTGGGGAACGCAGACGCTCAACACACACACACACACACACACACACACACACTGTCACCCTCCCTGTATTATTAATAACTTTTAATGGTGCTGTTACATGGAATATTAGCTGTATTGCTTTAACATGGGTGAGTGTCAGAATTCATGAGCAAAGAGAGAAATGCCCCTCATTTTACTTGTACCATTATTTAAATCTTTCTATTTCTTTGTATATATATATATATATATATATATATATAATTTTATTAACTGACGCAGAACAAATTACCAGATTAATTGCAATTAACAGATATATTTATATATTTCAAGAAAAAGATTTATTGATAATAAAAAAAAGAAATAACAGAATAAAAATGCTAAAAAGTAAATTACTTAACTAATATATATATAATAAATACTTTTATTTATTTATTTATTTATTTTTTCTGTAAACCGGCATTTTTCCAGGTATACTAGGACTGATATAAAGAAAGGAAAAGGACAACAGAAATGTGGTTTTCAATCCCGCTCTAGAATATCACATTCAGTTTAGTCCTTAATGATCTGATGATCTCAATCAGGTGTGTTAAATATGGAAAACATACAAAATGTGCAATGCTATGGCAGGAATCAGAATTAAAAACCACTGGATAAACCTAGCTCAGGAACGGAAATGGGAGGCTAATTCCGGCATAGGAAACCAATCAATGAGAAAAATGAGGGAGTGTGTGTGTGAGAGAGATAGGGATGGGTGGAGGGGGATGGGAGGCATTTTATCTCTTTAATAGATTAATCAGCGTTGGTATTGTGCATTTGCTCTGCTGAGAAGCTTTTGTCTGATATCTGCATTATTGTGGCACTGAATAGACTTTAGTATTAGCGAGTGCTGTGCTGAGGATTAACCAATAGAATAATGCACGCCAATACATTCCTTCACGTAAAAGCGATTTTCATAATAACGTAATTGACGTGAATAATAATGGCTTGTTTTAAATCAATATTTTTTCAGTTTGAATTAGGGCTTTCTATACTGTACTCCGAAGACGCTTTGAACACTCTCTTGTTTGACAGGGTAATTGTTGAATTAAAGAGAATATTAAAGCAGCTTAATTATTTTTATGGGACAAAACCGGTAATACAAATGTGTTCATCCAATGAATTATAATTTCTTTAATGAAGCAGTTAAATAATTTTGTTAGTTTAGTACATTAAAATTACTGTGTGGCATTTGTGATATAATTAAAGGCTAAATTAATTCAAATAAAAAAAAAAAAAACCCTACTAAAACTATTTCTACTAAAAATATTATTAAATATATTATTATATATTATTTAAAAAAATACATTTTTATTTTTAACATGCAAAATAATTGTTGCTTTAACAGAAAGATCACTGAAATTAATATGCAAGTTTATGAATATCTATTATGTATTATTATGTATCTATTATCTATTATTTATAAAACTGGCCATTGTAAGTCTGTACTAAATTAAAGAGTGAAACCTTGAATGTTGATTATAATATATAAACACAGTCTACAATCACAAAGCCGCCAACGTAAAGCAAGCCACACGCTCATTCGCTTTATGTACTGAACACACATACCTTTATCTCCTGCCATCTTTTAAAACGCATCTAGCATAATTTACATTGCACAAATGCAGACCGAAAACATGTTCATTAGAAAACGAATTGCTTTCAAACTGCCTTTGTTAACGGTTATGGTTTAGAGAACAAAGACGAGGAACCTCCCTGGTGCGCTGGTGATTCTGCCTACACACACTTCCTGAGCTCCTCACCATATAGCGCACATCCATCCTCAGAGGAATTCTCTGTCAATCACAGAGCCTGTGGGCAGCACTGCCTCTACGGCCATTTTGTGAGCGGATCCACAGGGAGAGCTTCGTATTATAAAGATAGATTAATGCTATAATTATTTAACCATAGCTCCTTCATATATATATATATATACATATATATTGCATGAGTTAAGGAGAAATACTAAATCCTGAAATGTTCTCCCCCATTTGCTTTCTGTCTTTGTCTTACACTCTTTCTTTGTCTTTTTCAAATAGAAAAACTGTTTTCCGGCACCATTAAGCAGCTGTTTCTATATGAACCCTGTCGCTCACAAGTATCATAATAACGGCTAATTTGTCTCATTAGCCACTGGAATAAAAATCAGCCATGCATATTTGTGTCACATATTCCAGATATCAAGGTAACGGTCAGAAATAGTAACACATAAATGCGTCTTTTGCTTTTTCGCTCATTTACAAATTACGTTAATTGCCTCTTATACAAGAAGAAACCAACAGCGTTACACAACCGCTTGCAGACACACAGCTTAGGTAAATCCTCATGGTTAGTCCAGCATTTGGTTGCGTACAGCACCACACCCAAAGCCACAGTGAGCATATGGAGCGCAACTGAGTCCAAATGGTACACTGAACAAGCACTACAAACCAAATACTGTGTATCATACTTAAACTGTGGTTTTTTCAGGGGGCAATGCAAGAGACTTTTTAACATGGCTTTAAATGAACCTTGACAGATGTCAATGAGTCAACTTCATTTAAGATAATGAGACACAGGCCTAAATACATTACAGTATATGGCTGTTTTAAAAGGTCTGAATGTGCTGTTTTTTTCTAGGCGCACATCAGTTAGTGTTTCTTCAGGGTGTGATGAACACATAGGCAGTGAAATGCAGAAACACAATAATGTTGTTGGCGTCAAGATGGCTTTTTGCCACAGTAGGGGCATTTATTCAGGACATCATGCGAACACATGTATGAATCACACTCCAGGCGGAACGATAATGCTTTATGAGGCTCATTCTACATCATCAAGTGGCCATTATCATGTGTCAGCTCTATTCAGAAGAAGGCATCAAATGCACACTTGCACATATATATGCGTGAATAACGGAAAGGTAGTCGGCTGATATTGATATCCTCCTGCTAAGTACGCAGCATTCAACTCAATATAGAGGGATTTAGCAATATTCGGTAAGTACATCCTTCAAATAAATTTTTTTATCTGTTCATAAAAGAAATGCATGGTCAGTAATGCTAAAAATGATCCTTAGACCATGAGCGTACAGTCGATTTTCTGAATATCTGCAATGAAGTGCGTATCCGTGGATGCTGTTGGTGATATGGGTTGAATGGCCTTTTGTAATATAGTAAGCTGAGAACAGGAAATGTCAGAGTGAACTCCTGCTGTGTGGATGGACGCAGGTGAGAGACACAGGATAATGTACCTGGGTTCCCTTCAGCTCACTAATGAAGCCCCCCACTGACAAACACACACAGACACATACATTACCTTTACCTACATACACAGACACATTTTCTCACAGCACGTACACAAAATGTATTTTAAATATATAGGTTCCTGTGAATATTAAACACTTCCCATTAAAAATATAGCTTGGATAGAATATTGATAAAGGTTCATTTGTATGCAGGTCAATGTGAAAAGTTGACTACCACCCAGGTAAGGTTCAGTTGGTGCCGCCACTATGCGACCACACCTGACCTCTGAGTAGTTCTCTCAGAGACACTGGCCTCCAAGGTTTTCCCATATTAAAGCTGTACCTATTAGAGTGCACAGGCTAAACTTTATCTGTAGGAGTCTCTAAGATGTCTCTTCCTTCTTGCCTTAAATGGCTCTCTGTACTCCATAGGGCAGGGCTTACTGAAGCGTTCTGCGTCTACGGAGAAGCCGCTTCCCGCATCTTCGCCTAGAGGCGACTATATACTCTTGACTCCAGCCAGTTCTGTATGCTGTGCTTGACGTGTGCTTATGTGTGTCCATATGTTTGTACTTGAGTGTGAACCGCTTCCAATTCTTTGCAGTGTGAACAGGGCTTGCGCAGTGATTTCCGGACAGCCTTTGCGGCGGAACATAAAATTGATCTCATAAAGGTGTACGTTTCTCCAAGCCAAATGCGTTTTTTCGCATTTTCGAAAATTCCGAAGGCATCTTTTTGAAAAGTCTCATTGTTTAAACAAACCCAGAGGGACAGTCCCTCGTCCACAGAACAGCTTGACAGAGAAGTCACTGTTCTTAGAGCGACGCTGTAGTGGACAGGTTAGCACAATAATGTCACAGACCGTTATACAAAGAGAAAATTCACTTTATAAGAGCATCACCAGTGGTGTGCAGAAGACACAGACTCCAAATATAGGAAATATGGTCTGCAGGGCCTCAGGCATTAGAACATACACACATAGACATTGTCAATGAGTGTGTGTAGTACATGTATGTGTGTGTGCGTGTTTGCCGCCTGCACTTACCCCTCATGATCTTTGCAGACAGTAGTGTTGCTTGTGTCCCGTCGCTTCCACAAGCTTCCCAGCTCCGATCTCACACACACTCTCATTCATACTTCCTTCCTCTCGCTCTTGATCACTACGTGTCTTTCTCCATCCTCGCTTCCTAACTCCACTCACACACTCACGCGCTCCAGGAGAATGAGATCGGTAGCCTCACCCTGGCACAGAGAGTAGAGAGACACATGGGAGGGGTGTTTTGTAATCTGCCAGGTCGTACCACCCACGGGAGAGTGCTGACGAGAGGGGGAACGGGAAGAGGGGAGGGAGAGAGGAAGCCATGAGCGCTCTCCATCTATACCATCTCTGACACCCTCTGTCTGACTGCAAGTGGTCTCTCCCACATTGCGATTGGATCTTCATTAAAATTCAAGCAAAAAAAAGAGGAGAAACAAGGGGAATGCCTTCACACAGGAGATTGATTCAGCTATTAGTATTTGCCTAAAACATAAGGATTAGGATAAGTCATTGAGACATGCTAGAATGAGCACACTACCACCGCCGTGCTGTGCGTGAGCTGATGAAGCAGTATGTGTGAGCTTACAGTCGGGGTAAAACTGACTGTAGAATCAATGTACGCAGTGGAAAGTGAGTGTCTCCCATGCAAAAACAGCTTTCCTGTACGATAAAGTGCATTATCACTCAAGCAGACTAAAAATAAATCAATGCTAATAGTGCGAAATTAAGGGATTGCGCGTCTAAGGGTTGACGCCATTGTGATGAAGGCTGTGTTTGTCACTACATGCTTCATTATGGCAATTCATTTACTCACTGACTGTGGACTGAATGACACAATAACTCGGTGTCATGTTTTGCAGGAAATTACATGTTGGTGCAGTTACAGTACACAGTGGCTCTGACTGTGTGCGGCTGCGTTTTTGCATCTGGGTTTGTTGGGTGGGGTTTTCCGCTTTGGGCGGAAAAAGAAAACCAGATATTGTCTGAAAAGCGCGTTTCAATGGACGAAGGAGTGTTCTCGTTTATTTATCTGTCGGAAAGCGAATGGAACGCTAGATGCGCTTGGATCGGCGTGTGAAGATGCATGAATAGCTACATTAGCCATCCCATCACCCATCAGTGTCTTCAGCAGTCACTAAAATCAATGACAGAAATATGTTCGGAGAGATCAGCACAAAAGGTAGAGTTGCTCACGCCATATCTCCATATCCACGAATCCGAATTCGATAGGTCAAAGCAAAAAGGGCTTAAATTTCAACATGTATGCAATCAGGATTATGGAGATTGAAAGTGATCCCAGGGATTAAATAAAACCATGGGTGTTGTGACATATCTGAGCACCTTGGGCAGCACGCTAAAGATAATTTGATGCGAGTCAGTTGGGCGTATTGTATCAGGTTTGATTGACATAGATCCCTGCAGTAAAACAGCCAAAATCCATCAAGGCGATTTGATTGGCAGGTGGGTGTGGGAGGGCAAGTGCAATGTGTTTAACTGTATTTGTGTGTATAATATAGCTTGACAATGTAAAACCTTCATATATAACATAGAACAAACTGCCATCTGTTTAAATATACCTGAGGTTAATTCCTTGTGCCTTTTACTCGTCTTTTCCAAGCATTGCATGTGTATTTAAATGCTAGGTTGAGCTCATTTTGATTTAAATGTTAGATTTAAGTGTTTCTAAAAGACTATTTCGCATGTGTGTGAAAATAGAGACTGAAGATGGTTTTACTCCCTACCCCCAACAAAGCGAACCCATTTACACGCCTCACTGCCACCCCAAGCTACTGACACTAACAGTGTATGCGCTTACATATTTGTGTGCGCTTTTACAGTTATTAACCTTGCTAATACTCAAGATGTAGAGATTTGTAAAAGCTTTTGCTGCAATAAGAAGCATTGTATGCTTCTGTGTCAGTTTGTGCATAAACATGGTGGCTATCGCGTTCATTCACACCATCAGATTGCCTTCGTTCATTCTCAGTCTTTTAAAGAGTTGTTCCTGAAATAAAAGAGGAAGGCTGTTAAGGTGCTTTGACGGTGGGCACACCCTATAGGAACGCCTGTCTGCTTCCTGTCTTCTCCGTCGTGCCACAGAGGGGATATGATTAGCCAGCACTACTCGAGTTCGATGCAAGAATGGAGCAGAATAAAAGCATATGGGGGATGGTGGGAGGAAATTGGCCATATATGCGTTTCTTGTGATGGCCCTATTGATTTTGATGTATCATGAGACAGTGGTGAGGCTAGACAGCAAGACGGAGGAGAATTAACAGCACAGAAAGAGTTAGAGAGGAAGAGGCGACAGATGGAATCAGGAGACAATATTATAAAGCATACAGGAGAGACCTTTGCTAGTCACATGGAGAAGTTGTCTCAAGGGCTTGATCTTAGTAGCTATGACGTTTGAAGTCAAAAGTCCAAATGCACAAATGTTTTATTCTTAATCTCAATTTAGTTGTGTTGTATGTTGGTTTCTAACACCTACCGCAGTTCGAAACCATTTTAATCATTTGCTAACTTCAGATTACACCAAAATCTTATGGCATTCTTTCCTCTATGGAATATTAAAGAAAAAGTTATTTATAATATATTTCATAATTATTGATTTTTTTTTTTTGTAGAGAAGTTAACGGTAACCAAAACTGTTTGGTCACAGACATACTGCAAAATATAGAAAAGAAGAAAGTCATTCAGATGGATTTTTTGGTACAGTGTACTTACATTTAAATTAAACATTTGGTACAATGCACTAAAAAAGTAAAATAGTAAAAAGTAAAAATATTTTGCAATACAGTATTAACACAATAAGTACATTGTACTTATTTTTTTTATTTAAGTACAGTGCATAGTAGTTAAGGCCACTTAATTTAAATTGTGACTTAATTTTAATAACGCTTGTGGAAATATTTTTTCATGTTAACTCTTCATTCTTTCCTTTTCCGTTGTTTTATTATTAGTATTGTGAACATTTTACTGTTTTAATTTAGCTCAAAAACTATGTTTAATAGCATGTGTAATTTTGACAACTTTCCCCATATATGCTAAAACATACTGTGCTATTGGTTGATATGTGTTGAACCATTTTATTTCTGCACTATAAACATTATTATTATTTATTATGTATATATACATTATTAGTCAAGCCTTACTGGAATAAAAAATGTGACAACTAGTCCCAGCATCCTTGATATTTTTCTTTTTGCAAAGAACCATTTCAATGGACAGCATTATGTATTGTATTATTTCAATACTGTATATGATCTTGTAGAGAATCACAGAGGGTGAATGAAGAAATAGCAGCGGGATGGCGAGAAAGCAAGACAGAAGAGAGGGAAAGAGAATATACATTTCCTTCTGTGGTGGCGAATGAGGAAGCTCCATTGATTTGACTACATCATGTGACATCCCCCTTCGGCAAATGTTACAGTCTAAATAGAGCGTATTTTGTGTGTTTGTGTGTGTGTGTGTGTGTGTAAGCCATCACAAGCTCCATAGACCAGCTCTTTTTCTAATAGATTCCATCTGTCTGCCCCAAGCCCCCACCGAGCAGGCAGAGATACTGCTAATGTTTATGCTCACACCTCTGAAGAGATGGAGACCCCCGGTGCTTGTTCTCAAAGGCTGGACATCAGGGTCACCATATCATAGAAGAAAGCTTTAGTTTACCATGAAATGCTTAACCATATTTACTTAACTAGCTCTGTTTTTGAAACACCTTGTCCAGTAACAAGCTACTTCTACAACAAACTAACATTCACAGAACATCACATTGCTGTGTTTTTCACACAACCCACAGCTCTGCAGCTGAGCAATCCATGGCAATAATCATAGTTGGTCTGATTATTTTTAGTGTGCATTAATGAGCAGTGGACCAAGCACACAAACATTTTATATATGATTAACAGTCAACCATACTAAAACTTACAGTCAACCATACTAAAATTCAACATTTGACACCATCAATGTAATCCCTTCACAGACTCAAGCTCTAAGTATCAAATAGCTCTTGGTTCTTGGCTGATTTTTGTTGGATATGACTAATTTTGTGGGACTCACTGTGACCGGATCAATATACCAGTGAGCCATTCACTCAAGAACAGCTGCAATTGGATCATTCATCAGTTTAGTATAATACATGGTTCAGAGTGATTTGTGAAACAATTCATTAAACAGGAGTGTCTCAAAAGGACGATTATTTTACAAATCAGACATTGCTATCAGGTCTCAATTTCTACGGTTCAAAATAAAGAGGATTTTTTTTGTTTTGTTTAATGAAATGTAATGGAATAAGAAGATATTATAG
>JAUCNO010000236.1:10966588-10980467 GCA_032353835.1 Enteromius viviparus | reverse complement strand
TGTGTGTTTTATATTGTTCAGAAGTGGGTAGGTTTAGGGTAAAGGTGGGGCTAGGTGCTACAATGAAAGTATACATTGTATATCAAATGAATTCAGTTGGGAGGCTAAAAAAACGGTCATACAATTCAAGGGTCCGTTATTGTAAAAAGTTTTGCACTTATAGCCAACATAGTCAGGGTACGTTTTTATATGAGACTGTGTTGCAATAAACTACTTTTTAGTAGCTTTTAGTAAAGGTAGATTGACTATAATTTAACCATTAATGTTGCTTAGCTTGACAAGTTTCAAAGTAACTTAGTGGCATTAAGTTAACGATTTACCTCTTTGTGTGTAGTGCAGATTGCAGATTAGCAATACATTTGTTGACTAGCACTTCATGGAGTAGGTTTGGTCAGGATCAGGGTCCAGTTATAGAGGCTGCTGGGAATTTATCCTCTCATAATCAAATAAAAGCCACTTATTCTTGTTTCTACCAAGATGCTGAAGCCAGCACAAACACCAGGCTCATCATACACTGAGGGCTTGTTAAATGCGCCTTACTGTCTGATATAGACATTAACTGATTTCCAGTATGCATGTGTGTGTGTGAGTGTGTGAGTATTTGAGTGCTGAAAAGTAAAAAGCAGGCTGTCAGTTTCTCTGGCTCCTGAAATGCATGGCTGCCCACACGCCTGTTTGAGATCCACCCAGATGTCTCAGGCCCAGCTCAACCCTCCTCGCTCCTGAGTAGGATGAGAGGATGTATGTGCGTGCATGTATGTGTGTGTATGTGTGTGTGTAGGTAGCACGCAGACAATTGTCAAAGCTCAGCTATTTAAAGCCAAACTCCACTGCAGTTCAGCATGAAGGGTGGAAAAAGCGATAGGATTGAGAGAAAAAGAAACTGGAAGGAAAATCCCTTAAACTGGAATAAACCAGCTCTTCGCTTTTTTCCAATCAACGAATGATCAATTAGTTCTCAAATCAATCAAATTATTCTTTCAAATTGTGTTGATTATTCTTGTGTGAATTGCCACCCCTGTCTAGAAAAAGGAAATGATGACACTTACTTTCCTGACATCACTGTTCACATGATAGTTGAGAAATGTCTACAAAAATAGCAATGAGTCCAGGTCAGAGACATATGACAGTGCATATTCTACTATTTTATTACACTGCTCTCTGTAATATTTTATTATGAGTCGGTCAGTTGTTGTGGCATTGAGCATTCAAATATTTTTCTTCAGTATCTGTAATCTGTATAGTTTACCTTTTGTTAGTATCAATACTTGTGTTCATTTTATATCACTTTATGAATGGATATACACATACAGTATATACATACAAATACATACATGTTAATCATGTAATTATGTTAGAATAAAATACTTGTAATGCATATTATTAATGTTAAATTATTAATGTAATTGATTTAACAAGTTAACGGTGTGAAAAAAATAACATGTTTAATATTGAATCAGATTATTTCTTTATCTATAAATCTTTTCTCTTCTAACACAACGACTTGATATTAAATATAATTTGCTTAATTAGAGTTAATGCTAACTGCTGTAGTTGTACTATTTTTGCTGTATTTTTGCAATGCTGTAGTGCTGCTTGTCACTGAAATAACTTTGACATCTAGAACACTGCTGGAACAAACTTGTACAAGCAAGTTTGTCACGTGGTACATTTCTGGACCAATCACAGTTGTTTGTGCTTACAGAATAGGACATTTTATTTAAATCTTGCTGGAGGGCCACTGTCCTGAGTTTAGCTCCATCCCTAATTGAAGGGTTACTTCGCCCCAAAATTACATTTTTCTCATTAATTACTGAACCCGTAAAAGCAATTTATGATATTAAGGATGAAATTCGGGAGCTTGTTACAGTCCCATTGACATCTAAACACTGTCAAGCTGCAGAAAAGTATGAAAGACTTCGTCTGAGTGCTCCATCTGCCATCAGTGGTTCAACCGTAATATTATGAAGCTACGAGAACCCTTTTTGTATTTGAGACCACCATATTGCCATTTTGTAGATCATCCGGTGGACGCTATTCACCTACACAGTTCTGCATTAAACGCAATGGAAATATACATCTTGTACATGTATTGGACACCTCTGAAGTAAGAGTCGGCAGGGGTGGATATCCAAGATAATGGTTAAACGGTTAATCATGATTACTTTTTTCAAAAAAATTAAATATATGTATTTTTATATACAGTACATTTATACTTTATATCTTATTACATCTGTAAAACACAATCTTTACAGCTTTTGGAGGCTTGTTACCAATGTAGAGTAGCAAAAATGGCACATTAAATATTTTAAGGATCAATAAACCAGTGATTGTGCTTGATAAATTGACACCGAAATGATGATCACAATTAAAATGTGATTTATCATGCAGTCCTATAATATTAGGCACCAATTGTTGGTATGAATATATTTAATTATACTTTTCCATGTACAAAAATGTCATACATTATATTAACATAATAAGATATGAATGTGGCTTAAAAGATGTTTCAGCTTATTAGGAAGAGCCCTTTGTCTCTCATATACATTTATCAGCTAACATTATTTTTGGCTAATGGTCTAGACACATGATTAGGTAAAATTCGCGATCCATAGTAAAGGTATTTTTAAAAGCATATAAAACCTGTAAAAATGTATCATGTATACTACACCCACCATGACAACCAGATGTACTTACATAAAACATGAATTCAGTGCCCTTGGGGTTGTTTCTTTTGTCTGTGATTTTCTTAACAGACTCCATTTTGCCTCCAGGACAGTGGTTTCATTGAAATTACATAACAGACAGCATCCATTAGCATTTGCTTTGGATCTTCTGAGTCATAATAGAGATCTGGGCTAGCTTTCACGTTTACACAGGCTATTACCGAGTGGCATGTCCATAGGGCATGTAAATTTGCTGTTGAGTTTATTTCACGCCTCCATTCTGTTTGCATTAAGTAGAAAGAAAACTGGAAGTTTGTAAAGGACCGTGGATCGCAAGCAAATGGTTCGAGGCACTTACGGCAAGAGATGGGTTTGGTAAAAGTCTAAGTGTCCAGACTGGACTTGCCAGGAAGTGCAATGTCCATACCAGCCTTCCTATTGACCCCTGCTGAACCAATGAGTGTTTCTGTGAGCCGTGGAGGAAATTGCATTCACTCATGTCTCCAGTCTTGCAGCTCCCCCTTATCAGCTCTAAAATGAGTCAGCACTTCTGTTCAGACTTTTCCCCCTTTCCCCAGCCTCCACCACCTTCCCAGAATCCTGCGCAGACTCCCAGACTGATCCAAGCCAAGTGCTCCCAAAGGACTGGCTGGAAAGCAATGACCAACTGCAGCCATTATCCTGCTAGACATGAGTCAACTACAGATCACCTCATGTTACTTCAGCCCTTTGTATCATTGATTTACAGTGGTGGACAAATTTTGCAATTTTATGTACTTCTTCCCATAATAGGGAAGATTAGTCAGTTAAGTCACACAATATTAAAAAGTCAGCTTACTAAAATATTAATTTAAGATAATTCAAACCATGTTAAAAGAACAAAATATACAGTACCAAAAAAAAAGTGTGTGTAAATGTTTGGGGACATGCAATATGTGAACAGAAAATGCTATTTTATGACCAATTTGTAGGTATTTTACCAGGTGGCTAATTTTTACAAACTCTTATGACCTCATTTGTACAGTTTTGTACAATTTGTCTAGACTTCAGTGACAGGTAGGTTTAGAGACGGGGTTAGGTGTAGGTGTAGGAATTGTGGAACTCGTAAAACATGTACAATTTAGGACTGAGTTCGTACCAGTTTGTAAGAATTAGCCACCTAATAAAATAAGTACGAATTGCCATAAAATCAGGTTGGAACAGACATCACAAGAGCAAAATACGTTTACATTTTAAGAACAATGCTATGTTAACATTTAATTTTATTTCATCTGCGCCAGAAAATGCATGAAAAAGGAAATTATGCTTTGGAATGCATTGTACAAGAATAAAATCTATTAAGTAATGCACAAAAAATGAATTATAAAAATGATAGATACTCTGTCACTGTTCGCCGTGGTTACTTTGTAATGAATACGTGTGTGTGTGTTCTCAATTTCAGCTCCTTCAATTTCATGATTAACACATTATTTTACATATTCAGTGTGCACCTTGCAAATTCAATATTTTACTGGCTGCTAAAGTTAATCTTATTTTGTAAATATAATTTATTCTCACAGCACCTAAGTCTGGCAAATAACTGAGAGCACTTAGAGTCTGACTAAATTAATATTTGCTCAGTATTTTGTAGCGTCCCCAAATGTTTATATAGCTAAGTTATCTATGAAATCTATCAAAAGACACATGCTCATTTCAAGTATTAAATATTGTTGGCAAGAGTGTCTTTATTAGGACATGATAATTCATGAGCTGATAATTCATAGATGTCTCATTATCTCTCTATTAAAAAGATCAATATGAATTTTAGAATTATAGCAGGCTGCTCTTCCCCTGAGCCGTGGCTGCTTTATTTTTAGCTCTACAGTATTTTTATCATTTTATATAGCTATAATTGAGTAAGATTTGGACCAACATTGTCTTAAATGTGTTTATGTATTGTGGAATAATATACAAGTTTTAATTAATCATATTAATGTAATTACAGAGTAATTAGAAAGTAATAGCAATGTTTTAACACAATAATGTTGTTTTTTTTATAGTTACACTAATCTGTAGCAGATCAGAGTTAATTTGCTGGTTGTGAAGATGTGCTATTTTGAATAACAGGCCACTATGCACATAAATTACACATATTGATGGAGTTAACAGAGCAAAACCGTGCTTCATCAAAAATAAGTGACAGACCTTTAAGAATTCTTTTGGATTTCATTTATTGATGTAGAAATGCCTGGCCTTTTTCAAGATAACATTAATTCCATAACTTCACCATTTGAAAGAAACATCATTTGATCTGAAATGTTTTATTTCCTGACAGTTGTGATCGCATCAGTGAGCAGTTTACAGCTAAATCCTAAATATGACAAACAGAGAATTATGTAGTGTTATGATTTTGCTAAATAAAGCATGAAAGAGAATAGAACCGTCCTGAATTATTTTACTCCATGTGTGTGTGTGTGTACGTGCGGTTCCCACTGCAGTACTGGGGGTACGGCTCAGAGAAAAGGCTGATTCACTGGCCCTTTTCTCTGTGCCAAGCACATGGCAGCCTGGCAGAGCGACTTGGCATGCTCCACCCTATGCTCACAAGAGAGCAAAGCAATGACAGAGAGTTAGACACAGAGAGAGAGAGAGTTCAGCAAGTTTATCTATAATAGTTTTTGAGGAACTAGCTACTGTGTTAACAGATCACCACAGTCAACATGGAAACCACTTAAATTGACTTTGCCAGGATACATCATCCATCACAGAAAACAACAGAAAATACTATGACAGGCTACGCTCATAACATCTGAATCTCTTGCGATGTACTATCAAAATAGTCTCATACACAATGACCACTAGATGACAAAAGACTGCTGGAAAAGTATGATAAGAGATTTTTGACAAATCCAGACAGCTGCAGCTAGATTTGGTCTAAAAGATTCTGATTCCAGCCAATATTTAAACAGACAAAAAAAAAAAAAAAAACAGACTGCAGTGAAATAAGATAATTATCTAAAAACAACCTAATTTCATCATACTCAAACTAAACATAATTTTGGAGTCATTTAAGTTTAAATGCGTATTTGTATTTTTACTTTTGTTCAGGGTACATTTGACAAAATTCCTTTTTTTAGCGGTTTATTAGTTATGAGTTATAATGCCATGGGTGTATTATGGTTTTGATTATGCATTATGGAGTTTTCATTACGATTTACAGTATAGATATATTATGTTTTTGACTTGATATGACATATAGGGTTTCACAAATGGGGCTTATCTTAAACCAGGACTAGGCATTAGTTAAATTAAGATATTTAAGCAACTTTTACAAAAATGCCTTATAAGAAAATTTTACAGGTGTGCATCTTAACACAGACAAATGACATTGACATGTTTTAAGATATGTCAGAGCAAGAGGTTTTCATCTGAGACAGCTCAAACATGCAGTTTAGTCTAGGACTAGCTTAAGCCTTGTCTGTGAAACTGGGGGATAAAGTTATCTCTGCTACTCATGGTAAGAAAAAAATTAATGAAACCAACCACTCATTGGCTCTACTGATATGTTTTGTAAAACTCAATTATACATACAGTTCATTACAATTTTCACCTGAAACAAGAAAAACAGTGGAAGTACCAACAATCTTTATGCCTTGATTATGGGGAATGTTACCAGTAAATAAGTAATTTTTTTTAGTTTCCTTATAAAATATGTTATGACCTCAAAACACACGAAATTAGTCCCATGAAACAATAATCAAGACACTTGATGAAACTTCTCAAAAAGCTGCAGAATTAAACTAAAATGACATGTTCTACAAAAGCATTATTGTCACTTATTGTAATGATCGGCTGGAAGTGCTGAGTGAACTTTAACATGGCACTTCCAACTCCCCTGTTACATGTTGTATTTTTCCACTCCTTTTATGTCCTGTCACATGTTCCCCTTGTCTCCACCCACCTCATGTGTTTCCTCGGCGACTAATATTTTCTCCTCCCCTTGTGTGTCATTAACCTCTGTATATATACCCCCCTACATTGTTCCCCGCTCATAATTGTGTATGGTTTGTCCTGCCTCTGTAAGCCTTTTCGCTTGTTGTTATTGTTCTTACCTGACTTCCTGTTATCAACCTTGTTCTCCTCAACCACGATTCTCGTCTTCTCCACCTGAATATTGTTTGTGCCTTGATTGACCCATTGCCTGTTTTCTGGACTGTGTCTTACAGATGTACCTGTGTTATTCCCGTCTGCCATATATTTGATATTCCGTCTGTTTGACCCTCCTGTTTATCATTAAACACTTCGCGATTGGATCTGACTGCCTCCCTCGCTCATTCGTCACAGAAATGATGAGCCCGTCAGGATCCAGCGAGTGTGCCACGGAGGTCGACACTTTCGCTCGGTCTCCATGGAGAAGGCTGATCACGATCTTTCAACGTGGACATAGCATTGAGGATTACGTTGAGGAGTTTATCGAGTGCAGTCATTTGGTAACCGGCGAGGAGTCCCAGTTAAAAGATTGTTTCCTGATGGGACTCAACCCGGAAGTGCTCGACTTTGTTGACATGAGCATGGACTTTCGCCGAGTTAGTGGATGCCGTGCTCGCCGTCTGCAGGTCTCCCATGACTGTCGGTGAGGATTCCGGGCAGTGCAATCAGGGCTCGATGTCTGCTGCGCTTGTCACCAACAAAAAGGTACAAGCGATTTTCGAGCTCGCCTACCTAATGGCGGACGCTACCGAATCTAAAATAGCGTTCGGCACCTCTCCACTCATGTCCAATCCGCCACACCGAGCCCTGTATATGCCCCAGTCGGTTCCGGTTTCTCCTCTAGTGGAGGGCGTTCCCACTCTGGTCATGACTGCACCACCGTGCGTGGGTTTTGACTCCGTTCTGCAGCGACAGGGGCTGCACAGAGCACAGAACGGTCCGACCACACAGCATATGGGACGCTCGTTAGTTTCAGTTGATCTGGACCCGCAGCTAAGCAATGTCTATCGTCAATCCCGGCACCAGGGGCCGCGATTGACATCACCCAGATCTGTGGTACCGCATAACGAACTGTCACACGTCACGAAAGGCTCCGAACACCCAGGCTGAAGCGTCACCCACGACCCAATCGGCTCAGGTTACTAAGCTCGACGAGCAATCCCCCGCCTCGTGTGCTCTGAGGGGATTGCTAAGGTCCCAAACATCATTTTTCAGCAAGAGGGGCTGATTGATGTTTCATTTTGCTACCCATCCTACCACCGAGCGACAGCCAGGAGCGCTGTTAGCCGCTCCAGTGGTTGCCATAATGCCCCCAGAGGACACCATTTCCGGCACTTAGCGCCAGGGGCTGAGCGGTTCACCTCCTGGTGTACCACCACCAGTAGGGGACAATCTCCGTCGCCATCCAGTCCTGAACCACCCACAAGGGGCACCGGCATTATCACTCAGTGTGAGGGACTGAGTGAGGTGCTGCATGAGACTGTGCGGCAGCTAGGGGAACTACCTGTCATCCCCTTTGACGTTCAGTACCCCTCAGCGAGTCAGTATGGCATCACTCAACGTAAGGGGCTGAGTGATGTTCTGTCGGGAACCTTGACCGACTTGGCGTCTCCGCCACCAGCTCCGCCTCGGCGAGTGTCTCCGCCTAGGAGGACTAAATCTCCACCAGACCAGTGCTGGGGAGCTGGTTCCCTGTCTGGCCGCTCCAGGAGGGTTCGACGGAGATCTACTCTGCCCTGTAAGTTTTCGAGACTGCACTTCGGCTTCACTTTGTGAAGCGTTTGGAAGCCGCTCCTTAGCGGGGTGGCTATGTCATGATCAGCTGGAAGTGCCGATTAAACTTTAACATGGCACTTCTAACTTCCCTGTTACATGTTGTATTTTCCCCTTGTTGTATGTTTTGTCACATGTTCTCTTTGTCTCCACCCACCTCATGTGTTTCCCCGGCAACTAATATGTTCTCCTCCCCTTGTAAGTCATTAACCTCTGTATATATAGCCCCCTACTTCCCATTGTTCCCCGCTCATCATTGTGTATGGCTCGTCCTGCCTCTGTAAGCATTTTCCCTTGTTGTTATTGTTCTTACCTGACTTCCTGCTATCGACCTTGTTCTCCTTGACCACGATTCTCGTCTTCTCCCCCTGGATATTGTTTGTGCCTTGATTGACACATTGCCTATTTTCTGGATTGTGTCTTAGGGATGTGCCTGTGTTATTCCCGTCTGCCATTGTTGATATTCCACCTGGTTGACCATCCTGTTTATCATTAAACACTTCGCGATTGTTGGTTATTTTTTATTTTATTTTATTTTTTTTTTGTGGCTAGTAGAAGTTATGAATACTAAATGCTTAAGAATGCAGTAACTTCAACATTTAGTAACCAAATTGGCTGGTGAGTGAAAAAGTACATTTCAATCCCTGAGTAAGTACATGTAGTTAATTAGTATTACTTTTTAATTAAATGTATAATTACACTGTAACAAGAACACCTTAAAATTAAGTGTAACCAACATTTCCCTTTGAAAATATAGGCCATTGCACACTAAGTCGAAGATTTCCGTCGGACGTTTTTGCATGTTTAAAAATAGATTCAACCTTACATTGTGTCAATCACGTTCACACAGTGCCTCTGAAACTTTTGTTCGTCATAAAAACCTTTGGATCAGGTTAGATTTTCATGCTTTCATGTTAGCAGCATGCATTTTGATGGAAATATGAAAAAAAATTGAAAAACATATAAACATTAAAACATTCTGTGTTCAAGGACCATATTGTCACACCTACGGCGTGTTCTGTGTATGTTCTTGTGCCATGTGCTCTATGTTTACATACCTGTCCCCTCATGTCTCAGCCTCGTTTGTGACCCCGTCCCCGTCATTAGTGTTGATCATCTGCCAGCTGTCTTTCACAGGTGCATTGTCTTTTTTGGTCTGTGTATTTATGTCACTCCCTGTCTCAAGTTCTATGTCAGATGTTAACGTCTCATGTCAGCTTATGGAGCTCTGCATAGCTCATCGCGGTTTCCTTAGTTTTGTTGTCTTTTCATTTAAGAAATGTTCCAGTTTGCAATATATTCTTGCCTCTGAGTCCTGCCTGCTTGCAAGGACGTGAGAGCGCGAGAAACCACAGCCGATTCGTTACAAAACATCTGACCACAAATAGGATGGGGTTCTTTCCAAAGGATGCACAAATCTTCGCGGACTTCGGTCCACATTCCCGGCATCAGCTGTCCGGATCTCGACTCACTATTCCGTCGTTGAAATCACGCTGCTCTGCCGAACCGCGGTTTCGGTTTCATTCTCTCAAATCGGACTGCGACCCTTGCGGTTCCCAAACACCAAAAAACAGGTTACAGTCCCGTTTCACGGTGACAGGGGCCGTGTTTAACCCCGTCAGTGCCATGTTCAGCCCAGTTGGTCCAAGTGTTACAGCCTAAGGTGCTGTTTTTAATCCAGTCAGTACAAGTTTCACAGCCTGGTGTGCTGTTTCCTGCTCAGTCGGTTCAGGTCCTACTAGTGACTTCTGATCCACTAGCGATGGGTTCTGACACCACATCTCAGCGAGAGGGGCTGTGTGGTGTTCAGTCTGGCTCAGCTTTACAGCCAGGAGGGCTGTGTAAAACTCAGTCGGTACCGGTAACACCGCCAGGAGAGCGGTTGAAGGCCCTCATGATACCCAACCACTTACTAACGGGTCTCAGCCCCGATATGAGGGGTCGTGTCATGTCCAGTCTGTCTCAGTTACGTAGCCTGACGAGATGCAGAAGGTCCTCACGGTTCCTAACCCGCAAATAATGGGTCCCACTCCCGTTCCACGGTACGAGGAGCCGTGTCCTGAGGTGACGGTCTACGATTTGGGTCACAAGTGGCCAGATCTGCCAGACCCTGTCTGTGATCCCGATCTTGTGTGGCCGGATCCACCAAACCCAGTCTGTGATCCGGATCTATCATGGCCGGATCCACCAGACCTGGTCTGTGATCCAAATATGGAATGGCCGGATCCTCCAGACCCAGTCTGCGATCCGGATCCATTGTGGCCCGAGCTGCCAGAGTCCGTGTGGCTCAGAGACTCCGCCGGGTCCGCCAGTGGTTGCCCTACCTCTGGAGATGTCGGTTCCAGCCGTAGAGTCTCCAGAGGCCCCATTGGTGGCTGCTGAACCCATGGAGGTCCCTGAGTCATTGTCCGGGTGGTTCAGGAGGGCGCCTTCACAGTCGGTTCAGTCTAAAAGGGCGCTATCTCAGTCTGTTTGGTCTTGGAGGGGGCTATCACTGTCAGGTCCACCCAGGAGGGCACAGTCTCAGCCCGTTCGGCCCTGGAGGGCAGGGTCGCTGTCCGGTTGGCCCAGGAGGGCATTACTATGGACTGTGGGGTCTAGGAGAACATCGACACTGATGGTTCTGCCTCAGAGGGTACTACAGTCGTCTGCTCCGCCCTGGTGGGCTCTCGAACTGTCTGGTTGGCCCTGGAGGGCACTCCCGTCGCCTGCTCCGCCCCAATGGTCGTCTCCACCGCCTGCTCCACCCTGAAAGGCTCTCAAACTGTCTGGTCAGTCCTGGAGGGCAAGGTCGCTGCCTGGAAGGCCCAGGTAGTCTTCTCCGCCATCGGCTTCACCATGGAGGACGTATGAACAGTCAGGTCGGTTCAGGAAAGCATCTCAGCAGTCTGATCTGTCCTGGAGGGCGTCTCCACTGTCTGCTCCGCCCTGGAGGGCATCTCCTCCATCTGTATTTATGTCACTCCCTGTCTAAAGTTCTATGTCAGATGTTAACATCTCATGTCAGCTTGTGGAGCTCTGCATAGCTCATCGCGGTTTCCTTTGTTTTGTTGTCTTTTCATTTAATAAATGTTCCAGTTTGCAATATATTTTTGCAAGGAAGCGAGAGCGCGAGAAACCACAGCCGATTCGTTACACATATCACAAATCATAAAACAATGTTTTATAGCATTTTGTAGAAATGTCACCACTGGCCACCATTATTTATTTATTTTTTTGATTAATGGGTTGATTAATACTATTCCTGATCAACTGGGGTCCATTTGCATTTTAATATCAGGATTTTTTTCTAAAAATCATCAAATTGACTAAAATATTGACTAAAATATATTTATTATTTATCATACCATAGTACAGTATGATAGAAAATGAGCAAGTCATAAATGTTTACTGAAACACTAGGGCATCTAGTGCATTACTAGTGCATCTACTACTGCTTGTAAACTACTACTTGTACATTCATCTTTGGAACAATATTGTTTCAAAATATAAAACTATCAGTAATGACAACATGCAGGTTGAAAAGTTTTAAATTCCGCTAATTAATCTGTTCAAGATGTAATCAGTGCCGGATTATTGCTATAAAACCTTCCCTATTTCTGTTCTTTATTCACAAACGCTGATTCACATACATACTGTACACTGTTCAAAAATCTATAGCTTTCATTCTCTTGACACTAAGACATAAATTTAAAAGGCTATGTAAGTAAAGGCTATATGGAATAAAAGAATCAGATTGTACTGCATGTTAGCTTGCTTATTCAATCACAATCTATTTAAGTCCACATGACGTACTAAAAAAGAAATATGCATAACTACAGGTCGAAAACTGAAGTTCCAGTCAGCAATGCTGTTTGCAAATGATCATTGGAACTATGGTTTCCAGAAACGCTGAATCTTTAAACTATGATGTCCTAATATTGGCAAATATAGGCTGTTTTATATTACACAGAATTTTTAAATTGCCATTGAATTGGCATTATTGATTATTTGGTGTACAGTATCATCTCTTGTTTAAATACTTGATTACATGCATTCTACAATTGCCTTCTCCACAGTGGACATACAATCATTGCAATTTTACAATAACAAAGCATCTTACAATGGCAGCTTAATTCAGTTACCTTATTTTAAACAAACTTTGTATTAAAAGCCATATGATGCCTTTAAATGCTTGCTAGGTATTGTAACAGAGCCAGTGACAGTTGCAATTCGAAAAGACTATCAATAGCAGAGCTCTTTGTGCACTGCAAAGGGAGGTCTCTCTTCCAGGCTTTGCTTCCTCTTTAGGTTTTATTTCGGGCTATTTTTAGTTGACAGAGAAATGCTATTTTGGGAATAAGGCCCATGTCATTGATTATGTTAAAAGAAAGACGCTTCAGAGATGCAGTATTTACAGTGTACAGTGTATAGGACATGATGACATTTTCACAAAAATAGAAATGGTGAACGATTTATCTCATGAAACCACAGAAGGGAAGCACGTTGTGAGCACGTTGTCCAGATATATATTCTCATAGTGTCTAAAAATTCATTCAAAATCTATGAAATAGAAAAAAAACAAAAAAACAAATAAGCTTAAACATTCACATGAAATAACGTTTAGAGAGGAAAGCATGGAAACAGGCTTCATTCACTAGGCTGGATTGATCCGTGTGTTGGTGGCATAAGCACATTGGTTGTGCCGTAAGTACATTGGATGAGGCAAGGAAAGGGAGATAAATGGGGGGATGGAGACAGGAGGGAAAAAAAGAAGGATGGCAAGAGAAGGGAACAGCAGCGTAACATCTAATTGCTATAAAGCAGCCTTAGAGTCTCTTCTCTCCCACATGCACAGCTCATCCCAGCCCGGTTAAACTGGGCTCTGCTCGTTAATATGCTGTTAGGCTGCTGCCTCTGAGAGGACACATTAGCCAGACTCAGACTCAAACACGAACAGACAGAGGGGTTTTACTGGATCCACCACAGGCATAGGGCACATATTTGCATTACAATGGCAATTAAACTGGAAATAAATGGTTTATAGTCAGTCAGTGATATCACGGGTGCTACGTCTATTAGCAGTTATTTGAGCTCTATCCCATTACAGCTCACTGCTTGTTTAAGCAGGAATTTTCATTTAACTACCTACAGTAATAAATACATACAGTATAAGTGTACATACAGTATAAGTTGCCTGTGTTTGGATTGAACGTTACATGCATTGTTTGTGAATGTTGTTTAGAAGTTTATGGATACTACTCCACGTTTTTGTTTGTATAATTAAAGTCTTTTATTTTGTTATATCTTTTTGACTCTCCTCGTTCTCCTTCGGCTTTCAAATCCAAAGGAAACGTTACAATAAGGACCTACATTACCAGGCAAAAATGTATTTATTTTTCATTTTAATAATAAATACAACCTGATCTCACAGAATTCCGTGAAATAACCACGAACTCTTAATGCATAATTCCGTGTTAGTATCACGTAAT
>JAUCNO010000236.1:10937211-10948510 GCA_032353835.1 Enteromius viviparus | reverse complement strand
TAACATAATATAATAACAACAGTATAATATAATACAATCAAGGACATCTTTCACCTTTTTAGCTTGCCCTTTGATATTAGCTGCTCACAAAATGTCCTGCAGAGAAACAAAAACAATCATGTGAGTGCATAACATTTCTACAAAAATCCACAGAAATTTTAGTTCTTCTGTTATTATAATAATAGTTCGAAACAATAAAACATTTAGTTTCAGTAAAACTCACGAATTTTACTCTATAACCGAGTTTAGGTTTCTCAAATCTGGCCTCAGAGTAACTTAGCCTGACGTTTCTTTCATTTGTTTCTAGACTAATGTTAAGCCTAACGTTACTTTGAAAAATTCAGACATCACATCATGTTCGTTAACGTTACCTCTGATTAAATAAAAATCGTGCTATAATCATGTTCTGTGAAAATTCCCTCCTGTAACGTTAACTTAAAACTGGCGCTGTGACATTCTGTCCCTGTCTGTCCTGTCTCCCCCGTGTCTTTGTATATTTTGGTTAAGTCCTGTCTGTTTGGTTTTGCCCTCATTATTTTAATCGTGTTACCTGTGTTTAACACCTGCCCTCACTTTTGTCTTTTGATTTCTCTGTGTTAAAATACCGTTGTCTTTCATTTGTATTTCAGGTCTTGTTAATGTTATGTAGTGTTTCCTTGCCCGTGTGTTTCTTTATGCTGCCTCGTCAGCCTTTTCTTTCTTTTGTTCTGGAGTTTTTGTTTAAATTAAATATTTCTTGAGTTATCCCGTCGTGTTTCCCGATCATTGCTCCGCTGAGAGGTTTGGCTGCACGCACTCATAGCGAGTCGACATAACAGAACAAGACCTCAAATAGAGGATGGCGTTCAAGGGAACGAACGCGCACATCCTAGCGGGGCTCAGCACTTCTCGGCGGATCTCGCAGCCAGGAAGTCGGCTCGCGATTAGGCGCGGTCCGCCGCCCACATCTCCGCGCCGCTCTGAACTCGGGACTTCGCTCCCGGCACGAATCTTCGAGTTGCCGATCAGGATGGCGCAGGAGGCGGATCATGAGTCTACTGCGCTACGAGAGCACCTCCCTGGGTCTCCCGCTCCAGTTCCAGAGCCCGCTCCAGTCCGGGCAGTTCCAGAGCCCGTTCCAGTCCGGGTAGTTCCAGAGCCCGTTCCAGTTCCAGTGCCCGTTCCAGTCTGGGCAGTTTCAGAGCCCACTCCAGTACGGGTAGTTCCAGAGCCTGTTCCAGTTCCAGTGCCCGTTCCAGTCCGGGCAGTTCCAGAGCCTGTTCCAGTTTCAGTGCCCGTTCCAGTCCGGGCAGTTCCAGAGCCTGTTCCAGTTCCAGTGCCCGTTCCGGTCCGGGCAGTTCCAGGGCCCGTAGCGGATGAACTGCTGCGATGGCCCGACCCGCCAGAGCCGGTAGCTGAGGACCCGTTGCAATAGCCTGACCCTTTAGAACTCTTGACGAAGGACATTCCGTGTCGTGTCTCCCCCGCTGTCTCTGTGATTTTGGTTTAGTCCTGTCTGTTAGGTTTTGCCCTAATCAGTTTGATTGTCTCACCTGTTTTTTGCACCTGTCCTCTCTTTAGCCTTTGATTAGTTTGTCTTTAAATACCTCTGTCCTTCTGTTTGAATTTATGTCTCATTGAATGTACGTATGTTGTGTTGTGACCCGCTCCTTGTGTACTGTCGCTGCCTCGTCTGCTTTGTTTTCTGTTTATATTAAAATCCGCTCTTTGAAGGTCTTGTGTCCTCCGATCCTTGCCTCGCTGTGAGGCGCGGCAACGCCACACGACGAACTTTCACACATTAACTTGCAACTATTTTAACTAATTCTCATTAAGTTACAACTACCTGCTAACTAACTCTGATTATCTTGCAACTGCTTGTCAACTCTGATAATCTTGTCAGCTAACATTCGTTATCTTTCAACTACATGTGAACTAACTGTTTATCTTGCAACTACATCTTAATAACTTGTTATAACTTATTATTATTATTCCGAGCCAATATTTAAACGCTATCTCCTTACTTTCTAATAATGTTATCAATATGCTAGTAACATGCTAATCATGCTAGCAACATGCTAGTACCTTGTGAATCATGCTAGAAACATGCTAGCAGCATGCTACTAACTTGTCAATCATGCTAGTAACATTCTAATAATGCTAGAAACATGCTAGTGACATGCCTATCATGCTATAAACATGCTAGCAACATGCTAGTAACTTCTAGCTAGGCTTTTTCAAGACAACTTAAAGTTTGCCTACAGACTTTACTATCTAGTTAGAGTATTAGTATAGGTTTAGGGTTAGGGTTCATAGAATAAGTGGACATGTACTTACATGTACTGTATGTCGGCGAACCACACATTCTACAAACACTCTAAAAATTGGCATAATTGCAAACTTACGTATAGTTAGAAGAAAGTCTAAAGTGGACTATTAAAATAGTTACCAAATCTTTCTAGATTTCTATTTGTTTGGATCTCAATGACTGGATTTTGTTCTATTGACCTAATATTCTCAAATGCCTTTCATGTGGTGAATTATGCACTACAAATTTGTATCATGTGAAAACGTGCAACCAATAGACGATATTCCAATAGAATAGAGATCACTATTCTCTCTATTAACTAGTTGCTTATTTGCACGCCTATTATTGTTGTGTAATAATACTTATAAAGCATATCATCTGCATTACCATATTTCACATTCCTAATCCTACACGATACCTTGCTTAACAACTACTTTCCTAACTATTAATAAGCAGCAAAATAAGAGCTCATTGAGGAAAAACTCGTAGTTAATGGATTATTAATAGCTAGAATTAGGCCTTAAAATAAAGTGTTACTGATTTATACCTCTTATCCAAATTAAAACAAACGCAAACTCCAAATATGCAGGGAAGCATTATTATTACAATCACAAAATAAGGATATATAATATGTTGAAATATGTTTATATATATATATATATATACACGTATATAACTTTGCTTGATGTGATCATAGCTTAAATGGGACTGTATTTTTCATTTACCTTAATTACTTCTTCTTTAGCATTGCCAGAGAGACAAGTTCTTTGTTTATAATGGCTTTGTTTAATTGTAATGACCTGTCATTTTACCCAGACTTTCCATGTTGTTATTTTGTTGGAAATCAAATTAATAAGAACAAATTGCTCTGTAATTATGCGATTTGTAAACGTGATATTTTGACATGTAAATGCAGCTGAGATTATATATAATTGCGATAATTCACTGATGAGACCAAAAGCTTATGAGGCTCCTTCCATGTTACTCATGGCTCCTATGTTTAAAAAGACATTTAGGGAGAATATTAGGATAGTTATGGCCTGTAATTTGCCTTGATCACGCTGTAGAGAGATGACAGGCAGAGACAAGAACATGGAACATACTTCATGTTCATTAATTCATTAATTAGAATGAAAAATCCCTATCCGCATAACACGCATCATAGTCAGAGAGGCAAGGAGACTACTCATATTCATGGAATATTATAGTTGCTATCCATACATTTTTGGTTTTTAAAACCTCTCCTGCGACTCTACATTCTGTCATTTCCTGTCTGTGATGCCTAATAATTGGCTCCTTGTGGACCACAGGAAGCAATCACTGAGGCATTAACTAATGAGGGTCTGAATAAATGAATAGACACATGAACACAGAGCAAACAGACTCTCGTATACATCTATCGCATTCCTCCTGAGGTTTGCAAACAATCTCTCTCCCGCACTTTAAGAAAATGTAATATTGTGAAGTTTTACTGCTGGGTTTTGAACAAAGGATTCAAATTTATGCAATTTATACTCTCGTTTTTTCACTGGGTAACTGGCTGTGGTGTGTGATTAATACTTTACTGCAATAGAGATTATTATTAAATTATGTGTGATGTGTATGTTGATTCAGACTGAGGTCACTGATATGTTAAAGTTCAGATGCCAACATCACCAGTTTATCAAGACTGTTTATCAAATAATCCTGAAATACTGTTATGTCATGGTTTTTGTAAAATCATTGACAATTAAGACAAATTATATAAAAATGTTATTTTTCATTTGCATGCAATGATTGCAGAGCTGTCTGGATTCACGGCTAAAAATGTGTTCAATTGTTTCTTTTTATTTATTTATTTTGGACCACAGACACTCACTGTCTCTCTTATAAAATGATCACAGTTTTTCAAGGAAACTTTAAAGTGCATCTCCGAGGTCCATTCTCCATTATTCAGACTTCTAATTCAAACTGCACATTCTTTTCTGCGACACATTTCAAAAGAAATATGAATTTATCGTTGACAGTACATTAAATTTTTTATGGGCTCAGGTAGTAGCATACTGTTTATTTTTACTCTAGTGTTGTTTAGTATTATAACTATTTTATTTATTCGTTTGCTTGCTTGTAAAATATGTGTATTTTATCTGCAAATGATCTTTTATGTACCATAATGTGGAAATAATTATTGGGGCCAGAATTTTAATAAAGGTGCAAACTTATAGTTGCATTGCAGCAAAACTGATCTTTTCTTCTGCATTGTGATGTACATTCAAGTGAAGCAAATTTTCTAAATAAATAAATAAATGTGTAATGTGCCTGTGTAATAATCTGTAGTTTTAATATAATAAGAAAGGTATTACATGTATTTAAGCTGTGTACTAATGGGTTAAATCAAACTACTGTAAGGTGCAGTTAGATAAGGTGTACAGAATAGATACACTTAAGTACAATCTTGACACACTTTATTTTAAGTATAGCTTATGACTTTGCACTTGCATATAAAATTACGTTGTATAAAGTCTGCAACGCATATGTCCCAATCTTAGTATTACATAAGTAGCTGTGTAACAGACTCTGTCTATTACATGATTGCAAACTGTAAGTACAAACTGTTACACGGTAAGTACATTTTGTTTTATTTAAGTACAATGGCTGCTAAGTACTTGCACCTTAAAATAAAGTGTTACTTCATTTTCTTATAATATGTGTTCATTTGAACCTTATTTGTTTAATAAACTCCCAAACATTATTCCAAATCCCTCTGGTGATTGGTCGACTTCATTCAAAGCAGTGTTTGTGAGCTTTTACCATTCCAAAAACGGCTCCTAGTGGCAAAGAATGAATAAACATTCTTATTCAGAACAACCAAAAGACCAATAAGTGGGCGGGCGATATGCTAATATTTTAAGTCCAGCATGAAACGGCTTGGGATTTGTTTTAAAAACGACTCGATTCAATAATTTTGAGTCGATTCTATCTTTTGAATAAACTCTTAAGTTGTTAAGTTTAGGTATTGTCCTGGATTAGGGATGTAGAATATGGTCAGCCAGAATACATGCTTTATGAGCACTAATAAACAGCCAGTATGTTATTAATAATGCTAGTGTGTAGTCTCTGCTGTACATTTCTGTTTTCTCAGCCTATGCAGAGAAAGCGATAGAGGGAAATAGAGAGACGGCTGAGAGATGGTGAGAAATCGGCGTGAGAGAAGGGGGAATTTAATAAATTAGATCTAATATAGGCACCGGGCTGGTTTCCTAGCAACCCAACAGAGCCCTGTCTGCCGAGGGCTGTGTGAAGACCTCCTCCGGCCGTATGCTGAGACGACCCATAGAGCACTGCTTCTCCTCCCTCTGTGTTGCTCTCACATAGCTCTAGTGCTGTACCTCAAGACAGAAAACACACTCCCACAGATTAACCTCATATCTGTGCGTCACTCAGAGAGGAGATCTTAATGAACTCGCAAGGTTGAGCAATTTGTGGTGTCTGTGTGTGGTATGACACATCTCAGGTGTTCTTAAAAGTAAACTAAACAGCTCACCGCCTTGGGTAAATACCACGCAGTCTGAGGCATGGATGATATGAAAATGCAAGAAAAAATGTACAAGATATGGTGTTTTGTCAATGAAACTGTGTGAAATGACTATACACTAGTTTAGTGTGTACACACTCGTATTGCTTAAAGTAGTTCACTCAAAAATGTCATCATTTATTCAACCTCTTTTCAGTCAAAAGTTGAACGAATTTCGTTCTTCTTTACACACGTAATAGATGTTCTGAAGAGTTTTTACAATGAAGGTCGATGGGGAGCAAGATAAGACATTGGCTTTCGTTTTATGGACTAATAAATGGAAATATCTTCTTTTAAAAAATGTCTTTTCTAATTTTTTTTTTTTCATCCACAGTACTGTACGGTTAAGTCTCCCAACTAATACAATTTAGTTTGAGCTGCCAGTGACGTTTCATACTGTATAGAAACAGAAATAGACACAATGGCATAAAAGTTCATGGGACATGAATGTAAAGCATAATTCTGACAATTTAGAGAAATTTGGGAAATGTTTGTGTTGTTAGTGAAATCACTGACCTCTGGTTGTATGTATTCCTTTTGTATGGAGGCCCTTAAGGAACACGGTGGAGGAAAACATTTGCGGTGGGTGGAAAGAAAAAATTTTTTTTTCATATCTTTGCCATTCTTTAATAAAGTTTTTGCATTCCCTCGCAAAGATATTTGAGTCCTCTTGCAAGGTTTTGCATTCTCTCGCAAAACTTGTTGTTTTCTCTAGCGGCACGTGTGTTCTTTGTACATGTGAGACTGTAAAAGTTAGCAAAAGTTTCTCGGGGTAACACAAATATCTTTGCGAGGGAAAGATAAAAAAAATTTCCCCCTACCTAAAATTTTTTCCACTAACCCAGAGCGCCCTTTATATTAGGTGGCCTTAACTACTATGTACTTGCATTTAAATTAATAATTTGATACAATGTTATTATTATGTACATACATGTTTTTACATTGTTCTTAAATATACATATATTTCAATACCTGCATTTACATATATTTGCAATTAATCTCTTTAATTATATTTATAATTACACTCTTGACCACCTACAGTAAACCCACCCTTAAGCCTACACACACACACACACACACACCACCAAACCTGTATCCTCAATAGAAGCAAAAGTGTTCTGTAATACAGTATGAACACAACAAGTACTAATTAAAGCCACCTAATATACAGTGGGATTGAATTTCTATTAAATATAAAAATCTTACACAATATTACTGTTTTTCCAGTATTTCTGATCAAATAACTGCAGCCTTGGTGAGAATAAGAGAGCCTTCGAAAACTAATTTTAAAGACCTCAAATATTGGAAAGGTCTGTTGTATTAATCTAAACAGTTTAAAATATAGAAATGCAAATGGGATCTTTTTTTAAGTTGAAGTAAGAAACCTGAGCAAAAGTCTGCTTTTAATCTGATTGCTGTCTAGGACAAACAAATCAGATTTTCTTTTCCTAAGGGAGTGGAGTAGGCTGTTTGGAAGTGCATAGCTGCTTCTGAAATCATGCACTCTCAGTGAAGGTACTACGTTTAATGAGACTGAAAAAACAAACACTAAAAAACAACTATATCTATGAAAGTATGCATGTAGTTTAAACACAATATGAACATGCTATGTCCACCATACTGGCATTGTTACATGACATACGATGTTTAACAAATCCTTTTCCATCGGTCTTGTGCACTTGTGTCACAAAACCAGTTATTTTGCTTTGTGTGAGTCTCTATATACTACTCCTTAAACACACTGGCTTTTACATCATAGACATCTCTCTAACATAAATGTAATTTAAAGTTCACTGTCTAAAATAAGTCAGTTCTTCTCATATTCACTGCTGCTCAGAAGTCATTCATAATTTTTTAAATTATGTTAATATAGTTACATTTATTTTATTAACATTTTAATAATATCACTGTTTTTTGCTGCATTTTTAGTTCAATAAATATCATGATGCTGAGCATAAATCGGCTTACAATACATGTATTAATGGTATGAATACAACAGCTCTGTATGTTTTTGTAAATATACCATGTTGCATTCTGTTTGGATCCTAGGTTTCCTAGATTGTCTTTCCATGTTTTATCAGGAATTTGTTGTGATGCACTATTCAAGTCTCGAACACCTACTCCCCGTACCACAAGACTATTATGTACTTTCAGGGCTAAAGTGTGCATTTTACTTTAATTCAGTAAAGCACTCCTGGTCATTCAGTGTTACCACATGCACAGGAAGTGCAGTTATAAAGTGCTTCCTGTGGGTTGAGCTGGGGGGTCATATTATTGATGTAGCGGATGTTATAATGGCTTAACATTGCCCTTGATGCTTAACTGCATTGACTCTGTAGTCAGTGTCAGTAAGTGCATGTGATTTAACTGCATGGAGTGTGTGTGTGTGTGTGTGTAGGTGGGGGTGGTGCAGGGCGGTAACATCCCTGCAGTGTTACATTGTGCCCTCTTGTGGATATGAACAGACAATATGTACAGAGCATTCAACGTTAAGAACATTCTGTATCAGTAGTTTTTGATGAAAGCCTAAGAAATATTTCTTCAATTGGAGAGTGTTACAAATATGCAAGGAATTTTTTAAAATGTAAGGTAAAAAAAAATTAAAATACAAATAATGTAAAATGTAAATTATGACCTGTAAATCATGAGAGCATTTTCCACCTGCTGTGTCATAGCGGTCTCCAGGCAACCATCTTAGTCATATAACGAGTGTGTTTGATACTGCCCTTAGGACAGGGGCAGCTGCATTCAAGAGACTCAGAAAACAAGTTTATTATTATTAAAATTAACAATAGACATCTGAGTTGGCACATGAACAATAGATTTGACAAAATATAAATTTGAACAAATGTTATTTACAAAATCCGTATGACAACCTCAATTGAATTTAACATTATATTAACATTGAAATTACTGTTCCTTACAAAAAAATGCCCATTTATCACTGAATGCTTTTATCACTAAAGCATACATTGCATTTATTTTGCCTGAATACTGTGACCCGGGGCTCAGTATCTTTACATAACATTTGTGAAAACTGTAACATCAGCCTGCAGGGCTAGATGGATTTGAAATGCCAAAATATAGAAATGTTGTGGAACATAAATATAAACACATATGCTTTCTGTTGCTCCACATGTCTGTCTCCCTTCTAATCCCATTTAATAGTTTCACGAGGTAGAAAAGAAAAGCTCTAAAAACACAATTTTTGCTGTCTATATTAATAAAATGACACAAAAGATGAAAAAGTGTATATAAATATTAATAATGGTGAAAACAATTAACAAAGGACTTTTAATGATAATTTAATTAAAGTGCCTAATAGCTCCAATTTTGTCTGTGTATTATAAATGTTCTACATAAATAAAGCTAATATTCATTAAAAACCTTAGTATATAAACATTAATACTATATTTTATAAAAATCCATAATTATTTTATTAAAATCAAATATCACTTTTTTTTTTAAATAAAATTTTAGATTTTTTTTTTTTCTCCATGTCATCATAATTACAGTACGCGACATGCAAACTTAAAAAAGCCTGAAAATGCCTTAAAAAATCAGTAGTGGTGCAAAACAAACATCTGGTTTTTAAACCAAGTGGCTTTCAAACTCTCAGGTCCAAAATTAGGATGCCACGAAGATCATCTGCTGCTCACAAGCTGAAACACAGTTCTGAAAAAGCCATGTGTGAAGAGTTCCTGACAGCATGTACCTTCATCATCACTCTTCAGCTTATTGTTTCACAGACATGAAGGATCTTCTGGTTGAAATCCTCAGGCTGGTCTGCATACACGTAGTGTCCTGCGCCTCGTATGTTCTAAAACCAATGCATGTCAATAAGAAGTTTAATATAAGTACATAGGTACATCATAAAAATACCAAAGCAAATAATACAGAATGTGTTTTAGAAGAGCCATAATAAGTGGTAGGTGTTTATTCTGAACAACTGCCACTGATTGTGATGTAAAACATTGCAATATTTTCGCTTGGCTCTTTTTGCATAACTAACTTTCCTAATAACTTGAAGATTACATAATAGCATTGCAGAACTAGACTAATTAGCTCAGTTTTTGTGGTGAGAGGAGTCAGTCTGGAACACGAGCGTGTTATTTGTACAAAGACCTTTGTTTCTGGAATGCCAATTCAAGCTATAACAAATTGTACTTGTACTGCTTGCTCCCAACATTTTAATCTACTTTTGCTAATTAAACTCCCACTGGGTGTAAGAAGCTACTTGTGAAAGTTATGTCACCCAGTCAAAGTTCTCAGTGTCTGTGAAATTCCATATTCCTATGCCTATATCATTTACTTAAGACGCTAATAATCATTGTTGCCTTTAAAAAAATCTTCCTTTGCATACCGAGGGTGCTGTTTGTACACCGGTGTGTCTCAAAATGGTGTAAAAAATAGCATTTAACTGCTCTATTCTTCAATAGTAGCCTCTCTGACAACTGATAAAAATAAACACCAGTCACTCATTTGGAACAGTGTGATCCTGCAGAGTTGTAGGTGCTACACACAGCCAGGAGCAGCGCTGTTTGGCTTTCTTCTTATAATCGCATTATGACACATTTCTGAATACAGAATAAGCAAGGTAAATATGGGCAGCCATGTGTGGAAATGCATTCATCTGTACGATGATGTAAAGTTACTGTATGTTTCATAATGCTCAAATGATCATGAAAATATGACCTCTTTAAAGCAATGCAAAAGCCTCTATGAGTGGCAGTGTGTGTTGATCAGTGAATGGAGAACTCACAATGATCTCTACATGGGAGTTTGGCCTCATTTCTTTGATTGAATTGCCGGAGTGGCCATCTATGCTGGAGCGTGAGCCATAGATCACCGTAATGGGGATGTCGCTGTGAATCAGGCCAATTCTCTGCAGCATGGGCCTCTTTGCCCAGCCATACGGAATGGTCATGTTTTTAAAGGCTGTTTCACCGCTAAAAAAATTTGAATCATAACAAAAACAGATCGTTATGAGCATTTCAACATTCACACATATATATGTGACCCTGGACCACAAAACCAGTCTTAAGTCACTGGGGTATATCTGTACCAATAGCCAAAAATACATTGTATGGGTCAAATTATTGATTTTTCTTTAATTCCAAAAAACCATTAGGGCATTAAGTAAAGATCATGTAGATATTTTGTACATTTTCTACTTTGAATATATCAAAACTTAATTTTTGATTAGAAACATGCATTGCTAAGAATTTTGACAATGTGAAAGCCGACACCAGATATTCAAATAATCTCAGACAAATATTTTCATTTCCTAACAAAAAATACATTAACTGAAAGCTTATTTATTCAACTTTTATGTGTATCAAATTAAAAAAATTGACAGTAATGACTGGTTTTGTTTTTGTCGTCATAGATAGATAGATAGATAGATAGATAGATAGATAGATAGATAGATAGATAGATAGATAGATAGATAGATAGAT
>JAUCNO010000236.1:10916951-10931183 GCA_032353835.1 Enteromius viviparus | reverse complement strand
TTTAACGGTCGAGTAGTATGTTCAATTTTAAATGTAGTACCTACTTAAGCAGTATGCGATTTCGGACGCAGCACTGGAGTTTAGTTTGAGGCACTTCAGTGAAGACAAAAAGAGATATTTTAGCCTGTTTGCCGACGGGATTTGGGAAGAGTATTATTTTCCATACCAGGCCGACCCTTTGTCAGCATTTAGAAGGATTCCCAGCAGATCCAATTTTACTAGTTGTGTGTCCTCCCCTATCTGTTATGGAAGATCAAGTGAAGATCCTAACTGAGAAGGGGATATCAGCCGAGTTTGCTGGCAAACATGAAACAACAGACGCTGACATCGCAGCTGGCCGATTCAGTATTGTGTTTGGTTTTCCAAAATTGCTTGTGGGTGTTAAAAGTGGAGAGATATGCTTCAAACAGATGTTTACCACAAGCGTCTCATCGGGATTTTCTATGCTGAATGACTAGTTGCATGCCGGTCTGTTGTTGTGGGGACATTTCCACGCCCCGAAATGTGACGCTGAACGAAACAAACTGTGATTGGTTGTTTGACATGTCAGTCAAACGGCCTTATGGGCAGGCCTTGACCAAAGAAAGCCACTATAAATTCCAGACCTTCAGCAGGCAGTCTAATGGTGACCCAAAACATCCTGGTTACAAACTTTCTTCCAATCTGGATGTTATTAATCATCTATTTATTTCATCTTCAATTTTGAGCAAGTGTATGTGATGAAGATTTTTAAATTGTCATTGCCTGAAGGTTATGATACATGACAATTAAATGATACAACAAACGTTCATTAATATGACATTCCAGACTTTAAGTAAGTAAGCCTGCACAAGGATTTATTTAAGATCATAAGTATGTTTCACTGATGCCGAGCTCTTTTTCTTCTCTGTAGTTACAAACCTGTTTGGGTATGTGATTGCGTAGGATGCAGCCAGATATCCTCCTAGGTTATGGCCTAACATAATCATACTTTCCAGGCCCAGTTTCTCCCTCCACTGTTCGATGGACTCCACAAACTGGAGCTCAGCCTCCTGTGCATCTGTGTTAAAGTGAGGTCTGCTGCTCTGGCCAAAGCCCAGCAGGTCAAAGGCGTAAACGGGCCTCTGCTGAGAGAGAGAATCCAGGTTCAGCGCCCAGAGTCCCACACCACCCCCAAATCCATGCAGCAGCACCAGAGGGGTCTTATTTTCCATCGGCCCCTTAAATACCAATGTCCACAGTGAGTTTGTGTTAGATATGTGGACACACTGCCTGCAGAACTTGCTTGTAATGTCTGATAGGAATAAAAGGAAAAGGGAAGGAATCAGTAAGTTTCTCTCTGAGATCTTTCTGTTCATTGGTTGATGTCGTTCAAGTTTAGTGTGTTAATGATTTCTTCTAGTATTGTTCATTCTCAGTACTATACAGTGTTCCATGACTGTTTTCAACATTGATGAGGGATCATGTGATAGTGAAACTAAATTAAATTGAACTGTTATACTATTTCACAATATTACTGTATGTGCTATATTTTTATCAAATAAATACAGTATTGGTGATCACAGGAGACAAAAAAAACATTCAAACGATCTTAAAAAACTGCATAATTTTACATTTATTTTGAATATGATACATGGTACATTATTGATTGTAATAACAAAACTAAGTTAAAATCTATATCAGTACATATTGATCATAATCAGCTATATGGATAATATAACCTACTACATCTATTAACAATAAAGATAAGGTATAGAAGGTATATGTTTTAAATTATTGAAGGCACTTTCAGGTTGCAACAAAACTATTGATCTTTTATTTTTCACCCCAAATCCTTATGTCTCTTTTTGGGTTAGTTTTCTCGCGGATACTTTAAAATGTAATGTATAGAAATGTTATGAAATATAGACCTAAATTACCATAATGATATCTATCACATCTTTAATATTACTGAATTATAGAAGGAGCATCTTTGGGAGTTATTAGCACTGAAAGTAATTTGTTAACTTTTAAATTTCCTTTTAATGATCGGTTGAAGGGTGAGTGAAATAATTTCATCTCATGGCACCCAGATTTTGACATTTCTTGTTGTATTCTTAGAGTGAACTTATGGTGTCGTGGGGTGTAGAAAAAATGTGGATAAATTAATATAAACAAAGGGAACTCACAATGCAGCATCTTCTCTTCTGCCTCCTTCAGTTGGCTCTGTGATGTTGGGCACCAGGAGGGCAGCCAGCCAGTGATCCACCATGATCTACAATACAGTGAAATGTGAGCCACTTTTTCTTATTTTACTCTGACTAACAGAAACTAAAACGAAAAGTCTGAAAATGGTTCTTCTTTAATTAATCGTACTAATACTAATATTAATACTTAAAAATTAAAAAATGCATACAAAAATGGAAATGCTAAAGAGGCACAGGTTCATTTTTAATTTTTTTCCGCAGCAGCTAACTAACTAACAAATAAGCTCTAAATTATTCATATTCGTGAAATAGGCTTTCAAATCTGCTTTCCAGAGAACCCTAAGACCTCAAGAGATTACTTGAAGAAGCATACTCTGCAAAATTAAAAAAAAGTGCATTACAGTGTCCATGCTACAAATACATGTTAATAAAATATACTATTAAACGTAATGCCAAAACTAAAGAGAAACATAACCAAAACAGTATTTTCTTAAACAACTGTTGCTAAGCACTGTTAAATAGCCCTATGATGTCATTAATGACTGATCCCTCATCATGAGTAATGTCAAATTGATGCTATGGATTTGTCATGGAATCGAATCCTTTTAAAAATAACGCTAAATTAAAATAATTAAGGAAAATCTATGAAACCATCATGCTTATTTTGAAGTAAGAGACTTCATGATCATCATGAACAAAATAGAACAGTTTTTAAAATGAATTAATTATTTTTTATTTATTTTTTAAGTATCTGTTTAATAAAAAACATTGCTAAGGAAAGGCATATCTGACCAAACAATGCCACCAAAACACTATTAGGCCAGCAGAGGAAAAAGACTACCTTGCGTACCTATAGCACAAAAACAGTTTTCAATAAGTCCTATATGTTGTTTATTAGGATTACATCGTTCTTATGTAATAACATTAACACTGTAAAGTGATTAAAACACGCTCCTGGCACTATGAATGGTAATGGATCATAGTTTAGTTTAGTTTAGTTTATGAATTACATTTGGACACAGTTTACCTCAATGTCTTGTCCAAGTAACAGAAAACATTGTAGAAGAAACTACGAATACCAAGTAACATCAGTACACGCTGTGCCAGTCTAAAGCAAGAGAATGTAAGAGTTGTCAATCAAAGACACAATTATTATTCAAATAAATTCAGACAATTAATCATTAGATATTAAAGTGATTATATATATATATATATATATATATATATATATATATACACACACACAGAATCGATTAATAACCACCCATTATTTTGTTTTATTAATTAACACTGTGTGTACACAAACAGTTCACTTACATGCAAACTAAAACGAATAAAACGAACTGAAACAACAACAGTAGTAACGCAAATATACATTAATTCATATGTTGATGTTGTATTTAAATATGTTTAGGGTCACACTTACCCAGTGCCCGCTAACACTGTCTCCTCAGCCATGTTTTCAACACTGTTCGCTGCTCAATGTCCGAATCGTGAACATATTATTGTTCTAATGAGTCGAGTCTTTTGAGTGAATCAGTTGAACCTGTTAAAAAAACATGAACAAACCGAAGACCGTCTCAAGAGTTTTTGCAGAGAGTGAGGGACTGGTGGAATAAATAAAGCTGCAAGTTATTTTTTATACTGATACTGATAGGCTACATTTGTGAATCATAGTTCTGCATTGCTCTGTGTGAGGCATCCGGTAGCATTTTAAATTCCATGTTAACAATGTAAACAGTTAAACATCAACTAAACTGACCTAAATATATGCCAAGAAAATAGTGGTAATGTAATCATTCCGAGCTAACCAACCCACCGAGTCAGTGGCTGACAGATCCAGGCTGATTCGTGATTCGTGATGTATCAATTGAGACTGGTTCATTGCAACGAACCTGTTCAAAAGAGTGATTTGCTCACGAATCGGACACCACTAGCATTAATCACGTGACAAAACGTCAACAACAGTGAACTCTGATCTTGACTTCCTAGCTGGCTAGTGATTATTATCAGCGTTAAATGTACAGTTCAGAAGTCGTTTTCACCGCATACGTGCTGTTTGAATGCACAAATTATGTTTATTTTGTTTGATGTTAAAACGTTTTTATAACGGTGTAGGCGTTCACACGCGAAACTGTACGATTATCTATTTCAATCTGTAGGCTCGTGATCGTCTGCATAGTTAAATCAGTGTTTATAAATCACTCACAGTAGCATATTCATGTTTGTTTAACAGGTTTGAACGGTGGGTGGGTGTGATCTAGAATTAGGGCTGTGTCATCTCGATGACGTGGAGGAACTCAAGTCAGCCTTAACTTTAAACCTCTCCGGTTCATACACTTGAATTAAAGACACATTTAAACAAGGTTTTCAAATCAACTGGCGTAAATGGGTCTCTGAAGCGCAGGACTGACGTCTGTTTCCAGCTGATCGCGCGTGCAACACTGTGAGTACACATAGTTTACATAGCAGTGGGGTTTCAGGCCTGACATTAGGCTTGAATCTTTAATATGCTGCTTTACAAGCATTTAGGCTTTGCAAAGTGGTAGCAAGAGTGGCGTTTGTGGGTTATTTGGTCGTGTAAATGTAAGTGGGGTCATATAGCCTGTCTTTATATGTTTCCTACTCGGGCATGCTCGTTTAGCTCCGCCCAGTAATTAATCTGACAGTGATGTCAAACCTCGTTGACTGTCATTCAGTCGGGACAAGCAAAGACATGTTAACTGTAATGAGAAACGCATGCTTCGTTTCCTGAGACAGGCTCACGTTGGGCTGCTCCTACTGGTTTAATTTTACACAGATCTTTGTTGTAAGTTTTCTTGCCACACCTTTTCATACAATGTTACTTTTCAGGATTTTCTTCTTCTTCCAGAATTGCATGATTAAGGATGCATCTCCAAATGGTCATCTAATATGTTATATTTTACAGATACAGATACAATCCATAAACCGATGCATGCATGTATTATTAAACACCAGAAAATTTGCAGCTCAGCAGCAGGCTGATACAAAATGTTACACTTAAACACACACACACACACACACACACACAAATGTATTGTACCTTTATGGTGACTTTCCGTTCACTTACATTTACGTTTACGTTTTTATATTGAACTGATGATAACCTCCTTAATCCCATATTTACGTAAACCTAATAATCAGAAAGCTATTTTGCGTTGTTTAGATTAATTAAAACATCATCATTTAAATGTGTGTGATATAATGAATAACTACAGGAACTTGATTGGCCAGTCAAAATAACTACACCCCTACATTAGTGGCTTCTTGTTGTGTTTCTCATAATTCTTAATAAAAAGAAACATCAACAAAATAAATGTTTTGCTCTTTTATTTCTTAGATCCTTTAACTGTGTGATACTGGAGGGTTTTCTTTCATGTCCTGCCCATAACAACATTTCAGTTGGGTCAAGGTCTGGACTTTGACTTGGCCATTCCAGACTTTTCTATTTCTTTGTACTGAGCCATTCTTCTGTGGATTTGCTTGCATGTTTTGGGTCAGAATCATGTTGAAAACTCCATTTATGGCTCAGCCTCAACATTTTTACTGATGGTTTCACATTCTTTCCAAGCATTACTTGTTGTAATGTGAAATTCAAGTTTGCCTGGCCCTAAAACATCTTGATCCCTGCTTTTGAAGTGCTTTTGGAGGACCAATAACTGATTACAAGTGGTCTGAAATTCTGGATTTGTAGATTGTTTTACATACAATAGAATGGTAGATAGCTTGGAAGTCCCTTTCCACACTTTCCTTTAGTTCTCAGGTCTTTCTCTAGCTTTCCTTTTTAATGATGTTATGCCTAATAATTCTTACATTAATCTCTTGATATAGTAATGAATATTATTATCATCAGTGCTGATGTAGCGGTGTACTAGTTAATTTATTTTTAAAGCCGCAAACCATAATAAAATGCTCACTTGAAGAGTGTATGCATCCTGCACAGGTACATTGAGTACATTAATGTTGCCCAGACCGGGGAGAGCAGTTTAGTTGGTATAAAAAGAAAGAGACCACAAGAGACACAAAAATAGCACTTGCATGTTGCTATATGAACAGTGGTGAAATATAGAGCTTAGCAGCCATTACAAAAAAAACTTGACTGCCCAATGTCATGACTAACCAGTTAGAATTGAATATTTCAGAGAAATGTGTACTATACTGAACACGAATACTTTATGAAGCATCAACTTCGTTTAAAGCATCTTCAAATCTTGTCATCAGTTGTGTTATTTTACCAAAGGAAAATGTATACACAGTATCGTTCAAAAGATTAGTGCCAAGTGTTTTCGAAATAAGTCTCTTATGTTCTCCAGTGCTTAATTTATGTGATCAAAAATGCAGTTATGTGCTCAAGAAAAAAAAAATATTATTAGGAATTCTCGCTTGGTTTCTTATGTAGTAGTGTAAAAGCCATATTTGATTAATTAAATTCAAATCTGATCCTAAACGTTTGCATGGCAGTGTGTAAGTCATATTATAAAGTGAATTTTATGCTGGATTATGATCTTCATCATTAAGTAGTACATAATATGTTTTTTTGACTAACCATAAATTTTATTTTAACCTATTAGTTAGAATGACCTATTTGTATTAAGAATAACCCGCAGCATTTTCATAAGCAGTTATGGATGCAAATAAGGCTCGCTCTTCACAATGTGACTTTGTGTGTTGTTTCATCTGCATTAAAGTAAAATCTCACACTTTATCTTTTGGATCTGAATCTTCAGAAGAGCGATATGTTTTATTTATAATCTTTTTATGCCCCTTGCCTCTTTTCGTCTGTGTGTAACACAGGGATCAGGAAAAATGCAACTTGGCTTGTCGTTTTCTGACAGTGATGTCTCTTCGTTCACCCCTCTGGTGGTCCTGGAGCTAGCTGAGGACACTAAAGCAGAGGCCATCACTTGGTTACTAAACAGGATCCGAGACAAGCAGCAAAATGGAGGTGAGGCCCCTGGCATGTTACATCTAGGGGAAGAGGTTGACAGAAACTTAACATTTTTTGAAATATCTACTTGCCTTTTGAAGTTGTCTGTGTTTGAAGTCCGTATTTTGTTTTTGGGGGTCTCTGTCAGTGTTACTCAACCACTCTGACCCACTAAACATGAACCCTGCCCTTCACAGAGGTCAGGAATATAGAATATCAAATTCTGCTTGCAGAGAAAACACAAGGGCAAAGTTACTTCATACATATTGCTTGCAAAGACAACAAGGAACAACTCTGTGCCATATTAACCGCTCAGTGCTCTATTTATAAATTAAAATAGTTTGACTGCAGTACTAGTTCTGTAATTAAATTTTATCGTACTTAAGCTGTAAAACTGTCATAAACGATAAAGTACTGCTGTGATGTTTTAAAACTAGAGACCAGTAACATGAGATGTTATTGTGTCAAGCTGTTTTTAAATGGAAATTAAGAACAGATTATGGTTCAATGACATGTCGCTTGCTTATTCAAAAGTAAATGAAAAATTCACTTTATGCACAGTTACTTGAATATGCCTCAATTGCAAGTCTCAATTCATTTTGAGTTTAAGTTATGCAACTGTTCTGACGCGATAATAAAGAAAAAAAGAATTATTGTTGTGAAAAAGAACATCACAGACATTGCATTTGGACTGTAGATTTATCACAAAGGTTGTGAGAGGAAATTCAGACGGGATTAAATTCAACAAGTACGTCTGCGAAATATAACATTCTCTAACGACCCCCTGTAAAACTAGTCCCGTCTGAAAAGGGTTTTACTTTTAGTCATTATTTGGATAGCACACATATTCCTAATGCCTTTGGGAGAATTCAAATGAGCCGTTTTAATCTAGATTAATCTAGATTAAAAAATTAATCTATGCCCACCCCTAGTAAAAAGTCAAAAATCTAAAACATCAGATAATATAACCATTTGCCTGACAAGACCAATATTATAACATTTATGAATTATTAACACAATAAATAGTAAAAAGTCACACAGTGTTCTTAAGACGTGATGATTCTGTTTACAGGAGCAGAGTTGTTGGTGAATCAGCTCCTGTTTCCAGCTCAGGATAATCAGAAGTCTAATCCAAATGTCTTTGTGGTGGGCTCTACACTGCAAAGGCTCTTAAATGGAGCTGAGGATGTAGGGTTGTTTAAGGAATTTCAAGATGAGACAATGCGAGGATTCACATATGCCAACAGAGAAAGCTTCAAAGACTTTAATGGTGAGATTTGTGATTTCAGCTTCATCTGTTCTTTATATAGGCTTCACATCAGTATATGTCTACTTAAAAATGAGATATTGATAACACTTTATTTTAAGGACCAATTCTCCCTAATAACTAGTTGCTTATTAGCATGCACATAACTAGCATATTTACTGTTTAATAGTATTTATGAAGAAATGATTAATGTCTTATTCTGGATGACCATATTTTAGTTTTCCCATACATAAACAACTACTATCTTACTAACTATTAAAAAGCAGCAAATTAGGAGTTTAAGGTTAAAATCATAGTTAATAGTGAGAATTGGTCCCCAAACTAAAGCGTGGCCAACTTTTCCAACAGGGATACAGTATTAAGAGACAATACAATCAGTAACTGTGTTGGTCCAGGTTGTTCTGTGACATGGCATTGTTACATTGTGCTCATAGGAGATGGTGAAGGATTTCTCAGTGACGCAGAGTGTCAATACATTATCAAACATGAGATGGACACACTTAGGGCTAAGAAAGAAGAGCATGTTCCTGGATACCCAAAGCTTAAGCTCTACCCTGGAAAATCAATTGGTAAGTATATTTCTATAACCAGCTGGATTAGATAATTCTGTCATTCTGTCACTCTTCCAAACACCTTTGTTCACCTTCCGAGAGCTCTCTGACCCTCTATTGATCATGTTAGGATCCTTGCTGTCTATGGGAGGGTCAGAGGGTTTCTCGGAATTCATCAAAAATATCTTAGTTTGTGCTCAGAAGATGAACAAAGGTCTTTTGGGTGTTGAATGACATGAGGGTGAGTAATTAATTGGCAGAATTTTCAATTTTGGGTGAGCTATCCCTTTAACCAGTGGTCAGACTATCTGTGTGCAAAAACATTATTGGTGTAAATGTGTTGTGTTGTTTGGTTATTATTTGATTATTTGGTCAAAAGTGAAATTCAGAAATGGAGTGTTTTTTAATGTGCTTTAAAAAATAATGCTTAAATAAGTATTTGTTAGGTCATGTGAACATGGTGGTTCGCATGAGTATTGAATAAAAACAATTGCAGCAATTGAAGCTAAATTTAAAACATTACCATATTTGCTGTTTAATAGTAATGCTTCAGTATTTATTTTATTCACATGTTTGTTCACAGTGCTTTTTTGGTTTTAGATTTGAGGTTGCATTTTAACTGTAAACTCTTTTTCAGTGCGGCGGTTGCAGTCTAAAGGTGTCCTAATCCAGTATTTTCCTCTCCATAACAAAGAAGACCTTAAAAGACTCTCGTTCTCATGGTACAAAAAGGTCAAATTGTCCTTCCAGCCACTGGGTGAGTCACTCGTCTGTGTGTGCTGGCATCACGAACTTTAAACCCAACTCCAGCCTTTATTATCAGTTTTCTGATATAACTTACTGTGAAAAGAATTTCACAAGAATTCTGGTTATATAAGTAAAGCAGAAGGACATATTTGGTGGGTGTGTGTGATTTATAGATGTTCTCTTGAATTATTCTGGGAATTCAAAAGTACTGTTGATTGCTTGCTTAATGTAAATGTAAAGCAAAGCAGATTTTTACTTGCACCATCTCAAAGCTCATCTCAACTTAAAGCCTGGTGTTTTTGAACATTAAACACATGCAGTGAAACTGCCGTTAATTAAAGGTGTTCTGTTTGTGTTCTCCATGATGTAGATGACATCAGACGTTACTTTGGTGAGGGTCTGGCACTCTACTTTGGATTTCTGGAATATTTCACATTTGCCTTGGTGCCCATGGCCCTCATCGGTATCCCTTACTACCTCTTTGACTGGGAGGACTATGACAAGTACGTGCTGTTTGCTGTCTTCAACCTGGTTTGGTCTACTGTTTTCTTGGAAGTGTGGAAGAGATGCAGCGCTACATTAGCATACGGTTGGGGAACTCTGAGTCGCAAAAAAGCATTTGAAGAACCGAGAGCTGGATTCCATGGAGCCCTAGGATTTAATCCAGTCACGGGCCGAGAGGAACCTGTCTACCCTAGCTCAAAGTACCAGTTTTTGAAAACTTATCATGTTTTGGAAAATAAAGCATTGGAAATATAAGCATAATTAATATGGGAAGTGTTCTAGATGCTCAGTTTGTCTTGACAGTGTTAAATTTCCCATGACAGGCGGCAGTTGAGGATATATTTGGTGTCGGTTCCCTTCGTTCTGCTGTGCCTGTATCTGTCCTTTCATGTGATGATGGTTTATTTTGACATGGAGTTCTGGGCCATAAATATATACCAGGAAAATCCTAACATCGCGACGAGCATTCTGCTGTTTGTACCCAGTATCATCTATGCTGTGGTCATCGAGATCATGAACTTACTGTATCGCTATGCTGCTGAGTTTCTCACAGACTGGGGTGAGATTGAAATTCTTGTCTTTTTTTGTTCAAATATTATAATCAGTTTTTTGTCTTGGCTTAATAACAGTAGCTTTAAAGGATTAGTTGACCGCAAAATAAAAATTCTGTCATTAATTACTCACCCTCATGTCGTTCCAAACTCCTTCGAGAGGCTCAACATTAGTTTTGAGAATACTTTTTGTGCACTAAAAAACAAAAACAATTACTTTATTCAATAATTCAGAGTATCACAATACATACACATACTTTCCTCTGATTATGTTGATTATGTTGATTGGGTACTCATCGAAATGGTGGAAGACGTAACTCAGGGAAGAAGAATTGTTGAATACATTGTTATTTTTCTTTTCTTTGCGCACATTCTCGTACCTTTGCAAAATGCAAAATGGACTGTTTTACTGATGTACTTACTACGTTTCCGGACCTGGGAACATTAATTTGTATTGTGAAAGGTCTCACAGATTTGGAATAACATGAGGATGAGTAATTAACGTCAGAATTTTTGTTTTGGGGTGAACTAAGTCTTTAAACTAAATCTTATGGAAGCCAGTTACTGCCTCAAAATCAAAGAAAGGTATGAAAAGATGAAGTTTAAAATCAAATGAAATCCCACTGTGACATTGCAGTAGTAATAACAAGACATTGGCCCGGTTTAACAAACGGGGGTTAGCTTAAGCCAGGACTAGGCATTAGTTAAATTAAGATATTTAAGCAACTTTTACAAAAATGTCTTATAATAAAATAATACAGGTATATATCTTAACACAGAACAACAACACTGACATGTTTTAAGATATGTCAGAGCAAGATATTTTCATCTGAGACAGCTTAAACATGAAATTTAGTCTGGGACTAGCTTAAGCCTTGTCCGTGAAACTGGGGCATAGAGTCACATATAAGCCATGGTTGGGACAAATAATGCATCAATTGTTAGAAATAAAGTATATATTACAGTATGTAAAATTGTAATTGTAAGATTCACAGTCATAGTTTGCTTTTTAATTGGAATTTTGAGGCAGGATCATGCGTTGATAGTGTCTTTATAAGAAACATCAACAACAATTCACGCAATAGATATTGAGGGAGAATAAAAATAAATATGATTTCAGTCAATTTATTAATTTGAAGTTAGAATGAAGATAGTTTATTGTTATGTAAATACTTAAGTCATCTTGCTTCCTGTTTGGGTTTGCTGAGACTGGTTTCTGTTACCTTCCAAAATGGAGGTAAAACACATTCCTTCTGTTTTGTTTTTGCAGAAAACCACAGACTGGAGTCATCGTTTCAGAATCACCTTGTGCTCAAAGTTTTGGTGGTATGCTTTCAGTTTTTGTTCTTCTGTTTCTATATTTTCAGCCTTGTAATTCTGAGCATTGATTTGTGGTTAAATTGACTTGCATTTAATGTTTTACTATTTCTTTTTTGTTACTGTAAAATTTTAATTTCAGTGCCTATATGATTATATATAAAAAATCATTAGTAACCATAAATGACAATAATAGTAGAGGAATTGCATTGGGCTGAATGTGTGCCAATCCTGCCATTATCAAAACTATGAACATTTCTGAAGTGAAAATTGTGTTTTTAATTTTGTGTGTTTGTTTCCAGTTTAACTTCGTAAACTGCTTTGCCTCTCTCTTCTATATTGCCTTTGTCATGCAAGATATGGTGCTTTTAAGACAGGTCAGTGTTTCAGACAGTGCTCAGCTGCTTTGACAAGCAATATATCAAGTGCATTTGAATGACTTCAAATGAAGGTAAATTGTCTCTGTGTGTGGACCATCAGAGTTTGGCCACTCTGCTCATCACCTCTCAAATCCTGAATCAAGTGATGGAGGCCTTCCTGCCATACTGGCTGCAGAGAAGGAGGAACAAGAAAGCCCATAAGAGGATGAGGAGACTGATGGGCGATAAAGAGCTCCCCCTGCTGGAACAAGTTCAGCTGGAGACCGAAATGAACACCTATCTGGTAGGTCCCAGTAACTGCTATCAGTCGGGTGCCTTGAGTTTAAAAGAATATATCATTTTCAAAAATATATAGTTTTGTGAACAAGTAAGTTCACCTAAAATGTTCCACCAAAACCATCCTAATTTAGGTTTTATATGACCATTTATGTTCCTATCTGACCTGTAAATGTCTCTAAAATAAATAACGTCTCTCATCTACAACTCTCTGATCAGGGCACATTTGATGATTACCTCGAGCAGTTCCTATTGTTTGGCTATGTGAGTCTGTTCTCCTGCGTGTATCCTCTGGCTGCTGTGCTGGTGGTGCTGAACAACATCACCGAGGTTTATTCTGACGCCTTTAAGATGTGCCATGTTTTCAAGCGTCCCTTCTCAGAACCAGCAGCAAACATCGGGGTGTGGCAGGTGAGAAAACCTCACGAGGAAGTGTCGTTCAGAAGAGCTGATAATTCACTGTACTTTAAAGAAAGCTTAAGAAACAGAAGGAATGCTATGAAAACTACATTTAATGTGATAAGCTTCAAACTTCAGTACAAAATGATTATTTGAGTCATCATAATTATGCAGCTTTCTGTAATATTGGAAGTTTAAAGGTTCTTGCAAAAATAGAAATTGTCATTCTTTAATGAAAAGACTTTTGAACAGTAGTGTACGTGGTTATCTGACAGCATAGTGTGATGACAGAATTTTCATTGTCGGATGAACTTGCGTGCAAAGGCCCATGCAAGATGGATTTGGCACAGTTACACTCATATTCAGAGAAAAGGGCATGTGAAATTGATATCACACAGTGGTGTACAAAGTACACAAATCATGCTTGAGTTGGAGAACAAATACTCCAATAAAAATGTAAACGATACAAAGTTACTTGTTTTTAATGTACTGAAGTATCAAATGTAAAATTCAATCATTTATTTATTTACTGTGATCTTATTACTCAGAATACCTATGAGTCAGAACTAGGAAGATTAGTGGAAGCAGACATCAAATGATCAAAAACATTGAATCACGCCACCTCTCTTACCGTAATATATCTGATATCCACTTACATCAGTGAAAAATATTATTAAGCATCTAAAGTTATTTGGAATAAATGTCATTGTAAAATAAATTGGTTTTCTTATATACATGTTTACACACCAGTGTTATTTATATTATTTGAAAATGTTTTGAATAAGCTTTTTATTTTTTGAGTTTTTAGTATTTTTTATGTGCCCTTGCATTTCATTTATTTATTTATTTATATATTTTTAAAGATTTCTGTTTTTTTTTTTAAAGGTTTTTGCAATTTTAATACTGCAACAGACACTTTATTAATTAATTTTATTTTGTGTGTTTTTCACACACACACACACGCACACACACACACACACACACACACACACACACACACACATATGCATACGTTCATACTTGGACTCTCCATAGGTGTAAATGTGTTTATACTGTACAGACTGTATGTGGTATTGCCCTACACTGACCCTACACCTAAACCTACCCCTTACAGGAAACTTGCTGCA
>JAUCNO010000236.1:10890669-10903958 GCA_032353835.1 Enteromius viviparus | reverse complement strand
CTCAAAACAGCACTGTGGCTCGCGGGACTGAATTGGACAGCTGACTGACTCAAAACAGAACTGCGTGAGGCCGAAAGGCCGGGGGGAACCGAGGCTTCCGAGAACCGAGACTTCCGAACCGCTGGCAATGCGGCGCGCTGTACACGACCGCGAGACAGCCGGTGGCTGCTCACAGTCGCGTGACAGGCACCGTAGCCCGGAGTGTGATGTGACTGTTCTATCTTTGACCAATTGGGGTACCGCGGTGGAATGCAAAAGGGAAACAAAGATTCTCCACCCGGCCCTCCCCGGGTGGATGGAGCGGTGCCTTCACCATCTCCAAGGAAACAGTCAATCACCTCTCCGGGCCTCCCGTCTCAGGGCCACTTAGGTGCTTTCCAGGAGGACTTAGCGGCCGTTGGAGACGGGGAGGGGGGTCGCCTTCCTATGCTGTGTGCGCCGCTGAGGCCTCGCTGGAGCAGGGGTACTCGGCGGCGGTACAGACACAGAGCGGGGGCGACCGAGGCGACGCGCAGACCGAGGCGGGCCCTGTGGCGGACGGGTGGCAGCCTGGGGGTCACGCCGGGGCAGGATGTGCTGAAAAGCCTCAGTCTGCTGCTGCACCGCGGAAAACTCCTTGGTGAAGTTCTCCACGGTGTCGCCGAATAGCCCAGTCTGGACGATCGGTCCGTCGAGAAAGCGAACCTTCTCGGCTTCCTTCATGTCGGCCAGACCAAGCCAAAGATAGTGCTCCTGGGCCACCAGAGTGGACATCGTTCGACCCAAGGCCTGCCCCGTGACTTTAGTGACACTACCAACAGCAGTAGACTCGGCACGTGGAACGGCTGACGACGCACTCGCCTCTCCCCGGAGGAGCGAGAGACGAGACCGTAGCACAGCCAGGGACAATTCCTCGGAATGAGGACATTTCCCTACCCCGAACGCCACCTCAGCGTGCTGGAGCCCCAGACACTGAAGGCAGCGCTCGTGACCGTCATTAGACGACAAATAGTGACCACAACCAGAAGGACACGGTCGAAAAGGCATCTTCCACCCCGAAGAAGAAAACCGATCAACCGTGCCAAAGACTGCTTACCTTGTGAAGTGCGCAAAGGAAATACTGAATTCACAGGAAATCCAATTGGATGCACCGTAACGCCACAAAAACCAGCCTTCGCTTTTTTAAACAAACTCAAACAGCACTTGCGTTCAGTAGGAGGACAAAACATGCGTTTGTTCTCCGGCTCCGAAGCAATATCTAATTAGTGGTTGCAGCTGTGCCGCTTATATCCAGCACGCTGGCACGTGAGTGGCACGCAATTAACACTTGCCAGTCAGAAGAAATTCTGATTGGCGTTTTTCTCAATCTTAGAGCGAATCAGGGCTCCCAAGTATATGACCCAGTCTGTCGATACGACAAAAGTCGTAGTAAACGACAGACAAGGGAACTAGGAAGTCTTTAAAGTTTAAATTAAACATTATACAAAACTTTGCACAGTCGAAAGTAACAAGTCCAGCAGATTTCAATACTAATCTGAACCGTATGAAAGAGAGAAAAAATAGGTTTGTATAGATTTTTATTTAACTGTGCTCTAATTTTAAAGTTGCAGTTATAAGAGTCTTCAGTCATCTCTCCCTCAACAGGTGTAGTTCACGTTTTGAGAGTTAAAACTCTCTATACCTATTTAGCCATGATCACTATACAGTTCTACATCCTTTATCGCGCTAAACATCTGTCACTCCTGAATCATCAAGTCTGGACGCGGCTGCGACGTCAACATCAGCACCAGCAGTCTTTGCAGTGTGCCTGTGTTTAATTAACGTTGTGTGACTGGTTGGATGCGGCATGTACACTTGGAATTGTATGTTAACTAATTAGTCTATATTATTCATATGTTTGAAAACCGCCATAATGACCCAAAACCCGCCTAAAATTTGTCCACCCGCCAAAGCCAATATTTACCCGCACAAACAAATTGAAAACCGCCCAATTGGGCAATTATTATTAGAGTTTTATTGTCCTATTCAAACAATTCCATATTTGTCTGTATTTGTGGTGTGTTTGCCTTTTAAGTAGCTTTGCAATAATGATATCTTTTGTCTGTGAAAAATGTGGCAGCACAAATAATGTGGGCTTTGTTTTCTCGTTATATCATTTCTGAGATTCTCAGTCTCGGCATCACACTCCTCTCACACTCAGACAGCAATCAGCCTGAGTAGAGGGTGGCATTTTCCACAGTTCATGCTCAAATGCAACATCATTTTGAGTCACACTTCTGCACATGCTCTCAGCTTGTTTTAGGCAGGGCCCTGCAGGAGACTGTGCTTGTCTGTTACTGATGTTCTGTTGTGATAAATCACTGATGAATCATCCAGACAGTGCTCTCAAACCCATTTCTAACTGCAACACTTATTTTCTTTAAGAGTTTCTTTTAGCTTGCTGTTGGAAATTTCAAATCAGTTTTCAGATTAACACAGGAGTTCTGTGCCCTCATGGATGTAATTCGAGAGTAGACACAGTGCTTCAGAGCAAACACGGCCTAACCTGAAGGTGCTAAGAGGCATTTGAATGAATATTTAACTATATGTGTTGCGCTCTCAATAATGAAATAAACAAAAACTGACAGCAGTGTGAAAGCAGCTGTTAAAAACGCATATGATTACATAGATGTGGATGTTTGCATGAGCTCTGTTGTGATATGGTTTTCTGAATGCACACATTCAAAGTAGGGTTGCGATATATTGTCTGCTACAATATCGTACAGTAATTGTTGTTTTAACAATGTGCGATTTTGACTATATTGAGTATTTTGCAAAAAGAATTCAAAGCACCTCTACAAAGCGCACTTATATGTTATGTGATGTCTAGCCTAGTGCCCGTGCGCATTTAGAGTGCATTCTTTCAGTCAAGTCATGTCTCATTTATTTAAATAGTACTTTGTGCAATAGATAGCCTTAAATCAAATATATACTGTATATATATACAGTATGTATATATGTATATATATTTGGCAAACAGAATAGATGACTGACAGAGAAAGTCTCATTCACCATGATATATTTGTTAGAATATGTATAACTCAACATTTTACTAATTGCAAAAGCTGAGTAATTAATGTCTACTGATTAATCAGTGACATTATCACATTGGGTTTGTCGCACAAATTTGCCACATTGACCAACAGAAAGCAACTTGCTTTTAGAGTGACTTTTGTATGAGAGCAAAAATGCTGCAAAATATTGCAGAAATTTTACTAATATGACTGCACTTAAGTTCGACTGTAAACTAATTTTATTCAAGACTGAAAAAAGTGCTGATAAAAAAAAAGCTGAATATTTTTCCCAAAACTTGAATGTGCTACATTTTTAATAAGCATATTTCATTATTAGCATATTTATCAACCATTTCTGTACTTTTGTGTAGCATGGAAAGATGTAAGTTTTTTCCATTTAGTGAGTAATGTCCTTTGATGTATGACATTTGATGACGACGATGATGAAGATAACATTCCATGTCAAAGAAGAAACATTCTATGACTACTGTGAATGCAGAATGAAGTATTTAATGTGTGTTAGTACCTATGGGGAGAATACAACAATTACTGTTAATTATGAATGAAACTTATATGAAAGCAAGTTTTCTGGCACAATAAAGCTACAATTGCTGTCATGCAAAAATAATAAAATAAAAATAATGAGGTATATGCATTCATATATGCATATACATTTGGGTCATTTAAATTCAGATAATGAACTCTAAATGTTTGTGCGTGTAAATGGCACAGAATCTCTTTAGTGTATTTTCTCAAGCAATATCAGAATATTCTTTTACTACATCATTTATAATGAAATAATCCTAATTTATGTCATCTACACAAGAAGAGCAGATTGTGTTTTGGTTTTCACAGATATCTGTTGACGAGTCCCAGGGGTTGCTTTGTCTCCATCAGTCACAGCTAATGTCTCTTCTCTGACTTTCAGGAGCGTTTCAGAGTGTTGACATTGATCATTGATATTTGAGCTAAACTACTGCATACAAAGCAGAGCTGAAACATTTTCCACATTAGTCTATAACAGCTGACTAATATGAAGATTAAGACAGATGCTGTGTTATAGAGAATTTTATAGGTATAGACCATCACTTCCATATGTGAGCTAGCTGTGAGAAATGTTTGGTTAGTTCACCTTAGAATGAATATTTGTACATCAGTTGTTCACCTTTTCGTTGTTCCAAATACATTTAACTTTTGTTCGTTTTTGAACTCAAATGAAGGTATTTTTAACAAAACCTAAAATATATATTTATATTGAAAGATTCATACAAACATTTACAAAAAAAGTTTCATTCAAAAATTGTAAAAAAAACAATCCATATAAATGGATTGATTATGAGTTTTATTCGACAATCATTATAATAAAGAGGTACTTTTTAATTGAGGTACACTGAAAAAAATTACCGGTATTTTAACAGTAAAAAATTGTTAAAATGCTACGGTAAAAACCTGTTAAATGGGAACTGGTGTATTCCTGTGAAATTTACAGGGAAACACTGTAAACAGATTTTAGAAAACAGAGATTCCCCCAATTCCCTGCATTGCATTTTACATTTTGTCTGAATTTGATGTTTTTCTTTGTTTCTTAGTTTTTTGAATTGGTTATGTTTATTAGGGTTGCATGTTACGTGTAATGTTGTCAAATGAATGTTTATTGCACATTTCAGTTTAATAATTCTTAACATGATGGTGTTTAGTGTACTGTATGTGTGAATACCTTCTACTGTATATATGTTATTGCTATTATATATGCTATTTAAAAGCTACTTGTGATGGGCTTTGGTTCATCATGTGACTTTCTCATCACCACCTGCATTTGGTATTTCAAAGCTACAAAATAGATTTCACTACTTTAATAGGTTGGTATATTAACATTACATTACGGTTTTAATATTAGAAATTATGGTATTTAACTGTAATATTTAACCATAAAAGAAAACATATTTTTACTGTATTTTTCACTATTTTATTCTGGCAACCACATCTGCTGTTTTTTTTACCGTAAATTTTAGGGATTCATTTTTACAGTTTACCTATTAACATAAATGTGTGTATATATAGCGCATCAAATATGGTAAATATTAGCTCACACAAGTTCACTTATAACTCATAAGAAACATCGAGGTAACAACAAACATGTTTGAACTTTAAGTATGAGTTTTGTTCTCATATTTTTCATCTTTGATGTGTTCCACGTGTTAATCAATGTTTAGATTAAAACCAACTATTACATTAAACCTGTGTCTCTTTGAAAGACTTGGATTAAACTGCTTTATTTATATTAATTACCTTTACAGTGTTTTTATGAAGGTTTGGGTTAATTTTAATGGAGTGACCGAAATCTCTGTGTTTCGTTATAACGTCTTTATTTGTGTTTCAAAGATGAATGAAAGGCTTATGTACAAGTGAGTGACTAAACGGTAGCAACATATTGAGTGAACTCTCACTGAAACATTAAATGAATAGTTTTTCTAAGCCGACTGGAAAACCCATTCCACCCTTAAATTTCTGTATTCACATTACTGTGCTGAAGTATCATTTCATTAACTTTAAGGTCAGAATTAAAATAGAGGGACATCCTTCTGTTGAAAGAGGTTTAAGTATGCATTTATTATTAATACATTTACTTAAACCATCTAGATTCTCTCTTTGAATCACACAAAGGTGAATAGCAGGTTGATCTATTTAACACACTGGAGTAGCAATGACAGCTGACAGTCTGGCAGCAGCATACGTCTCACTAATGTGGCCTTTGAATACATAGAGAGCCATAAAGATCATCCAGCCATTTAATATGACTGAAATACATACCCTTTTGATTCGATCTGTCACTGTTTGTCAAGAGAGGTTCACATTGTAAATAAAAAAAGCCTTTCTGTTAAATTAGACATTGTCAAGTTGCTAAAACTGTCTTTTTCTATTTATTACAGCATGTTCTCCTCGCCTTCAAATTCATCCTGGCATTCGTCATTCCAGATGTTCCTAAACATATCCAAGTCAAACTAGCCAAGCTGGAGTTTGACTCCCTAGAAGCTCTTAAGAAAAGGGTGGGTATGCATTTGCACAAAATGTGACTGCCTATATTACAGACACTGACAAGAAGTGCCTCAGTGCAAATAGTCATCTGCGTATATCCCTCTGTGGGCTTCACAGAGTCAACACATGTCTGTGTCAACATACGTGGTGATGCGGCAACCATTTTTTCGTGGCTCAGATAGGCAACATTAGCATGCTTTCTGATCATTAAATGATCCAGAGAGACCTACGTGCTGAGATGCTCTGCTGACATACATAGTGTGTTCAGGTAGTGTTTGCTAATGAGGTTTAGCTATTTAGGCAGATGTTTATCACCTCGTATGCGGCATAAGAAGTAGGTCACTCACAAAGAAACACAAGCTGCAGTCTGCCCAAGCAGACTTAATAATGAGGGGAAAAAACTGTTTTCCTCAAAAGACATGTTACGTGATATGTTTAGAATACAATACTGACATACTGCTTGCTGCTAACTGCCTTCTATTTTTTTTAATATATATATATTTTTAAATGAGAAATATTTTAAATAGCAGTATGCAACATTGCTGTCTTATGACCTCATTATGTTGCATGTTTAATTCAGCGAGCAGAGCTCAGTTATCATCTCTGAAATAGATTTAGTTATTTTTAAATCAATAAAACGAAAAGAAGAAAAAAAAACAATTTTAAATAATGAGGCAATTAGGAAATATTACATTAATTTGATAAAATATGTTTATTTGCATAATCACAGTTGATAATTCCAATTCAACTGATTCATCAGCTCATATTTTGAAGCAGTGTGAAGATGTTTAATAATGCAGAGACTGCTTTTTATTTTTAATAAAAACATACATTAAATATTAGCTGCTTGTTGATACCGTAGGTGAAAAAAAACATGCACCATATGTCTTTCATTTGAAAGCAGAGGAAACTTTAAAATGTACAGTACTGTGCAAAAGTCTTCGGCCACTAGTATTTTTACCAACTAAAAATGTTTTTTTCTATCTTTTGCGATAGCGTGTCGGTTCAAAAACCCACCTGGAAAGCTACAGTATATTTTACAGCTTTAGACACTCGTGTAAAAGTGCTTAAGGATGAGAATAGGCTTGCACTTAAGGATAAGGATGCTTTCAAAAGTAATGCCATAAAAAGATTGAATTTATCAATTAACTTCTATTAACTACATCAAATAAATATTTGGTAAAACAGCTTCTGTTCCTTAGGTTTCGGTAGGTTTTTTGAAGCATTTTGGAAACGTTGCCACAATTCTTCTGGATTTAATCCATCTCAGTTTGTTTTGTTACTTCATGTCATTGCAGACAGACTGGATGATGATCAGATCTTTGTGTGAAGAACTGGCTGTTGTCAGACTCCTTGTGCAGACAATAATCTTACTAAATTATTACAATTAATGACAAAAATAATGTTTGGAAATGTAAACTGATATTTCCAGCTGATACGCTACTGCAAAAGATAGAAATAACCCACTCAAAACCATTTTTTGTTGGTGAAAATACTAAGCCTAAGACTTTTACATAGTACTGTAAATACTGCAGTTAAAAATAACCTAAGAAAGGACTCTTTGAAGCATATACAGCTTCAAGAATACCACTTATTTTCAATGTTTTTTTTTAACAATGTTAACATCAATTTTTCATCAGTTTAATACACTAGTACAAATAGTGTAGAAATATTCTGTTCTGAACAAAACCAAACATATCCAGAAGCCTTAAACGCAGCATTCAAAAATTAAAATTACGCCATCATTTATGCGTATTGTTTTTTTCTTTTCCACACAGTAAAGAAAACCATAGCAGTTTGGAATGACAAGACAATGAGGACATTAGAGTAAATTTTTGGTTTTTTATCACTCAAAAGATATTTTTGTATATCTGTGACTTTAATTGTAATTCAAAGGCCAAGGTATGTGGTACTAATTTATAGTTTATGGATATGAACCTTGCCCTGCCTCAATTAGACTGCAACAGTGATTCACATTTGGAACATTCATGGTAATTCAGACTACAGTCTCTCTTCTAAAAAAAGAATGTGTTTGCTTTATTATGTAAAGTATTAGTAATGATTCCATACAATGTCTGTCAAAGCGACAGCATCGACACGCTTTAACAGGATTCAATGGCTTTATTTCTGCAGAGACGGGCCCTTGGTCGGTAAGTCCGTTGCCATGGCTCTAGTGATATGGCACAGTTGGATTGTGAATGACAATGAGCTGGCGTGTGCTGTTGGCATCCAGCATTATCCTTAATGTGGCCTTGTGTTTCCTCCCCTCACTAACTGCTGATAAGATGTGTGCGATATGGCCCCCCTTTGCCTCTTAATGCTGTGGATTATAATATTTTCCAGTTAATTTGGATACATGATGAGAACTACTCTAATAGTTTAGCATTTTTATGTGTTGGTTTTAGCAAATTGCAGCACTAGTGTGCGATGGTGTAGGAACGAAAAGTAGCAGGGGGCAGATTATAAAATCAACTGGCTTATGAATATCAATTGGTTCTACCTTATTTGCTCAAAAGCAGACGTTGATAAATATGTGCAAGACAAGGGGATTTATAATACCTGGGGGGAGCTATTTGTTTGCTCTGTCATTTATCTCAATGGCAGTTGCTTGGCTGGTGCAGGACCCCCTGAAAGTTTGTGAATTGAATTCTGCCACCGCGCTCATGTGAATTCAGTTTTTTTTAAAAGGCAGTTACATGAGCTTTAAACGTTGTGTGACTAGTTAATCTTTAGCCAATCAAGAAGGACATCCTAAACCTTTAAAGAGACAATTTATTTTTTTACTCATCATCAAGTAGTTCCAAAGCTCTATGAGTTTCTTTTTTTCTGTTGGTCACTAATATATTTTGAAGAATTCGAATAACCAAACAGTTGTTAGTAGGTTTTGACTTCCCTGTCCAATCAGTTGATCCCTAGAATGAAAATATTCATCTGAATCATGGTTCAAAGCTGTGACATAAAGTCTATTGGCTTTTTAAATAGAGGGGAGGAACACTTCCTTCCCAAATGCCCTATAAGAAATATGTCAGGACTGTTAGATATGGAAAATGATTTATGTTGATTTTCAAGAGCCTTTTTAAAATCAGGCATTATTAAAACATTCAAAATAATGAGTTGGAATTGATATGTTGCAGGCTCAGGCTACTAAGCTTCATTAGCATCTGAATATTCTCTTAAAGAACGGCAATTACTTTATAATATAAAAGCTAATACTGAGACTATATGATCCACACACTCTCGAGTTACTACAAGAAAAATAGACAACATGATTCAGTGTTTAAAGGTAGGGTAGGTGAGGTAGGCTAGCAATAGCAAGCTAACTTTGAAAGTAAAAGATTCCACCCAACGCGCTGATTGGATAAACATTTTAGGTTCTTACTCCTTTTACAGATGATATAAATACATAGAGCGCTTAAATTTGTGTTAGCGCTGTGAAGAGACCAGTGTTGCCAAGTTTGCCACTTTAACATCCTTTCTACAGGATGTTTTTAATGTCCACGGGTTAAAGCAACCCTTATATTTAGCCCCTGAAATGCAACTTTTATCAGGGGAACCCCAACAAAATCCTACCTGAACGTGATTTTTACTGGGAATCAAGGAAGATCAAGGATCATCTGTAGCTGTGGGAACGTAGGTACTGAAAAGGGAAGGCCATTCTCACAGAGAAATCAAGACAGCACATTTAATGGAATGATGAAGCACTTTGCTGACAATCTGCGATGAAGGAGGGACTCCATCGAAGTTTCATCCGTCTAACATTTCTTTTAATTTAGCAGAGAGACGCGGGTCGTAAAACACATATTGATTATGTTTCAGGAAGACTGAAGACATGATGTTTCTGGGCTTCTACCCCTTTGATTCTCTCTCACAAACTTCACCTGACACCAGCTCATCCCTCTGCCAGTGCTGTCGGTGCGTCTTCACCAGAGTCTCTCCATCAGAATGATGAACGGTAGCTAATAGCTTCAGTGGCCTTGTCCAGATCTGTTAGAGTTCAAAAGTGCTGACTGCAGTTAAACGGTACATTTGGTTGATGATATAAGACTGCAGGACCTCAGGGAGGTGCTTGGTCCAGAGGTTTAAGAGTGCTAGTGATGAGCTAGCAGCACATGACACCATTTAGCTGTGTTTCCATGTGTTCAGCAGCTTGAGAGGGTGAAGACAGCTGTCAGGAGAAAAGCTACCACTACTCTAGGGCAAAGGGACTCTGAAAATAGCGGCACTGGAAACCCCCTGTTAGTGGCCAGTGTTTGGAAAGCATACGGGGTGAACTTCAGGAAAAGGCCAAGCTGCCAACACTATTATGGAAACGTTATGGCAACTGGCGATTTTTAGCCTGGCTTTTTTTGCTGAATGAGACCTTTTAAACCCATAGCAGCTGTGTGAGTGGCTGACAGGAATAGAAAACAAAGAAAGAGGCTGACATTAAGAATGAGATGTGATTTCTCTTAAAGATGAATGGAAATGGTTGAGAATCATCTGTCTTTAATGTCAATATGTTAAAACTTGATCAATGAGTGTGAGTTGGATTGTAGATGGGTCAGACAAGGTGGCAGTCCAGAGATATGGTTGCCTTGAAAATATGTTGGTGTCTACAGTTCACATCCAAGGGTAATCCATAAGTAGAACGTGTTGATTAGAGCTGTGCCTCCATTTAAAAGGCAGATTGCATTTTGCATGCATCCTGTGTCCTGGGTTTTAATTTGCTTAATTTTAGAACTGAGAATTAATGGTTTGCCTTTTCTAACAGATGTCAGTTTGTTGAATGATGAAGGCCATTTATCTTAGAGCCTGGGCTGTCAGTTTATCACACCAGTTTAGTGAGAGTAATTATAAATATAAATAATGTGTTACAAATTAACACAATTAATCATACCTCCTGACCATTACGTAAATGCCATAATAAATATTTGGTCCCACTTTATATTAAGTGTCCATAATACCTGTGTACTTCCATAGTAACTAGATGTGTATGTAGTATGTAACCACAGTGTAAGTACACATTGCTACATAGTATCTACAGTTCTAATATTTTTGTATTAGACAACCCTCAGAATGGTGTGTGTACAAATGTGTAACAGGACATTGGTAACAACACTTTTTCACTTCACTAAGTAGCCGTGTACCAGGAATTACATTTTGTAACATGAGTATGTATAAGAGTAACTGGAACAGTGGGTGATCAGGGGGTGTAAAGTGGGTGGAGTTGGTGCACCTCTGTAACACCAGTGTATATACACGGTAACTCCTCAGGAACTGCCTACTTAATATAAAGTGTAACATTCTGGACACCAACCGTAATTTATATGTAAAGCCTATTTTACTGCCCGCTGCTGTGTAACATCAGAGTAATTACTTGCTAAATCCATAGCGATTGTTTATTTAATATAAAGTGTAATACACTAAGTGCTGTTGGTCCTGTTACACATTTGTACATTCATTACCAAAAAAACTGTTGTTACCAATGTCCTGTTACACATTTGTACTTACACATACGATTCTCTGGTTACATACTACATATGTATCTAGTTACTATGGAAGTACACAGGTATTAGGGACGCTTAATATGAAGTGGGACCAAGTATTTTTCCTACCTTTAGAGGATTTTAACATGAATAACCACCTAATGTGAGAATTGCAATTCCTTTTTTCAGGCATTGAAAAGGCTTTACAAGACCTTGTTTTTTTTTTTTGTTAAGGTGTGTTTAATGAAGGTTGAAGCTAAACTGTATTGCTAAGCAGGATTGGACAGTCCTGTTCATCAGTAAATTTTTGGGTTGGACATCGTAGATCATAGACTTCAGACCGTTTTTAGGGATTTATCTTGTACTACAGTATATGGCTCTGGGCCCCTCTATACTCTTAAGGGAGCCAAGAAGCTGTAATTGTCAGATCACATTTTGCACACCAATGGCCCAGTCTCTGACTAGTTTGATGCTCCAGGATACTGGCCTCTGTGGCCCAGTCCAAAATCCAGCTCTAGTGACAAAGAATGTTGGTTGTGTGATAGACCTCGTCAGATTCAGTCTGCTTTCGCATGATTGCCTGACCACCATCACAGGAAGTGGAATGAGTCTGAGGCAATCTGTCAGCTTGCTGAAGTCCATGAGAATGTGATATGTCCCATGTTAACCTTTAATGGTGTTAGGCAAAAGGAAGTCAAAACTTTCAATACAGCCAGCATTGCAGTGCTAAAGATAACAAACTGTGATTCAAAAAGCATCAAAATCCACTTGATGTTTTTTAAATAAATGATCATAAATGATTAGGCTTTATAGACATTATCTTATCAGTGTGACGGGACTATACACAGCTGTGCAACCTCTAATGATTTATTGACCCCGAGTTTGCACTTGAATTTAAGTAAACATGAGTAATAGTATGTTGGACTTGCAGAAGCTTGAAATCTTTTAACCCACCTGCTGATGTAATCAATACTGACAGGTCATTTTCCCATCAATTATTCCAATTATCAATTATCCATCAATTATCAGTCATCACAGTTTGTACCTGGTCTCATGGCATAAACATACTTGGGTGCACATTTTAGTGAGACACACAACACGTACCAATAAGTACATTAGTGCAATTTCCAAAGAAAAATTGAGGCACTAGAGGCAGTAAAACTCTGACACCTTTTATTTCTTTTCACACAAATTTACAGAGTTTCGATTAATGAAGCGTAATTTTCGCTACATTACTATAGTCATAACATACTATAACATTACTATAGTATGTTATGACTTCAAAACAATATTAATATCCTGGGAGATTTGAAATCTGATGCTTTTAAATATCATTGGGTATTCAAAGACAGTATGTTTATACTGTTTAAGCTAAAACAGCGTTGCATTAAAGCATTGGTAAGCTCCGGATCGAATCCCGTGTAACTACGGTTTGACAAAACAGATTAAATCTGCATAAAAGGAAGTTGAAATGGCACGGAAATGGCATCAACAAATTTCCTTTTGACATCAGTTTTTTTTTGGTGGAGCACATTTCCAACATGATAGAGCATTCAATTTTAGTAACAGTCCCTGGATATTTGTATACTGAACTGTGTAACTGATGCAACGCAATAAAAACACAGCAATACTTACCTACAGTATCTCACAAAAGTGAGTACACCCCTCACATTTTTGTGAATATTTTATTATATCTTTTCAAGGGACATTGCTAAAGATATGAAACTCTGATAGAATGTAAAGTAATCAGTGTACA
>JAUCNO010000236.1:10875732-10888181 GCA_032353835.1 Enteromius viviparus | reverse complement strand
TCTAGTTTGCTGATCCGTTATGTATGTTTTCTGTTTATTCAATACATTACCAGTTTATTCAATAAAGACAATTAACAACCTTGCTTCTGAGTACTCAGTTAACCCGACAGAAAAAGCGGGATTGTTTAAATTCTTTTGCAGTCGGCGGTGGAAACGTATGTGTTTGGCTGTGTGGGCCGTGAGGTAAGGGAACCACTGTATTAGACTATTGAATGCATATAAGCAGTCATGTATAATCTTCTCTTGTTGTTTTAAAAAGACTAAGGTCTTAGGAGCCAAACAAACAACTCCCTGTGTCTTCACACTTGATATTTCCTGAAGCTGAGGACTGAGGGCAGTGTGACTAGCCAGCTTACAACTCATTCTAATTAAGGAACAGCTTGTCACACTTTCTGACAGTGAAGCAGTCTCAGCAGTTTCCACTGGCCAAGCATGACATGGACAATATGCAGAATGTGTCTGCGTGCTCGCAAGGTGCTCTACTGACAACACACACATAGTGCGTTTCAACATTAAGCTGATGCTGGACATGTACTTGGATGAGAAGTGTGCACTAGAGACACCCCTGAAAAGCTCTTGGTTATTGGAGACACCTTGGCAGCAAAAGCGGGCAGTAAATTAGGAGCAAATACCTTTCAGCTGTAGGGGTTTGTGGGCAAGTTTAACTTCTTTCCACATTGTTTCCAGCGAAACTCTGAAGCAAGACCTCTTGTATTGTACAGAAAGCGCACAGGTGAATAATTCTAAGGTGAAATATTATCATTTTTACTTCCATAACAAGCTATACGATGACAAAAAAGTAGGGATCCCACACAAAAAAAGGACAAACGAAGTCCAGGTTTAAAGACAACATATTTCACATTTAATTCTGGACATCACCATAGCTACATGTAACTTTTAAAGACAAGTTTCAGCAACAGAACATTTATTCACTTTGCTTTTTCAAAGTTGTTTTTCTCTTTTTTTTACTTTTTTTTTTTTTTTTTTTACGTCAGTACATGGTTTGGTCCTGTAACATTTTGTGGTGGTTCTTTTCCTCTGAATGAACGTGGATCGATAATGTCAAACGCACAACACATGCACATGTCGTTTAGCTGTTTACATTAGGGTAGGACAAAGTCAGAGACTGACATTATGCATAAAGCACTGTTTTCTTTTCAACCTCCCTTGCTCTGTTTTTGACACTCATATCTAATAAGGCTATATTACAGCTATGAACAAGAAGTCCAACACTGCATTTCTAAATGTAGAGCACCATATTTACACCAATATTTACAGACTTTATTTTTAAAAACAAAAAGACAAAACAAACAGAAATACTTAAGATAATTTGGGTCAAGTGAGCCATTTGAAGGATGTACAGGTCAGAAATATAAAAACAAAACAAAATTATATTTACACATAGCTGCAACTTATAGCTTAGCTTATTGCAAATGCCCTTTAAATCTCGCAACCGATTCTTTCACACTTACAGTCCTGCAGAGCTTTGACTTATTTCTATACCAGTCGATGGTCACCCAACGGCCAACTCTTGAAGCCATATTTCCTGAAAGAGTGGCCATCCACCGAATAGAAGGCATACCATGCATTTATTTATATTATCAAGTGGCCAGGTGACAAAAAAGCCCCATTTTATCCCAACTATAAGCCAGTTAAAGGCTCACATCCAAAGCAGCATTTAAAAACAGCAGTTCTTTCAAAAAAATAAACTTTTTAAAAAATATATGTAGTACATACTTATAAACATCCCCTAAGGCCAGTCGAGTCTGAGACTGGTATATACAGTAACTCAAAGCTGAATGGTACAAGAACAACAGGGTTGAAATAGAGATTATGGGCTGGAATCGAAAATTATTTATTAAGCCAAAGAAGAGTCCTGATTAAAAAGAAAAAACTGTATTCTGTAGTACACAAACTGGATACTCTCGCTGTCTGTGGGTTTGATTTTGCTCTGGCAGAAACAGCATTGTAAAGGCTAATTACCCCCGTTGCGATTTGTATGGTATTCAGTGCATCCTAATTGTAGACTTTACTTATCCTTTAGTGCAATTCTAATTTTAAAATTTGATTAAAAACTAGGACGAACACAATAATGTGTGGGTGTATCCACAGTGCTGTCTGGTTAGCAAATTTGGCAAAACATTATTACTTTGTGGGCATGCCACAGATGGAATTATGAAATTTAACAACATGTATGAATTGCACTTAAATCCTGCAATACTGAAATATACCCAAAAAAGGTGATTTGGTGTGATGTGAATAAAGAACATTATTAAATGTATTTTAATGTTATTCAAATAAAACATTTTTTAAAAATCTGGGTTATCTATAGCCACCTTTTGGAAATAATCCATTAAAAATATCCCTTGTTATTGCAACTGATTGTCATTAACCTCAAAAGTTTATATCTAAACATTTCTAAATGGTGACATTGAAACAGTCAATAGCACTTAAAACAAAAAAAGTGTGCAAAACTCTTCAGTTTAAGACTCATCAGACAGCACTATGAATAAAAAAAAAAAAGGGGTTTGTTCTTAACTTTCACTATTGCTTTTACTGTATTACCGTCTCATTACAATCATATCAGGGCTAAAATTTACAAAACCAGTTGTGGTTGAGTTTCTTTAAGTGCTTGTTTTATGAATTGCCATGTTCTGTTCTATCATACTGTTGGTCTTAATTTAAATCTCACTTTATTAAAGGTCATTTATTTATACATACAGTTTCCACAACGTTTGACTGATTGGGTGGTGTCTGAACCATGGAATTCATATTAAGAGCGTTTCATTTCAAGGGCTAAAAAAGCAATATGAACAGGACTTGGAAAACAAATAAGTCTAATTGGGCAAAACAAATAGACACAAAAAAGAAAAGGATAGCAGCGTGCACTTCATTAAAAACCAATGGGTCCAACAGAAGAACTTAAGTTGTGAGAATGATTAAGACGACATAGAAGGCAGGTTTAAAGGTCCAGTCGGGATCAAGAGAGATCATGTACAGCTACTGGTGGAGAACTCAAGTCATTATATGCTACAAATGTGGCAATAGGAACAATCCACTCTGAGAACCAGCCGTGTGCCGTGCCATCATATGACCTGACAGCAGCTGGCCTGGGCTGAGGCACAGAGTAGCCCATCTCTGGGGCTTCGCTGGATGTTCACGGAGATGGTCTTTTCACACAGAGGTAGCTGGAGAACATTATTTTTTAAGTTCAGGTTGTTCTCCTTGACCAGGCCAAGTTCATTTAACATGACTGCCGTTTGGTCTTGATAATGCTCCATCGCCCCAACACCGCCATTCAAGGCAGGGTTGATCACTTTGTCTAGACTGTTGTTGGAGCCAATGCACATCTTCCAGGAGGACTTTTCCTGGACTTTAACGCTGGACAGGGTCTGAGGATCTAGGATAAACCGTCCACCACCACCTCCTCCAGAGCTGCGATGCTGAAACTGGGAACTCAAGCATAAACTCATGAGTTTCAGACTCTCTACCAGTTCCCCTGCATTCCGAGCTGCACTACGCGTTGAGCCAGATGAAGCATTGTTGTTGCTGCTGCGGGAACAGCTGGAAGGGCCTCCCTGTCCTTTTGTACTCCCACCACCTCCACTGCCCCCTCCTGTACTACCACCATTCCCTCCTCCCGGAGGGCTGCCCTTGTCTGGTCCCGAGTTGCCCTCCCCAGGTGGCTTGCTCTGTCCTCCGCTACTACCACCCCCATTCCCCCCAGAGTTTCCAGGCGGACCCTCACTACTGTCCCTGCGGTTCCAGCTGTAGGTGAACCCTGTGTCTTTGTCTAGTCGTCTGCGATGGCTCTCTGAATCATCATCACTGGTCTCGGAGCTAGAGCAGCTTGAACCGCGGCCCTGACTTTTGCGTCGGTGGTAACGCTTCTGAGCCGTACCAGGAGATGTCATGTTCATTTTCAACCGGCTGAGCTTGGGCGGAAGACTCTCATCCATGTCAAAGTCATCATCTGATTCACCTTCCTCCTCGAAGATCTGATTGAGCACCGGAGCGCTTTTTCGAGACGTAAGACGGTTGGTGATGGAGAGCGGTTTACGGCGTAGAACCACCTGAGTGGGCAACGGTGAAGGCTCCTGTTCTTCTTCCTCCTCCTCATCTTCTTCCACCCGAAAGAGGCAGGTTCGTTGCTTGGCTGAAGCGGATGCAAGGGGGGCCATGACCCCAGGTTTTAGGGGGTTTGGGGGCAGAGCAGAAGGTGCAGTAGAGCTGCTGGAGGCTTCGCTAATGTCTTCTCTACGGCTCACTTCCAGAAGACCTTTACTGCGGTGACCGTTTAGCAAATTCTCTGTACTGCGAGCAGGAGACTGTGGACCCCCAGCATGAGAGATGGACGAAGAGGCTAAGCTGTCCTCGATGTCCTGATGCATGTCGATTTTGGTTGGCCATGACTGCCTGCAAAAAAGAAAAAAAAAGGACACAGTCCTTGATATAAATAACCTTGCCTTAAAAAGAGTACAAAACAGCATAAGGTTGTAACTTAAGCAGGATGATATTCAGTAAAGGTAGACATTGCCAAAAACAACTTTTAAAGACAGAAGCTCTGGAGATTGCCTTAGGAAAACAGCCCAAATGTTAATGACAGTCCTTGACAAAAGCCAGACTTCCTTCTTGTGCCAAGCACTCAAACAAGGAACATGGTGATTTACAAGATAACTCTGAATTCTTACTGTAACTCGATTTTATTGTCTTTTCTTATGTTTTATCTTGCTGCTGGAGTATCATTTGCACAGCACACTTTCAGGCAAGTTGCTATGGAGAGATAAACTCTGCTAAGGTTTTTGAAACAAAGTAAATCAGTGAAACGTAATTCCAGCACAGTCTGTCTGGTTGTCATAACCACATAAACACTCTTTAAACAATGCAAACAAATGCAGCAAATGAATTGTAAGGATGAACAAAAGCTTAAATCACACTTCTGCTAAGACAGAACTGTGAAGAAAATCTGTTAAGGAGGATGCAAGGCAAAACTTGTGACAACCTTGGTAAAATGTTGCCTACAAAGTCAGTTTTTGCATAGCTTGTTTTGTTGCATTAAGTGTTTCTAGGATATAATGAAATGGACCTCAAAATCTGACTTGCTGTGTTACAGGCCTGATGAGAATGGATTGTAAACACTCTCATATCTGTTCATCATTGAAAAAACAATTACAGAATTACTGCAATGACCTAATAAGGTTCTTGCTAATGCTGCTGTCAGTCTGCGCATGTGGAAACCTCTGCATAATATCAAGAGTCAACCTCAACCTCATACATCAAAATAACATTCTAGTCAGAATTTATACTCTACTGCTATATTCTGCACTACGATCAGGTACATACAGCATATGAACTCTCTTTCTGTCCATGGAGGGCACACTGATTAACAAAAACACTGCAATTGTGATATGGGTTTCCTAAAGCCAAGGTCGAATTACATGACTCTGATAAAGAATCTGGGAGGCTCAGTTTGCTTTTCCATTCAGGTTATACATATTGATTCCGCAAAAAAAGAATTTGAAGACTCTTCCCCTCCCAACATCTTCCTCTCCTACTTCACTTTCCCACCACATCCTCTCATTGCTTCCACTCCCTGCTTCTTTCAAAAAGCATCCGCAGCCTCAATGCTTTTCTAGGTCAGTCCAAACCAATTTCAGCCTCATCTTTTAAACACATTTGTCACCCGGTGCGGTGCTCAGAGGATGTGCTGGCTGTCCACACACAGCATGGAGAACAGACATGGATTCTGACATCCAGCAGAGCTGACCTCTCACAACCTCTTATAGTGAATCTGGTCCCTTACTGCATGCAGACACCTTCTTATAGGCATCAAACCTGCAGATAGCCTGCCTGCGTACACCATAGCATGGCAGGCAGATTTAAAGTGGTTTGTTTTTTAACAATAAGAGTAATGCTATCGAACATACTATGGCAGAAGCCGAGTAAAAATTGGAAAGGAATTTTAATCACTTTCTCTACTTTGGTACCAGTTCAGCTTTGTTACTAGTTGGCACAAATGTAGAAATCTTCAAGTAATTGGGTTTTTAATTCCATTTGCTTTGATGGCACTTGCAGTAAGGAATTCTTAAAATTTCACTAGAATGAAAACCTCAAGGATCCACTGTCTGACCTTTCTAAAAATATAAATCCAAGCAAAAAGAAAAGGGAACTAAAGACATTCCACAGGGTGACCATGGTATTCTACAATAAAGGAGGTTACACTCCTTTCCTCCACCAAACTATTTTATTTCTTGCTCTCTTTTTATTATGTAACATATGACAAAAAACAACAACTGGTTGTAATTGGGAATGGGTACATATCACAAAAATGTTTCAAATACCAAGTTTTCATATTGTAAAAAAACTAAAAGTAGCATTCCCTTGACAAAACACAAATAAACGACAGTTAAGATACAGCAACTCCCATGAGGTACCTGAAGTGGGCCTTGATGTTGCTGGGGCTGGAAGAACGAGGTTGCACCTCTTTCTCCTGCTTTTCCCTCAGGATCCGTTCAGCCAGCAAGAAGTATGTAGCAGTGATGTGGTTGTACTTGTTTGTCTCCAGGGCTCTGGAAGAAGAGCAAACAGAATGGACAAGTGAGGAGGAGATACAGATAGTGTTTGAGAGAAAAACACCAGTTTAGGCAATGCAATCTGACATGCCAATAACTAGTGAAACTCCAGGGCTCTAACAACTAGATACCCAAGTGCCTTCTACCAGTTCAAAAGGTCTTGTATAGTGCCCCAAATTTTGAACACCTGAGACTAAAACAACTATGAAGAATCCCAGATAACACACTGTCCCAATACAAATGGGACATTCTTTATCCAACTTTTCAAGGTGGTGAGTCTGGGCATGTTAGCAGTGATTGCACTGCTTCTTCGGGGATTGCATATTAACAATTGAACAAATTAGTTCAAATTATGTAGAGACAATCTTTTGGCGAGGCTCAAATCCACTTCATGGCCTGTGTTTATGGCTTAGAATTTATGGAAATATCGTAAATAGCAACACATCTGTTGTGATTTTTGGGTTAACTTATATTGCTTGTGTGTGTGTGAAACAAGAAAATTGTAGAAAAAAAAAAGAATGACTTCTTTAAAATATTTTGAAGGGTTCCTTTAAGGCGGATTGACTAGTTTCTCATAGTGGGTTCCCCAGCTGCTGCGGAGTGGGATCAAAGACAAAGAAAAGACTGATGGGTGCTTTGAACCGTCACCCAGCATGCATCTTTCTACAAGACTGTACAGTGGGAGTCTTCAGCACTGTTCGTTTCATGCTTCACTGACAGTGAGATGAACTTATTTTTTAACACTTTTGAAAAATGGTAACCTACTACTAATAAAACCATTCTGTCTTACAAGAGCCTAGATGGACACAAAAGTAAAATAAAAGGTGCTTTTCCATGCCACAGAAGAACCTTTTTGTCTAAATGGTTTCATAAAAAAAACCTTTAACATCTGAAGAACCTTTCGGTTTCATAATATGTTCTTTGCGGCGAAAGAAGGTTCTTCAGATTATAAAAAGGTAAGAAATATATGGTTCTTTAAAGAACCTTTGACTCGATGGTATTGCATATAGTGCTTACTTGCATACGTTTTGAGCCTAAGATGTTAGCTGATGTATAACTTGACAGAAACTGGATTGAACACTCTATATCTAAAGCTACCTATCCCCTGTCCAGCTGACTCAACTTGAAGTAAGCTCTGACACACTTTACACCAAATTCTTAAAGCTGATTACACAAACCTGGAGACCCTTTCTAAAGTAGTCTTTCATTTCATGACAGTCTTGCTTAAGGAAAATCGCAGAATGACAAAGAGGCATCTCTTCTGTGGGAAATGCTGTACATTAGCCTGAGGATATCCCAGCTTCTTAACATTTTTCTCACAAGCCTACAACAAGCCTTACTCGATGATGGCTTCTCTGTCTGCGATGTCTCCCAGCACCATGCGTTGGATGATGCTGTTGTGCTCCTCTTCAGACAAATTCTTGTGAGACACCAGTGGGGTGTTGTATTTGGTGGCTGGAGATGGGTCCACTCCTTGAAGCCATGCGTGGCTCTCGATCTCCTCCAGTGATGCTCGCCTCTTTGGATCCCTTTGTAGCATTCGGTTTATTAGACTGTAAGGAAAAGAAAGAGAAGATGAGGATGCGGCAAAGTTAGTTCAATCTAATATGTATATGGGGGTAAATGTGCAATTATATTCAGATTATTTATTAAGTTCTCATGTTTCATTGGTCAAACTACTATTTCACATAACACTTAGCTAGATGCTAGAGTTACTCCACCCTAAAATAAAAATTTCATCATTAATCACTTACCCCCATGTGGTCCCTCCTTTACTCATATTAAAAAGCAAACAAGGAGTGCAATATGCTTGAGGTGTAGCTGCCACAAAGGGCCATTCTATCATTAGCTGAAGAGAAGCCAATAACACTTGTATTAGCTGACTGAATATGACTTGAGTTGCTGTTGTTGTGAGAAGCCGCTGAGGCAAAGTTCGACCGGGGGGCATCAGCATTCAGCACACGTACGTGGCAAAATTACAGCCCAACCACCATGAAAGAGCCGGGGAGATTCAGCGGACTTACAGCGGCAGTCTGAAAATCATCACTGCTGAGCTGCAGAAGCAGCCCAGCCTGCTCTAGTCATTATCTGAACTCAAGAAATTTGTTAAGGCAGAGAGAGAATAAATAGATATGAGAACTGGCGAGAGAATCTGCCTTGTTTGTCTCCCCTTGAATATGCTGCCGGGGTCTTATCAACAGACATTGTATCTGAAATTTCCATTACAGTGCCAAAAATGGGATTCAGAACAACAGGAGGCTTTTAGAACAGAACCCAAGTGATTAAAGTCACAATTTCCCCCCCGTAACAATATGATAGGGGAGAACACTGCGAGTTGTCAGGATGACATTTCCTCTCCAGTGTCTCAAAAATAACTACAGTCATTGGGCATTCTGGCAACAACAGCTGTCATTAGGGTAACGTAAAAAGAGTGTAATTATCAAAGGCTGTGGGGCAAAGTAATGGGGTCCAGATGTAACATTTCAATATGAACATTAAAAAGGCCAAAAGAACAAACTATGCACTGCATTGTAAATCTAAAGGGTTTGGATTAAATGATGTCTCGGATTTCCTGTAATGAAGAAAAATAGTTTACTAATATTCTGCTGAAACATTTAACGGTGTTTCTTCATACAGATATAGTTCATATAGAAATTACTTGCAGTAGGCTTGCTGTGATAAGACTGTGTTGGCGGTCAGATATTTATTTAAACTGTAATTTATTTGTATATGCGGTGCCTTTAAGCTTTCTTATTCGTTTGGTTAATAAACGTTTTATATCGTTCTATATTCAGCTCTATCTCTGTCTTCTTTGGTTCCACAGTGTTTGCTGATTTTAAGATTTGAAAACCTAGATTGTTTAAACTTTCTCCAAGTTATTTGTTATTTTATATCAGGCATATCCTATAGAATGCTGTATTTAAATTTGTTAATTAACAAATGTGCGATGTGCGACCCCCATTTAGAGGGAAAATTTTTAACCCTTCCCCTTTCCACTTCCTTTCAAGGGGAAAAGGGTAGGCAAAGGGGTACAAAATAGACTTGGAATTGGGCCTAAGTAATAGATGTATTTAGTTGTTTCTTGAACTGATGCCAAATTGACGCTGGTTAAAAAGTAAAAAAAAAAAAAAATGCTCACAATGTTTTTACGAGCTATTTAAAAAAAGAGGCAACCCAATGATACCAGTATTACTGGTGTTAACCAGTGGGGAAATTTCTTCATCACAACCCTACCTTGCATCTGCCTTGAATGGAACACATTTGAAGGATTTGTGCGATTGCAAACCATCTTTTTAAGAAAATCATTACCTTTCTTATATCCTATGAAACTGGTCTTGTATTTTTCTGATTTAATAAAAAGAACTAGGTCATGCAAATGTTGTGATAGTGTATCCGTATACACTGGTAATGAGGTCTGTTTTTGTTTTACTAAAAATAACCATCTCATAAGAGACATTTCTTCATGAATTTGATTACACTGGTCAATATGCATGTTGTTTTCGCACACAGCCTGTCAGGACAACCCTGATATCTCAAAGGTTTAAATGATTAAATGATGTTTCAGTATTCTGGTCATCGAGAAAAGGATGCTTAAGTTTACTAATATGCTACTGAAAATCTCTTGAGAATTATTTGTTTGTGCTGCATGCTTTTTGATTCATCGAAAACCACTGGATTACAAGATGCATTTGTATCGGATGACACTGGTCACATTGTTTTAGATATATTCAAAAAAACTGGGACATTGGGAACTGGGAGTTGTTTGTGAATCACTGGTCATGAGGTTTGCTTTTGATTCACTAAAAAGAAGCACAGTTTCTTTATGAATTTGGCTACACGAGTAGCCAATTGAATTTGGCTGTTGTTTTTGCACACAGCAAGAAACGCTGTTGTCAAATGCAAATCTGTTTTCCACTCACATTCCTGATTCCTTATGGCAAAGGAGGAAAAAAAATCTACCTCCTCCGAACAGAATCAGTCAATAGAAAAAAACGGCACTTAGATTCATAGCCAACTATTTACTTTCAGTCCGTCACCGTTTTTAACACATCGTTTGTCTATGAAATATTCAATAGAAGTTTCCATTTCTGCACTCCACACAGCATCTGCTGCAGGAAGAAATGGCTAGAGAGCTTTATCTGAAAGAGCTATATTCCTTCTCTGTGAGGATACATGGTCTTGCCGCAATCTGGAAATAACAATTACATCTCGTTGCTAACCTCTCCGAGAAGGTCATTTAACTACTTAAAATGTTCTTATCAGCTGAAGACAAAATTCCACAAAAGCTAGAGTTGAGTAGTTTGATAAGGTGAGGAACTGTCTCTCAGCTCAACAGCTTGAATTTTAAATGCAAATCAAATGTGTGAAAACAGGGGTAGTTGTTTAATGAGAGTGAGAATATTATGCAAGCAGGCAGTGACTAAATTAATCTGCTTGACACGGTCGCCTTAAAATACCCGGCCTGAAAAGCCCCGAGGAAAAACTAAATCCAGACAAAAAGAGCTTAAAATGGAAATCAGAGAGTCTCTGACAAGCTGCAAGATAAAATGATGAGTAAATAGAATCTAATGTGAAAAACACTAAAATATGAAATGATAAAATGCTGTCAACATTGCATGAAAGAAAGAGGCCATTCATTTGGTAATTTAACTACATCCGAATGCAAAAAAAATAATATTTGGATAAAAAAAAAATTAAATCAACAATTTTCTGACCCTTTAACTCCAGCACTCTCTATTGTAATTCAATATTATCAATTTTGAATGTCTTAGAGCTCTCTAACACGTGCGTTCCTTACAAACAAACAAAGACAAAAAAAACACCCCACTACATGCACTGTGTTGTCATAGCACTTGCATGTTATTGCTCTTAAAAAAAAAAAACAAAAAAAAAAAAAACTACCTGCAAAGCTACAGTACTGTTCAAGGTTTTAGACACTTGTGTAAAAATGCTGTAAAATGAGGATACTTTATCAATTAACTTCTATAACTAAACTAAATCACGTAACTAAATTAAATAAAATATTTGGTATTACAGCTTTTGGTGAAACAGCTTCTGTTCTGAGGTACACTTAACCTTAGTTTTTCATCTTGGAGATGTTGCCACAGTTCTTCTTGATTTATTCCGTCTCAGTTTGTTTTGTTACTTTATGTCATTCCAGACAGACTGGATGACGATCTGATCTATGTGTAAAGCACTGACTGTTGTCAGACTCCTTGTGCGGACAATAATCTCACTGTAGTATTACAATTAATGACTAATATAATGTCATATATATATAACTAAATGTATATTCCATATAATATTCTCAGTGCCATTGCAGTCCGAAAGACATAAAGACATAACAGGCAGCAAGATGTCTGCCCTCCCAAACTCTTAGAAAAGCACACTACTCCAGTAGGGTTGTGAAGGTAAGGTTGTTTGTTAGCTTTTACTCGTTTATTCACTTTTGAATAGCTTGTAAATTCCTGTGCGCGCATTCAAATTAGTGGCAATGTGGCGTCAAAACAACAAATTCACTTACATTACACATAGAATGTTTCAATTATTAACAAAACACTTTCAAAAGTCTAAAACATGTTTAAAGCAAACACTTTAGTACTTTGTTTTTCGTTTCACAATCTTTTCGCCAACTGTGTGATAAATGAAATCCGACGATTTCTGTTCAAAAACAACAAGGGCGCTTGTCAACTGCAATAAAACGTGAACTTGTGATGCCTTGGAAGTGGACAGTACTGACTTCTTTGACAAAACGTCTTTAAGGTTCAGACTGTGCTATATGTGCAGAATAATGCATGGCAATAAGGTCTTCATATATATATATATATACAGTGTATATATATATATATATATATATATATATATATGTATATATAT
>JAUCNO010000236.1:10833695-10851903 GCA_032353835.1 Enteromius viviparus | reverse complement strand
GCGAGCTTGTTGCTGCTTCTGCGACGGAGCGGAGCATCGCGATGCCGGCTCAGCATCGTGATGTCTATCGGCCATCGGTGATGGACGATGGCATCATCTATCGACCCAACCCTAGTGTGCACAGCCAATCCGTATATTTCAAAAATGATGTCAAGCAGCCAAGGCAACGATCGACTGCGCTATCCACTCCTCACTTTTCTTTTATTCCATTACAATATATGATTATCTTATGATAACGATCATGCTCTAAACAATGCTCTACACAAATGGAAATATACACTACTAAACACACTTATTTATTGTAAAAGTTCATTAATTTAAACAAATGAAAACAATAGCCTTAAAACATTACTCAAGTAAACAATGTTCCAAGGTTTCCCAACAGTCAGTAATGAAGAAACAAATTAAAAGCAGTGAGTGGTTATCTTTTCTTCTAGCCAATATTGTTGCTTTATTAATATTAATGACATAATAGAGAGAGGCAGGCAGGTCTATTAGCCTAATGTACTGTCAAGGCATAATAAAGCGATTTGTTTTGACTGTTTACATCAATACCACACCAGGATAGGACCTTGCGTTTGACTTTTCACATGCAAAGCAGCGTACCATAAGCTACACGCTTCTTCATGTAGTGCATGCCGATTCTTCAAATGCAGCCACCTCTCTTTCAGACAACAGTTCAAATGTCAGCACAGTTTCCATTAGATTGACATTTATCTTACTAAAGATATTGTGGCATAATGCGGGAGTGAAAATTTGTTTCATTTATGTTAAATTTCACTAAATATTGCCTTTTTTAAACATTAATCTTATATCTTAATAATGCTAAACTATAGCATACGTGCCATTTCATGATGTTCTGATGAAAGATAACTTCAGATCAAGTCATTTATAGCAGGCGTGAGATGCTCCGAAGTGAACCTGAGCTGTCGACTTGAGCTGAGGGACTGGAAGTGTAGAAGAAAGCTGAGAACATTCACACACACACAAGCTGCACTTCAGCAATCAGTCTTTAGGTATGCGTAGAACAATGCAGGAATGTCATGTTTAAAACAAACCGAAAGCCTTGCGAACTCTACTGTCATGGAGCCAATAAACCAACCAACCACGGTCAAGACTGAACTTACAGACCTCAGGAGCCGGTTGCATTAAAGGTTAAGACTAGTCTTAAAAGTTAGTCAGCTAAATTTTTCTTTAAGACTGATGAGTTTGTTTTTTTATACAGTTACATAAAAATGTATATTAGTCTAAGTTGAATCCAAAACAATAAAACAGATTACTCTTGGCTAACTGCTAATTGGTCGGACTAGCTCTTAAGACACTGTCTTAACACGAAAACTAAGTTTATGCAACTGGCCCCAGTGCTCATGGTCCTGGAACTCAGCTTCAAGTGTTTCCGGTATTTAGATTATCATACAACAAATCGAACCAAAGTCAACACTAGAGCTTAAAGGAAAAACATGGAAAATTTGAGCTTTGCTATAAAATAATAAATATTTAAGATTACAAGGACATAATGTTGATGCAAAGCAGCCACTATTTGGCCATCTCTTATTTAATTAACAACATCCAGGACCCAATTTTCCATGTGCTGCTTGTTACACATACTTCAGTGATCGTATCTGATCTAAAATAGGGCCAATATTTAAGACCGAAGCTCTGATTTGTTTGTCAGAAGCAGGTATGACTCCCTGCATAAAAGCCCTGTGATTACACAAACTCGTATTAAAATTAAATGCATGGCATGCTCATCTAATAATCACATAGTCTGTCTCTGAGGCTGATGATTTAAAAGCTAGCTAAACACAGACGGTTCTACACAAATATTAAAGTCTATTTTTAGCACCAGTCCAGGCTTGTTCACACACAGCTGTACAGATAAACAAAGTTGCTTTTTGCACACAATGCATATGGTGTTGATTTTTACACTTTCAGAAATTATTAATTAAACAGCCTCTGAATTTAAAATCAATAATTAATTTAGAGTCTTTTCAAAAATAAAAAAAATAAAAAATTATAAAAGAAGCGTCTACATTTCAATAAAGATTTCATGACTGAAATCCAAAAGATGTATACAGGTGTTCAATGACTGTGGGAAAAATTTGAAAATCCTGTTTTGCATGGATTCCCTGACAAAGACTTGTTCGGGTTTTAAATATGTTAGCTTTGAGTGAAGAGTTCAAAAGTGGCATCTGAAGGAAACCAAACAAGAACAAACATGTCAAGGTATGATTCAACATTTTCATCAGTCTTTTTAATACGATATCATCAAGCATCACACTATCAATCAACTAAGTGAAGTGGAAAAGTCAAATTCCTTTCATCGTTTCAAATGATAGAAACTTTCACAAGCCTGTTTTGTCCCATTCGTTTAAAAGCTCATTCATTTGTATTATAGCAGATGGCTTAAAGGATGGGTTAGGATAGTCAAGTATCTAAAATTGCAATCTGATTCAAGGACAAATGAGAGATACAAGAGTGTAAAAGGTGTTTCAATAAAAACACCTATCCATAAAAAATATATCACAAGATTACAAATAAGCTGCTGGCATATACAGTATGTTTTACTCTTACGAAATGTATTAAGTCGGGCGCCTTCCTGATTGTCCAAATAAACCCTGGAAATGATTTAATGATGTTGAAAATGAATCCCACTGCTCATCACTTTTATGAAGATGGAGAGGCCAAGGTTAGGACATCTTATCACTGCCAGTCATAAGTATTTTGTCAATGCTAGTAAACCCATTAGCTAAGTTCAGCTTGAATTAATGAACGGCATAACACCTAATGTCCATATTAGGGGTGGGCGATATAACCAAAATCTTCTATCACGGTATAAGCGATTTTCTACCTTGATAACGATATATATCACGATATAGCAATTTGTATCTAAAAAAAAAATTTAAATAAAAATTCAAACACAAAGAAACTGTTTCCTATAACGTAATTTTAATTTTATTTAAACTGAATTGCAGCAATACTTTAAGTAAAAAAACAACAACAACCATACTGTTTACTGTAAGTTTAATGCTTTTTTTTCCTCAGAACAACATGTATTAACATAGTGCCTGACAGTATACCATTTTCCCTGGGACATTCTAAAACACTTCTTGTAATAATCACTAACTACTGTCAAAACAACGAGCCCATGTTCGACAGATAAAGTGAATAATATCACATTAAGCTGTTTCCTTATAATGGACTTTTATGGGGGAGAAAACGGTTAACGTGATATTATTCACTTTATCTGTCGAACATTGGCTCGTTGTTTTGACAGTAGTTAGTGATTATTACAAAGAAGGTTTGACAGAAATTCGGGCTTCCCTGGTCAGTTTTTAGGTGTGTTAAGCCACATTAAGCATGTTTAACATTAAGAGTTTTAGAATGCCCCATTTCCACCGCTTGCTAAAACGGTGCTCTCGCATACCTTGCAAATGACGATAGTCTCATTCATATCGCTGAGGTTTGTCCAAGAAGTCGCTAGATTTGTCTCTAGTCACTTTTTGGGAAAAAATGTCACAAAGGGGGTCTAAAAAGTAACTACAAAGTCGTTAAGTTGGCAACACAACCTCTTCCATTGTCGGAGATAATGTGTATTGCGTGGTTATGTAACATGCAACGTCACATGATCTTAACCGCGGTTAAGACGATAGACCAAAATCTTTACCCGTTGACAAGTTTTTACCGGTATACCACCCACCCCTAGTCCATATTTCATTGTAACCTTATAACCAAATATAGCTCAACAAACAACCGTTTATGCAGAGCAGTAGATGCTACATACACACACACAATGTAAGGCTATTTCCCCAAATTTCAGCATCAGTATAATTACAGCATTTACCCTGGTTTCACTTAAAATTTTATTGCAGTTGAGCTGAAATGCAAACATTTGCAATTCAAGTAAATAGACGCAAGGATAAACCTATTAGATCTTGAGCTATCCCTCTCCTGGTGTTTTCATTCACATTACAAGAAACTACCACAAATACCACAAGGACAGTTACAACTAGTGTTGGGCAATATATATTGAACGATAATTATGCGCATTTCATCAGTAAAGCCGGTTCTTTGATTAGCGCTAAATCTCAGTCAGCTGTTTTTAAATGCAGCACCACTTTATGAACAGAGCCGTAGATAACTGACAAGCTGCGCATTGAGTTTCGCGGGTGATTCAATGGCGCAGCTTCTCAGTGATTTATGGCTCTGTGTATAAGTTGGTGTTCCTTTTAAAAACAGCTGACAGAAATTTAGCGCTAATCAAAGAACCGGCTTTACTGATGAGATGCGCATAATATTTAGTTTGAAATACAACGCCCAGCCCTAGTTACAACGTGTGCTAACTACATGCAACACGCAATAAAAAGGTATCTTTCCCATTTTAATCAGATATTTGTCGCGACGGCGACATGCAAAATTTCTCTTTTTAGAAACGGTTTCTATTTCTGCGACGAAAAACTGTGAACTCACTGCGATCCAACAAAGGTGTTCCATAACAAAGATGGCATCAGTCAAAACTTTGTAAACATCAATTTCTTTGCACTTCCAGAGAGAGCCCGCCCCAACATGCTTCTGATAGGCTGTGATACTTGATACTCTGTCGCGTCACGTCTAGTGTGGACAACCAAATTCCTTGTTGCTGGAATCTTGTCGCGTTGCATATAGGACACAGGTTAAGGTCTATTCACACCAAGCAACTATAAAGATAACTATAAAGATATAGTTTTAAAAATTTAATTGTTCTAAAAATTGACAGCTAATCAGTATCCATCCTGCTGTAACGATCTGGTGGATTAAAGCGGCAGATGAATAAACAGACGATATCATTTGCTGGTGTGGACAACATTAATATGGTCATCTTTATAGTTATCGTTGTTCATGTGAATAAAGTCCAAAATACACCGGTCTGCATGGTCCATTTCTTGTTTTACAGAGATCTTTCCAAGAGCACAAAAAAGGTATTAAACAGGTTTCCCAGCCAAACACTGAACAAATTATTATCGATTAGGAAGTGAAACCAGAAATCACCTCAGCAGGAAACCCACCGGCATCAGAGCACAATGTCTATTTGATCACACTGACAGTGTCAATAAAGAGTGTTTAATCAGGGCTCCAGCAGGGAAGCTCAGCTCAAACAAAGAACGGATTAACTGTCCTACCACCTGCCTGTATAAGGACTGGAAATAAAATTAACTAAAGACGATGCCCCAACAACTGCAGTGTTGTGACATATAGTTGCCATACAAATGTGTACAGAGACACAGTACTGGTAAGGTTTAACTGTGCTATCTGTGCAAGGGTGCTGGTATAACTCTGCACCATGCTGCATAAATTAAAGCTTTTCAGTGCAATCACAACTTTCTTCTATGGTTATAAGGTTTTTTGGTAACACTTGCTCACTATAAATGATGACTTCTCCCCTCAATAAATTCCTAATTTGCTGCTTATTAATAGTTAGTAAGGTAGTTGTTAGGTTTAGGTATTGGGTAGAAGTAGGGATGCAGAATAAGGTCATGTAGAATAAAGCATTGATGCTTGATTACTACTCATAAATTGCTAATATTCTAATAATATGCATGCTAATAAGAAACTAGTTACCATTTTAAATGTTACACGATTAGGCACCCCAACAACACATGTATATTCATTTTTGGATTTGCTACATTTAAATGTTACTATGAATAAAAAATTATTTGTATGTATTTTTTAATTATTAAAAAATGAAAATTTAAGAGATTCTGCATTTAAAAATGAGAAAGTGAAATAGATTTTTTACAAATCAATGACATCAGCAGGCATTTTTTTTTGAGTTGATGGTTTAAGATGCTCAGGGCTCTTACCTTTGTTACTCTGTATTGGCCAGTCAATGGACTGAAGCTTTGCATGCCCCGACATGCCTAACACCTCTCCCACCTCTTAGCCTTGGTTAGATCTCAGCCTGCATCAACTTGCATGCTTGTGTTCATTATCTTGGGGAGCTAACACGGCAATGATGAAAGGAATCCGCCAACGCATTTCAGGAATCCATGGCTTAACAATCCAGAACTTGAAGCTCAAATGACAGTTCTTCTGAATAACTGACAAGAAGAACTGCATTTTTGAGTATCTAGGGTTAACAGGTTTGTTCTGACATGTTTTCTGATGAAGAGGTTAAGCTGTGTTTTTGACAGAAGCATGGCAATGCCTTACAGTGACAGATAGGGGTTGCACAGTTCACAAAACCCACGTTTCGGTTTGTATCACGGTTTTAGGGTCAAGGTTTTCGGTTCTGTACGGTTCTTGTTATTTTTTCCTTTTAATCTTTAACACTCCAGAAATGTACTTCAGCAAAAGATAGCTTAATTATCCACAATTTAGGATACAATAATAAAAAAGTTATATAATGTAATCATTCATAAACTGAATTGGATGCGTGTTGCACAATACTTGCATACAGTCGCAGTTCTATCTATGGTTATATTTCCGCTGTCATCAAAGGTAATAGAGCGCGGATCGGTCTGCATTTTTCTGTCCCGAGCCCAGCCCGCTTCCGACAGAGCTGTAACCAATTTTTTTTTTCATACTAATGACACATGCACTTTTTTTGTGTGGAAAGCCCGCTTTTACTAAGCAACTGTAGGAAGGCGTTCTGAAATGTCAACAGATGTGAGCATCAGCACACAAGGGACAAAAAGTGGCGTTATAACACAGACGCACATTCGCGCTAATGTCCTTTCTAAATATCTGTCCGAACTGTATCCATCCTCTAATAGATAACCTGAAATGTTCCCACACACCAGAGTTGGGGGGGATAGTAGGAAACCAAAATCTGAAGAATGCCTGCCAGAAGGGCACCAGGGATTTACAAATTTTGTAAGCCCTGTGTATATTAGAAACCTACCTCTCTATTTTTATGCCATTTTTCACACAAATATGTTGAGCACAAAAGTTGCCCCATTTTTTGCATGTGGTGGATGGCATGATAGTAATTCATATAACCAAATGTGCAAATCCCATTGTTTAGCTTGCACTTTTTAATGTGATGAAAAAAAAAAAAAAAGAAAAGCTTCAGAAAACAGAGTCGGGCTGAATACCTAAACAAACTTGCATTCAGCAAACGCTGTGCCAGCTTAAAGGCCAAAGTATACTTCGGTCGTCTGCATTACATCATTTCATCACCAGGAGGGCTCGCATGGACTGTCCGCGTATGCGCGAGAAGAATGCTGAAAGAGTGTGAGTGAATTGGTGGCATTGTGCATGTATTGAGCTCGCCCATTGAGTATACTTTGCGGCTGTGTGCGAGACGGAACGCGGAAAGTGAAGTTTACCACGGTTGAGTCTGCCTACACTGGACGTAATAAAGCAACCATTAAAAACCATTGGAATCTTAAAAAGAACGCGGCAGCAGTTTCTCATCAGAGATTTGTTATGTTTGTTATTGTTATATGTTATTGTTATCATACCACTATCGCGAGGATATCGTCAAGTCTCACCACGAGATCTGGTCACACCCCTAACTCTTACTTTTAGCATGGTGCAAAGACAGTTTCCTCAACCGATCATGAGCATTGTGCCAAATAACCTCTTTAACACACAATAAAAATCACTGTAATCCTAAAACAGTTTTTCAAAACACTGACGTAATATTGAGATAAAACGCAATTGGATAAATGCCATAGGCATATATTTGTTTTGAGTCAGAATTACTAAGCAGGGGTGCATTTCCCAAACAACGATGCAACTGGTCGATTTACCACCATAGTACAAAACATTGTTTTGGAAACAAACTAGCTAGTCACAACTGTTTTCCGAAAACAGTCGCATCTCCGCTGTTTCAAACACATTAGTTCAACAACATAGGGTCATTGTTAATGATGTCACACGCATGTGGTTGAGAATAACTTATGTTATTTAACTGATTAGAGATTCCTAAGATGCTGCTGTATTGAACGTGGCACCTATTGACTAGTTTACACATTTTTTTTCACTGTCATTATGCTTTGATCTTTGATTCATCACTCATACGTCACACACAGCAGGGTTCCCTTAGCCATTTATGCACATGCACACAGTGTTTAAATGGACGTGCAAAACTCCATAATTAAAATGCATTTTATATTTAGATAGAATGGAAGATAAAGATAGTAATGCTAGCTTTCTTCTTATGCCCAAGAGCAAATTTATTAATATAAATTATATTTCTTCCTAAAAAAGAAATTCTAACCACAGGTGCAAAGCTGTAGTTCCGATTATGTACGTTTGTGACGTTGACTGTGAAAGTTCGTTTGAACTATGTTTTCGGGAAACATCTAATCAATGAATTATGCTGGTAACAAAGGAACTTTTGAGAAACACACCCAAGAGTAACTATCCAGAGTTACAAACACTTACCCACAGCAGGTGCATCATACTCATCTCCCAGCAGGATCTCAGGGGCAGAATAAGCCAGCGAGCCACAGCTGGTGGTCAGCTTCTTTCCCGGCTGAAACTTGTTACTGAAGCCAAAGTCGGTGAGTTTGACCAGGCCCTGCTTCTCAAAGAACACCACATTCTCTGGCTTCAGGTCACGGTGAACCACATGCAACCGGTGACAGTACGAGATAGCATGCACGATCTGGGCAAAATATTTCTTGGCCAGCTCTTCGTTCAGTCCCTCCTCATGCTTCATGATGTAATCAAACATGTCTCCACCATCACCGAGCTCCAAGATCAGGTAGAGCTTGGTCTGTGTGTCGATGACCTCGTAGAGCCGAACGATGTTGGGGTGCTGGACCAGTTTCATACAGCGGACCTCCTGGAACAAGTGACCAGTTGCGACCGTGTCGAGCTTGGTCTTGTCAATTACCTTGACTGCCACTTTTTCGCCGGTGAAGACATGACGTGCTAGTTTGACCACGGCGAAATGGCCACGGCCGAGCGTCTTGTCCAGGTCATATAGTCCAGCGATCTTTCCGTCGTACCCACGCTTGATTCCCGCCATGATTGCAGGTCCTCCGGTGGGATGGAGGGGGAGTGGCCCCTGGGGGAGGGGTGGGGCTTAAACCGGAGGAAATATCCAGCTCACTTCAGCACATTGGCTGGTAACAGCAATCCCATGATGGCAGGTTCCTGATAATCAGAGATACATAAGCAAGAAAATTAGTCATAGGAACACAAACAGTCATAAAGTGATTAAAGCCACAATTATCATTTTATAACATTTGTAATCTTGTATGTTGACGTCAAATTGAAGACCTTTAAGCTCTGTTTGGCCCAATGGTTTTTCTAGTGCAATTGCACTAACCAATTTTAGCCCATGGGCTAGCAAATTTGCTAAAGGTCCTTCCACTCTTTCCTTATCTCTAAATATTGCTGCTCAGGATTCTTCACCAAAGACGAATATTACATATTAGGCCCATAAAGAGTCAAAAGCATTTCTGAAATAAAATGTGACCCTGAAAATGTGTAAGGATTTTTGGCAGAAAAAAAATCATTTTGACCCATGCAATGTATTTTTGGCTATTGTACATATACTAATATATCCGTGTTACATAACTTTGTTTTTGTGGTCCAGGGTCACACATGTTATGTGTGCAAAATCTACTAGTCATGCTTGTTTAACTGTATAGAGGTTAAACAGTTAGAACAATCAGAATCAAACATTGCATAGAGTAGTAGCAATAAAGTAACCAAAGAGTCTATTTTAACTATTAATTCCAGCTGCAGTAATAAATTATTCACATGTTTATATAGACCAATAGCAGATTTCATTGAAAATCAGAGTACTCCCATCATGCCAAGCCACGGAGTTATTCCATTGCTACAAGCCTTCAACATGGACCACCATAGATTTGTATTGATTTCTTCTCGTTAGTAAAAAAAAATAAAAGCCACGAGTCTGGCAAGTAAGCTTGTTCTGCAGAAGAGAGGCTACCTCCTAAAAGGGCTGATTCAATTTTAGTGGCATTAACCTCTGCCAGTGCTGGAGATGACATGCATGACTTTCACATGTTCGTACCCTTCTTTTTATTCTCTATATCTCCGCAAATCACGCCACGCATGAGAAAGTAGTATAAAATGTTGCTAAAACACATGCACAGCATTTTGAATTTTCAGAAGAAAATTTGAATGGTGTTTGCATTCAAAATTGATGCCATGGGTTTCAGAGATATTCTAGGTTTTCTATGATATTCTGGATCCTACATATGGCTTTTCCCCCCAATAGTGTCAGCCTTATAATATAGCTTTGACTGACATTATTAACCAGTATACAGAGTTTTCTATTTAATCAGTCATGCATTCTTTCATACATTGATCGTATCAATAAATTTCATCTGGTTACCACCAGAATAGCACTAAAAACCCCAATAGGAAAAAGTGTTCCTAGCCTAATTAAGTAGTTTTGCATGCATTATTACATTTCTTGCGTAACATCTATACATTCTTAAGCTTGACGTGTGGCATTTAATGACATTGTAATGCTAATAGTGTGTTGTGAAAACTTACAAGAACAATTCTTGGGGTTAATGGAATTTTTGCAACTCAATATATTGTGCATTTCTCTTTTTTAAATGTATAGTTCTCCCAACAATTTTAACTAACTCATCAAAAAGATTAATTTATGACAGAATTTTAGTTTTTGGGTAAACTAAATAATTAATTTTTAAGGGTTAAGGGTTCGTTAAGATCTCTAACCCAAGATGAGTAGTAGTAGCATGCTTGTCTTAACAAAATCCATTAATTAGCCTGCAAGGTCCATTCATTTTCCACAGTCCTTTCATATTACACAAATAATAGCTTGGTTCATTAACAATGAACACTACAGGCCACTACACCAGCTTTTGTTCAGCTAAAAGAAATGTCCTTCTCTTTTCATAAAACAGAGCTTGTTGTGGTTTAAGAAGAGCAATCGTTCAAGGATTTGTATTATTGTTAGGTCCCCTGCACTAGTGATTATGCTGTCGTCATAAACAGCTGATTATTACTGAAATTACTAGTAAAGTGTTACACACTGAAGTGGTGACAATTTCTATGGATAATATTAGTACGCATTTATGAAATCTGGATGTCTTCCGAACAAGGGGGCTCAAACCCTGTTGCACAAAAGCAAAGATTAACACGAATAGCATTTCAGATTTCAGCTTGTTGAGCAGCCTACAGCAAAGCCTAAATAAATCATATCCCATGGTAATGCCTAATACTGGCCGGCCACCAATTACCACGCAGTCGTAATGGATTTAAATGACCCCAGCTGCACAGTCCACCCATACCTTAAATGTCTCATGCCAAATCAGTGATATCAGCCTGCATTTACAGTCTTTTCACAATTACACAACTCCACCTATTCGGAAAATTCTTGACAAAGGATATCAGCCAACAATCTGCCAGTGAATGACTGCTCATTGCCAGGAATGTACTGTAACTCTTGTGTAATATCACAGTCTCTCTCATGACACAGGTGAGATAAGCAGAGTTAACTCTGTAAAGCCTGACATGTGAAATAATGCTCGGAAATGTACTATTTATTCGTTTTAAAGGAAAAGTTCACTGACCAAAAAAGTACATCAGGATTTTATATTGTTAGAATAAGTAGCTCATAGAGCTCATCTCAAGGCATAAATATGCAGATATTTGCACAGATTCTGGTATTTATAGTGCCAAAAAAATAAGATTTGGTTAGCTGGTTGTAATTTACATAAGTGAGCTCTGGGTAAAAACTTTATTTTAAGGTGTCCTTGTTACACAGATCATGTGTTTACTATTAAAATAACAATAAATAGTGCATGCAAGTAACCTTAAGCCAAACCCTAATCCTAAACATACAGTATGTACATGTAACTATTTAATTTTACTCAGTACTTAAAATGTACAATTAATAACACTGTAACAAGAAATTTGACCAGATCTTCATTATTACGCTAAAACACAACATTTTTACGACCAAAGCTCTGTAGTTTTCATTTTGAGGAGCTAAAATCAGTAACTTGCAATAAGAATTCCTGAGAAAATATACAAAGAAATAAACCTTTTTATCCCATTTAATGTTTTCTAAAAATTAAATAATGGATTAATTTAACCTTACTAACAATATCAAAGTCCTTACGTTTAATGCCTTAAGAGAAAATCATGCGTATCACAACCTGAACATTTTCAGAATGCTTTCTTTGAATGTATGAACAATCAATGAGAGTCATGGTGGCATGCAAAATATAGCGTACAACAGGTTTTTCAGCAAAGCTTTGATGGTGTTGATAATTTAGAGGCCTTGTTGCATATGTCAAAACAGTACAGTCGCCTTTGTAAGGTTAAAGTACTCAAACTATTCTGTTTTATATGACTAGACCAAAAGGACGGTTACGTCTTGCATTTTATCATTACATTCCAACCACAAATAACAAGACAGTAGCCAGCAATTACAGGCCTAGTTTTACCTTTCGGGTTGTGTAACATGATTACAGTACACTAAGCTGAAGGAACGTGTTCCACACCTTCCACATACCAGTGCGACATGAGCTATATTGATCAGGCTACAAACACTAGGCTTAAGGGAGCTGAATGAACTCTGCAACTGTGTATGAAAGACCTGATGCAGAACGACACCTCTAATTATGTGAAGGCTCCCATGCCCTTTGGAATCCAAAGGGAAATTAAAGTATTTTATTGTTCATAAGTGCTATTGGACAAAAGGAATTCTGCAAACACAGACAAGCTACAATGTGATCGCAACCTGACAGCATCAAACCACAGCTACACATTCTCATCAGAAGCCAGCATGCAAAACCACATCCAGCTTCGCGTTGTGATGCAATTATAAACTAGAGTAGTCCACCATCATGACATATTCTCCTAGCATCAATGCTAACAAAACCACATGTGCAAAGAGAGAAAAGCATCCATGTCTGGTGACGATCATGGACACACTATGTTAAAGCAGACCTGGTATGCCCATGTATGTCAGGCCTGATCTAGCCCATAAGCTCCTTATGAGCTCCATACATCCATAGAGAGGAAGAGGATAAAGGATATAAATAATAGCTAACTGGCCGTTCCTAACACAGACCATGATGATCAGATCCACTGGAGAAAGGCCAATCCAGCATCGTGTGCCTCAACAGAGCATGCATACAGCTGTCAGAGCCCATCTAGATTAACGGATGTTGTTTAACGCACGTTTATTGTGTCTTAACCAGATGCTAACCGGCTAACCAAGTTAGCATTCTAACGCACAAAGCTTAGACTTACCGCTCGTTTCGGCGAACATTAAAACCACTTAAAACTCCTAAACGTCCCCGCTGCTGTAGATCCGAAGACGGCGGAGGTACGGCCCCGGCTGAGTGTGAGTCCAGCCCTGTGTGTGTGAGTGAGTGTATGTGTGTGAGGTTAGTACTGATCAGTGTGTGTAAAGGCTGCTGCTGGTGGAAGTGCGACTCTCAGCGCTTCTCGCTCTCCGCCCTGAAAGCAGTGATCTGCGAGCAGCCATTAGACGAGTCGAATTGTACCGAGCTGCACTGGAAAATACCACCGACAGGGGGCGCGGTCTGGCCGTTTCTTTAGCGCTTGTGTATATTGACAACGCGTTTTTTAATTTCTTCATCGGTATGCGAGTTATGGTGTCTCTTTTCCCCCAGATGGTAGTAATAATAGCCAGGGGGCCTTAAAATAACCATAGCAACGTGGAATTTCAAGAAGCTGAACTTGAATAAAAACCTGTAAGAATCCTCTAACGTTAACGTTAGTTGTAACCGTTGTTTGATAGGCAGTTTGTTATTATGTTTTGCAGGTTGTTATTGTAAATATATTATTATTTGATAAAATTTATGAATTGTTTACTATTGTGGTATTTTGCAAACAGCTTGTCTTAATTCAAATCATGTTTTGGCAGGAAAAGTATATACATTTATACTGCAGTCTCCTCACGTCAGTTTTGCTGCAATCGCTGCCTTTCACTTCTTCACCAACATCAGCCTCCTTTCCGTTTAAAATAGCTATATATCAGCGTGTGTTCCAAGGAAGACTATTAAAACTCGCTATTTTTTGTCAAATGTATTCCATTTCATTTGAAAAAGCGGTTTAATGTCACGTGACACGTATTTGACCAATCAGTGGTCACTGTAACGGTGCGGAAATAGAAATACTAATTCGTTTTAAACTTCTTGTCTTTTCTAGGTTTAACGCTTATTTCTAATGTTAAAACTACCGCATTCTTGTACGTCACTGTAAGGTTTTATATTGTTGAAGACTTTGCATTTTCCTGTTGATTTTATTTATTTATTTTTTATTATTATTTTATGTGATAACAGTTTCGATGCCAGAAAGTTAGTGCTATATTGTTCCTAACTGCACTTGGAGGTGTACGAAACCATGCACAAATTGCGTCCAAAATGCATCCAGGGTTAAATGATTCAATGATGAATGATTTCATCTTTTTATAGTAGTCTACGCTCTGTTATCTTTACATCTCCATATACGACGCACTGCGCCTTCATTACAAATGAAAATGCTTTTACATTATGAAACTGTGTTTTCATATAGACATTGAGGCAACATCGTATTTCAGACGAGCACATTCATTCGGTAAACAGTCCTTATACATGGAATCATTATAGTAAATAATTAATGAAACTATTGTAGAACAAACATGCACTTGGAACAGCAATCAGCAATGTGACACATTTGATCGAGTTACAGATACTGATTACAGTTGCAGGACAGCCACAGCCTGGTTCTTGACCCAGGAGACAAGGAATTGCAATCGCTCTTATCAGAGGTGCAATAAAACTGATAAAACTGCAGTTTAATTGAAAGTGATACGGGTCAGTGTCACATGAATACAAGGCATTTCCATTATGTCCTTGATAAGAAGACGGTTTATTGTACAATTCTACCGGAGCTCTGCGAGGAATGTTTTACTGTCAGAATTTATTTTTCCATTCCACTTACTCTACTGCCATCTACCGGTTACTAGTGGTACTCTTGGTGTTTCAAGAGCTCTTTATTGCAACGGGTTACCACAGAATAAATGCTAATTAAAAGGTACGGCATAGACGCATAACATATTATGACACACAAAGGCATTGAAAAGTCAAGTTAGTGAATAAAATATATAGACTAGTTTTCTGGTAAGCCGTCCTGGTATTCCCTGAACCCATTTTAATATATTGTTGCCCCTCAAATGGGCTCTAGATGGTGTTGTGTAACCGTTTAAGATCGACTAAAACGTGTAAAATCCTTTATTGAACCTTTGAGAGACAAATTAATATATTTTTTAAACGACTCCCAGTCGATTTCTCAGTCATTAAAAGAACCTGAATGGTCAGGTCATATACAATAGTTATTTTCGTTCATATGACAGATATGTATGAATTAGGCTATATCACCCAAAACATGTTATTATTTTGATTAACTGGTTGATCAACACATTTCTGTAAATTACAGTAACACAAAATCACGTTTTAGCTAATATACTAAAAATGCAATCTTCACCTTTAAAGTTATATTTATAGTTGCAAATTTAAAAGTTTAAAGTTTAAGTCAATCAGAACATACATGTGCCGTAAAACAATCTTTTCTCACGTTACCTGACTAAGTATATATATATATTTGCTATTATTTGTGTCGTTTCAGTGCGTTTTTGAGAAGCTCTCGCGATAACATGACTGTAGACGTCAGACTGATAAGATAAGATCTCGCGAGGTTTTATCGTCTGAGCTCGGTCATAGCTGTGGGTGGAGACTTCTCCAGCAGCTGGGTAAATGCTCGCAGAATACGCGCGACAGTCTCAAATTTGCGCTACGTAGCGTTAAAATTAAGCCGACACGCGATCTCATAGTAACAATGGTGAATGAACACATCGCGTTTTTAGCGTAATAACCTCGTATATGCTGCGCATTTACGATGGAAAGTTGTAAATCATCACTAGGACTGGTTTGCTGGAGCTGCTGTTGAAACCGCAGTGAATTAACACCGCTCCGTCCTGGCTCACCTTTCTCACAGGTATGTAATGCTGTTGCTTTTCCATATGATGTGGTATGTAACATTTTGTTTCTTATCTGAAACTCAATGCAAAAAGTTTTTATTCTCCCCACCAGTTCATGAATGGCTAAATGCTTCTTGACTTTAGATGATGACTGATCATCCACACCATTTAAAGTCTCGACACAGTATCTCAAATCACTGTTCACGTCATGATTTACCAACTCTAATATAATCTAATAATCTGAACCTGCGCAAGAGACTAGCGTTATTAAATATCTATGAGTGTTTAAACAAAGATAGGCTACATGGATGGATCTCCTTATATTGCATGAGTGCTTATTGCAACCATGAATGATTTGGACTTAAGTGAGTCACATCTGCTTGAATCATCAGGCCAAAATAAATAATATCATGTTATCATTGTTGGAACACTAAAAAGAGTGGCTATTTTAATAATGTTAGAAATAAAATGAGATGCAAAGGGCAAATCTGGAGTGTCAGCACTGGATGCAATGCCAAAAAAATTGTAACCACTGATTGATGGGGAAAAAAAAAAACTCTTTTCCCCCCCAGATGTTACACTGGTCTTTTTTTTTTTTTTGATGTTGTTGTTGTCAAGGACCTGCCAGTCATTCTTAAAATTGCATGGATCAGGCCTGAATCCTCTAAGACATCATAACCCAATCTAAAATGCTGTTTAACCCTGACATTGTTGCAGTGATATCCATATGATACACAAGCCTAATTCTTGACATATTTTGAGGATTCATTACAAATGGCAAAATAACAAGTTTGATAAATGTAAAAGTTAAGATGCAATCAGAAATCTAGTATTAATATAGTCATTTATTATTAGTACAAGTAATATTAATATACTAGCTAAAGAAAAATGTAGTAACTTTATTTGTCTTCAAACGTTTTAGTTGACATTACTAACGAGTTCTATAATGCACAGTGAAATCTATTAGTTAACATTTCCATTTATGTGAATAGCAGTTGCTAGACTGACGCAGGACTCCAGGGGAGAACTAGGTAAAGACAAGTACAAGAATTAGACTGATTGGGTGATGGCAGCTGAAGAACATGCACAGTCCCAAGCCCTTCGCCACTAACTATCATGTCCTGTACTGTAACCTACAAGGCAGCAGACAAGAAAAAAATCCATAGTCTATTTCACGCTTTTTAAACTTTTGGTAAAGAAAGATGCATTTCATATAAATGGCATTTCATATTGAATTCACTGCCTGCATTGTTCCCAGCCAGCAGTCACTACATTTAAGGGTTGATGTAATCATCAAAAACAAGTAAAAGTATTTTGGAGCCTCATTTTCCTTATCGACTGTTTATGTTGATACAGAAATGTTATCATATATACAAAATTTCCATAAGCGAACTCATTCATATGTATATTTCTGCTTTTCAATTTTTACCTTGTCCTTTGCCTGCTCCAGTATTTTGTCATTTTGCTGTCCTCAACCCAGCTCTGCAGTGTTACGTAGAGTCCTTCTCCCAGGAGGCAGCGTGACATTGTTTCCACTAACCCCCACTGAAAAGCTCTTTCAGACCCATTCTTCATCTGTCCCTGAGGAACAGAGGGATGCTGAAGACATTTGCCTGCTTCAGTGCTTACTATATCAATCAGCATGCAACTTATTAAAGGTAATAACAATAGGTGAACCTATGTAATTCTGGAGGCTGCTATGCTAGCCTGTGATGATTTCTAGAACATAAGAGGCAAATATAAGAAGACCCAGATTGCTATTGCGTGGAATAACCGTTTCATGTAAGAGTTAGGAATTAATACATTTCATTCCACTCTATATTAGGTGTCTTCAGAGTTTGAATTGTAAAATGTATGTCAGGACTAGGTGATTTAATGGTCGATTTATACATGTGCTTTTCATCAGTAAAGCCGGTTCTTTGATTAGGGGTAAATCTTAATCAGCTATTTTTAAAATGAGCGGCAGTTGATACGCAGAGCCGTAGATCACTGACGAGCTACACAATATCGTCTTCAGAATCGCCAGAGATCAGCAGTCACAAATATTTATTGCAAAAACTGACCATAAGCTGTATAAAAGCATTACAAACAAGTTGTGTTGCATTTCAAGACTTTCTGAAGCCGATGTCTTCATGTGAAGAAGAGAGTAAAATAGGTTTTAATCGCTGAAATTAGGGCTGCACGATTAACCTTTATTGCATCGATATCGAGGTTTTAACTCCCGCGATTACCTAACCTCAGGCGTCTGAGGTTTTTTCCCCCGCCTCTGACATT
>JAUCNO010000236.1:10802853-10822096 GCA_032353835.1 Enteromius viviparus | reverse complement strand
AATGTTATATTTGCAATGAAACAAACTGCAGTTGTTGCCCATTTTACAGCTCATCCTTCATTGGTTGGGTTACATTAAGTTCAATGTGTGCCTAAGGTCCAGTGATCAGGTGCCGTGCATTGTATATGATATAGTGGGAGTATGCTGCTATGTGTATTTGTTGTTCATTAGCCTGATAGCCATGCGGAAAAAGCTATCTCTCAGTCGACTAGTGCGGTCGTAGACACAGTGCAGGTGTAGAACATTCTGAGGACGCTGGGGCTCATTTCAAACTTCCTCAGCCGTCTCAAGAAGAAAAGGCGTTGGTGTGTCTCTTCTTCTCTGAGAGCTCTCTGAGCCTGGACAGCAAGAGTCCTAACATCATCAAGATCCAGAAAAATATGGTGCTTAAAGGAAACAAAAACAATGACTTTATTCAACAATTTGTCTCCTCCGTGTCACCCTATAGCACCAATTTCAAACACAAATTGATTGCACACAGAAAGTATTCTCATAGCTTTGTAAAATTATGGTTGAAACACTGATGTAACATGGATTATTATGTCCTTGCTACATTTCTGGAACTTGACAGTGTAAGCGGCATTGCTGTCTATGGGAGGCTCAGAGAGCTCACAGAATTTATCAAAACTTATTTTAATTTGTGTTCCGAAAATGAGATCTTTTCATTTTTGGGTGAACTATCCCTTTGATATGAACACATTTTATCCCTGTGATGGCAAAACTGAATTTTTAAAGGGGGAAGTTCACTCAAAAATGAAAATTCTGTCAGTAATTACTCACCCTCATGTCGTTCCAAACCCATAAGACCTTCATTTATCTTTGGAAGACAAATTATGATATTTTGATGACCCTTTATAGACAGCAATATAACTGAAATGATCCAGATCCATAAATGTACTGTAAAACACAGTCCATGTGTAATCAGTGGATCAACTTCAGTTATGTCACGCTATGACTATACTTATTTTTGCAAAAAAAACAAACAAAAGTAACATTTAACTCTAACATTTAAATAATTATGTTATTTTTGTTTTTATTGTGCAAAAAAAATTGGGATCTGTATCATTCAGTTTTGCTGTCTATGGAGGGTCGGATTGCTCTCTGATTTCATCAGAAATATTTTAATTTTTGTTTTGAAGATGAAGGGTCTTACAGGTTGACATGAGGGTGAGTAATTAATGACAATTCATTTTTGGGTGAACTAACCCTTTAACATCATTACTTCAGTTTTAAGTGTCACATGGTCTTTTAGAAATCATTCTATTATGCTGATTGATGCTCAAGGAACAGTTTTTATTACTTTCTTTGTTGTGCTACAGTTGTGTTGCATTACGTTAAAGTGAAAACCATGAATATAAATTATATTATGAACTACATTACAAACATAAATGATTTAATACATATATATATATGTTCTGCACACAAATGTTACTGTCTTAAAGAATAGTAAAAACTGCTTTGCCAGTGCAGTGGTTGATTTTGAAGTTGGCAAATGAAAGAGAGATAGTTATTTATTCCAGAGAGCAATGTGTCTAGTACTTAATGAGCTGTACTGCCTGTGAAAATAACAATTTGTTCCCCAGTACTTTCCAAAAAAATATACACTCTCAAAGCTGATGTAGTCAAAACCATAGATTATTTATTTTTCCAAGTATTTATCTACGGCAGAAATCCAAGTTCCAACGGCAGGGACAAGAAACAGAAAGGGAAATATTTCACAAGAGTCTTACTTTAGTAGTGAGACATTTGCACACTTACAGTTAACAAAATATAATATATAGTAATTTATGTCTATAAGCACATAAGGATTGAGTTGTGAAATTCTGTTATCATTTAAGCATCTTTAGGTCATTTTCTTTCTTATAGGAAAAAAAAAATATTGGTAGCCAAACAGTTTCAGCTACTATTGATTTATAAACAAACAAACAAACAAACAAACAAAAAGATATTTAATTAATTTTTTTGGCTTTTTTTTATTTTTATTAAACTATCCCATTAGTGTCCTCAGTGTGACTAATAATAATTAACCTTAGTAACCATCACAAAAAAACAATGATTAATGATTGTTTTTTTAAGATTGGAGAGTTAATAGACTGTGAGAATAAAAGGGTAGAAAGGCACCATGCACCATGAGTAATGACCAGTCTCACAGCAGTACATACATGTTTTATGAGGTGGCTAACTCATAAAATTCATAATTTTTTTGCTAAATCATATGTATGTAGGATTTGCAAATTTTTCATAAATTTGAAAAATGGGGTTTAGACAAATTGTACAAAATTGTACAAGTGAGGTAGTACGATGTTGCCACCTCGTACACCTCATGGTCGTGAAACTGTGTTGGTATTCCCAACCCGGTCTTACAGCAATTTGTACATATTTTACAAGATGACTAATACATACAAATTCATATGACCTCACTCATACGAATTAATATGATTTGTGCTAAATCGTACATATTATACGAGTTACCAATTTGTATGACTTTGTACAAATAAATTACACCTAACCCCGCTCCTAAACCTACCCGTCACTGGGGTTTAGATAAATTGTACAAAATCATATGAGTAACGTTGTACAGATTTGCATGAATTAGCACGATTTTACCACTTTGTACGGATACGAATGAATTGGTCTTGAGACTGTGTTGGTAATACTGTCATGGTTTTTGAGGTAAGTTGACAAAATGGTCTAATAAAATATCACTTTTATCACACAGATAAAATATATCACATATATCAAACAGAAATATGTGAAGAGACACAGCTATGGTTTTTACTGTGAGGCATGAGTGATGCTATTATCTAAGCTCAAGGGGAAGAATGCATTATATGCTCACTTGTCAACAGAAACATTTAAAGAACAGAGGGTAGAAATCATCTGGAGAACTGCATACATTGTCTTTCTCTTTTGTGTTTCTGTCTCATTCTCATTCTGTCTCTTTCTCTTAGTTTCTAACTACGCTTAAGTGTAATCACTCTTGTGGTTGTGATTAATAAAATTATGTTGCTACTAAAATGGAATAGATGCTGGCCAGAGACTTCTGCTTCTCTCAGTTGTCGTAGAAATCCTCTTATATGGTCCAGCCATAATGGCTCGATCCACTCATCTCATGCCTAATGATGAGAGAGCTTGTAGTTTTATATTTCAGCCTTTTTTATCCTGACCTTGTAAGACAACTGCGATCAAGTTGCACTTATTTATAAATTTAAAAAACCATGAACTTGAAAGGAGAACTTAAAATGTTTAAGGTCTTTGTAAAAACCAGATAAAAAAAAAAGAACAGCAATTATATTATAAAATATTTAACAGACAGGCTTTAATTATTATGGGAATTTATTATCTGAAGTGTCACAGCGTTTTGCTGTCATTCTGATGAAGCAAAAATCTTTAAGGAAATTAATTTTTCATTTTGTTCTCCATTTGTTGTTCATTTATTTAAATATAGAAAGTATATTTCATTCTATACACAAAAATATAAATTTCTGGGCATAACAAGTGATGTTAGTAATTAGTTGTACTGTGTATATTTAGTATGTATTATATTAAGACACACATTATGTATTTAGAAATTATTTATATATTTATGTTCATGTTATTTATATTATATAACATATTATATTATAACATATTTTCTTAAATATATATATGCATGTGGTTTTTTTGTGTTTGTTTTTTTACACAGATAGATTTACACAGTACACACAAAAATTTTTAATTAGCCTGCGTTTCCTCAAGGCAGTTCAACTTTCTTCTTCCAGATGAATCCAGCAGATTCTAATTCCTAATGTTATGCACTGTGCACTGTGAACATGTTTCCAACAAAAGGTGACATATCATGAAAATTTCCAGGATTTTTCCAGCTTTCACGTGCTAAAAGCAGGTCCCCAGTGCCTCTACCAACCAAGTAAATTTGAAAAACATTACCTTTAGTAAGCCTTTTTCTTCAAGCCTCTATTACTACCCCTTAATCTGTAAGTTTCCACCTAATGGCTCCATCATTTTGATCTCGCAAGTGACAACGGTGTACCAGTTCTAATGCCATGGTAAAAGTTTGAGCGAAACATGTTAACAGAGCCTCAGAGGAGACAAGAGAGCAGTGGATTTATTGGTTTATTTTCATTTCTTTTTATATAGTTTACTTTCACAGAAATAATTAACTGTTTTTTTTAACTTGTGTGTGTGTTTTTAATGTAAATGCATGTGTGAATTTTTTAGTACTTGCATGTCTTTGACAGTCACTTTCTGTGCGTGACATTCAGATGTGTGCACCCATCACACATCAAAAGTTTAAACTAATATGGTTTAAAACACATGATTTCAGCACGATAAACATGACAATCAGAATCAAAGCAGATGTGCACTAACCCTTTAATTGTTGACCAGCAAAACAATATAACAAAATTTACTGCAGTTTTAAAATATTATTGAGTCCATCAAGGATTTAAAGTATCTGCAAATTCAGCATTTATGCTAAACACGTTTTATATTCAAGGAGGTTACAAATCTGTTTGGTGAAAGAACCAGTCAAAGTACTTTGAAGTGAAATTGGAAGCAGAACACAGGCAGGAGTCTCTGGCTCACATTAGGCAAATGTAAATGAGACCTGTGGGAATTTAAACTGGATGAAAGTGAGATTTAATGTTTTGCTGATATCATTTATTTTTTCTCCCTCTGCATGCTTCTAATCTCTAAATGTGTGATCAGTATGAGGCTAAAGATCAACTCATGAGCAGATGGACTCGATATAGCCACTCTAAAATGTTCTTCTCTTTATTCATTTGATTTCAGGAAATAATATCTGCATTTAGCAGTTTGCATTCGTATATATATATATATTCTTTTCAGGTAAATCTGAAACTGGAGAAGTCATTTGGCCTTTGATCATTGTTACTGACAATAGAGACCATTAAGGCCCAAAAAGGTTTAGAACCACAATTCTAAATAATGGTTTGTACAGTTATTAACTGCAAAATTTTAACTGCATTGTGTGTACAGTATGTGGCCTAAAAGATACAGTCGAAAGTCTAAAATCATGTATGACAACTCTACATATCACACCACAAGTAGACTCAGCAATTTCATGCATAACTGTGCCTTTGGGCACTAAGTGCCCTGTAGGAGCCCAATAGGAGTTTCGTGGAGAGGGCTCAGTTTCACTCCATACCACAGTTTCATAGTCCTCAGCATCTATTCTAGTATAGCAGCCTTCATTAAAGATTTAGCTTGTACACCGCAATTCTCTTGTTTTGTCATTTCAAGGACACTGTACAAGAAAAACAGTTTAGAAGCTTCATTAGCTCAGCTTCATATCTCAGCTGCAGTTACCTTTCCTAAATGCGCCACAGAAAGACTAGACATATAAAGCTTAACTTCTTCCAAACAAAATGAAAATGCAGTTGTGACCACAAATCAAATAATTACAGATTCTGATGATTATTTGGTGACTAACTGTGGGGAAAATTCACCCACTATGAAATATACACCAAGATCCCACTCTTCATAACTTATTCAATTTCTTCTAATTGGCTGTAACTGTGTGCCGTCCACAGCACATTAGCATTCAGCATAGAAAGACAAACTGCTTGTTGTTGAAATCTTATTGTATCGCATCTGGTAAGGACACAGCGGAAGTCTCTTCCCAGTGATGGGCCTCTGCATGAGTCCTGCTTTGCAAATGACCATCTGGAATGTCTTCTCTCAGACACTCGAAGCATCACTTAATCCCAGTTCAAGGATTGTCAACCCTGATTAGAGAAAATCGACTCAAAAATTCATGCAAATGAACTGCCTCCTCTCATTTTTAGCTGTCTTGCTTGTTGTGCATGACTTTCTGAACAGCACAAAACAGACTTTCAGACACCGACATAAATGAGTCTGTACAACTCAAATGAAAGTATTTCCATAAATTTTTAGTGTCTTTCTTTTTTGTGAGATTTCTTTTCTTATTATTTTATAATATAAGGAAATATCTTTATTGGAGGGTCAGAGATCTCTCTTAAGATGCAGTTTCTTTTCTTGTATGTGCTGGAGGAGGGTCTGGGCTCTTTTCTCTATGTGCCAGATGATAGATTTGAGCCCGGACGCCCCTCCTCTGCTCTCCCAGAGTTCCCGATCTACAGACAGGGAGCGAAGGAGCATCTTCCCCAGACATCCTGATTGCAGCACCGAAACGGCCTGCTCTGGAAACCTGTCAATCAAAAAAACACACTGTTACACTAATAACATATGTACATATCCGTCTGTCTTATTTCCCTAAAAGCAGTATCCAAATACTGAAATTTGTATTTTTAAACTTGTGTGCTTCTATTTTAGTTGGCACTTGCATCCACAGTGTGTTATTCAAAAGCACAATGTTAAGAAGTCATGGCTTAATATACGACAGTTGACAGTAGACAGTTTTAACCAATAGGTCAGTATAAGATAGATAGTTTTAAGTTTACATAATTATTCACAAATACTAATACTTACTCATCAATACCTTCAACCAGTCTAAAATTGAGGTTGTCTTGTGGTTGGTGAGGTCTTCCTGCATTGTCAATAAAAACCAATCTGGATGGTTCTGTCTTCCGGACCTGTAAATAGATGTTATAATATGCAAATTATTTGGAGTAGATTCATGCATGTTTAATATCAGTTTTAGGGTTAACAATAGAAACTGCTTGTATGAATTTTACTGGTTCCGGTGTGCCAGGATAATATTTCTAAAATTGTGGAATGATTTTGTGGGTGAGCAATATTAAAACTAATGACTTTTGCAGACTGGCTCCAAAAACCACAACCACACTGGAGCTCCATTTCTCCAGCTCTCTGAACACTATCAGATAATGACAACAGAACCAATCTAAAGGCTCCCATGGAAACTGATTGCCTTGACTCATTTTAGCTATCTCACTTAATTTAGTTGGGTTTCTACCTCACAGTTTGAGTGTGATCTCCCTTCACGTAGTTCTTGAGAGCTGTTGGAAAGTTATTACATCTGATATTGGAAAGCAGAATGAAGGGGGGAAATGTTCTACACTCTCCTCATAGAAAACGAATATTTGCTGTGACCTTGTCATGAGGTCAGTCAATACAACTTGATGAAAAAAGGCAACTGCTTCCAGTTTCACTGAAACCATAGCGTCATCATTTATTCATGTTTTCTCTATTCAAAGTCCAATTGAGTACCTATGTTGCTAAATATATATACATATATATATATATGTAGGCGTATTAGTGCTGTCAAACGATTAATCACGATTAAATACATGCATATATATATATATATATATATATATATATATATTTAAGAAAAATATATTTTATATATTTTAAAAACATAAACATAAAAAGTGTTTATGTTTATATCTTACATATATTTATATATAAAATATAAAAAATATATATAAAACATATATTAATATATCAACATGTACATTTTAATATTTTCTAAATATATACTGTTATGTGTGTGAATTTAGATATACATAATAAATAAATACAGTACAAACATATATTATGTAAATATTTTTTTTTATTTTTGATGTGATTAATCCCAATTAATCGTTTGAAGGTACTAATTATACACACACACACACACACACACGTTGGGTTTACATTCCATAGGTGTAATGTTTATACTGTACAGACTGTATGTGGTACCTAAACCTACCCCTTACAGGAAACTATGTGCACTTTTAGATTTTCAAAAAACTTCCTTCTGTGTGATTTATAAGCTTATTTCCTCATGGGGACCTAAGAAATGTCCCCACAAGGTCAAAATTTACTGGCATTCCTATCTTTGTGGGGACAATAGGTCCCCATTAGGTGATAAACACCAGGTGCACATACACACAAACACATATTATAGAGTGCCCTTTTACTGTGGCCAGCCTAAGGCACATCTGTGTAATAATAATAATCAGCATCTTGATATGCCACACCTGTGGATTATCTCAGCAAAGGAGAAGTGCTAAAACAGATTTAGACAGATTTGTCAACAATATTTGAGAAAAAATTGGTATTTTGTGCATATAGAAAAAGTCTTTTAGATCAGATCATAATAAATGGGGTCAAAAACAAAAGTGTTGCATTTATAATTTTGTTCAGTATATATATATATTATGTGTGTGTGTGTAGATAATGTGAGATGGACTCTGAGGGTTGGACTAACTCGAATGTGGATGTTGGATATCCAGTATTGATATGTTATTATTGGATAATCTGACAAATCAGCAATATTTCCTTTACCAGGATGTGCACCAGATTTAAGTCCTTTGGGTTTCCACATTTGACATGAAGCAGGTTTTCTACACAGAGTTCTGATGGGTCTGGTCTAAAACCACAGCAAGACCGGTCTAGTCTATCATTCACCTGGAAAAACAAAAACAAATGAATCATGTTTAAAAAGATTTAAAAACTGTATTCAAGTATTTTAGGTATCCGCATATAGTACGCCGTTTGCGTCTAGCAGTTAATCTTAAAAATGGCAAAATTGTTAAATAAAGTTGCTATTTTGGTTTTATTTCCATAAAAAAATATTCTCGTAGCTTTGTAATGTCACAGTTAACCACTGACGGCGGACAAACTATTCTGACGATGTCTTTTAATGCTTTTCTGGACCTTGACAGTGTTATTTACTTAGCAGTCAATGGGACAGTCACAAATCTCCCAGTTTTTATTTAATATATCTTAAGTTGTGTTCCGAAAATGAACAAGGATTTTACGGATTTGGAACGACATGGAGGTAAGTGACTGATGACCAAATGTTCATTTTGGGGTGGAGTAACCCTTTAAGCATGTTTTTGAATCTTCATTTTTGTAAAAAAAAAACCTGCAGTTGGGTTCTCTATGGCAATGTCTTCATATGTTTCATAACAGCAATGTTACACAGTGGTTATATTTAAATTTGTATGTAAATAAGAATAAGAATGCAAAGCTAAGTATTCAGGGTTACTAACCATAAAAACTTTTTAAACTCAATTTTCAAGCAAGCAACTAAAGCAAGCAACTAAACTTGCAGTGCAGAGAGTCTAGGAGATTCCAGTGGTAATACTGTGGTTTATCTTTTCTCATAACTGTTAACAACATTACTCCTCTTTGATTCATATGTGTGCTGGGACCACACTGTGGGTGAGTTAAGTTAAGGTGAGAAGGTACAGTACCAGCTCATTCCCAGTAAGAACACCTTCCCTCTCTCACAAACTCTGCAGGCCGTATTGACACACCACTGCTAGATTTCACACTGTAAAGTGAACCCGGTCTGATCTCAGAACAGCTGAGATACCCTGAAGGTGGAGCTGGGTAATAATCCTGGAAAGGCATTTAAATACATTTTCCCTTTGAACTTTAAATGTTACATATAATGGTTTAAAGTTCAAACATGATTTTGTTTTGTCATCATTTACTTTTTACATTTTTTTGGTGCTTGTCTCATTTTTGTTAAACCTGACAAGATGCAAATACAATGCAAATACATGCAAATACATGTACAGGAAGGTACTATTGTAGAGATGAAGATCAAAAACAGCTTACATTTTGTATAAACACCAATACTTCACTTTTTAATAATGAATTATTTTTTTATTTAGTAAAAGTTAAAGTGTAAATCAGTATTAGTTATTGTAAACCATTTTTTTAAACAAATCTACATTTTCTTAGTTTGAACAGCAGCTACGCTAATCTTGTTCCTATTTGTTCTGCCATGGGATTGTCATCCCGTGGTAACTAGGAATTAACAAGCTCCAGCCTGGATCAAGAACACTTAACAAGAGATGATGCCAACCCCACAAATGATGACTACCATGGAACAACACACAGATTACCGAACTCTTTGAATGTTCCTTGTCTGTTTGATTATGTCAAATTGATCTTTACCTCACATCTAGGCCATCTGTACATGTACAAACTACTGCTACATATACTGTAAACATTACTTCGGTGTAAAGCTGCTTTGCAATGATATGTATCATGAAAAGCGCTATACAAATAAATTTAATTTGAATTTAATTTAATCATTGTGCGGAAAAGAGCTTCTTGAATATTCTGCAAAACATCTATTAAGTTACGCACACACACCATTTTAATTCAAAATAATTATTTAAAATAAAATAAATGAATAATAAATATTAGTATTTGTTTCAAGATTTCTAAACTCTTGCAGCATTACACAACTTATAATAGCTAAAAAAAAAAATAGCTAAAAAAGATGCTTATGTCACACATCTACATGCCTATATTATACTAAAAATAATAATATTTTTTTAAATGAGCTGTGACAGCTGATGTCAGTCGCCAGTATCAGAAGCAGACTGTCGTCAACACACATTGTGTTCTTGCTGCACATCATACTCAAATCTGTGCTCTCTTTTCTCATATAGAGCCAGCACTGTGATAACCTTAGGGCTTGCTTACATAATGCTCTAGTCCAATGCTGCTAGTGAACCATGGTGAATGCCACAGAGCATTTCTGTTGAAGACATTTCCATGTCACAGCCCATAAATATTCTGAATCATGTGACCTTTTGTTCAGAAACCGATGCAGTAATTTTTGTTGGGTTATGTCTTTATACATACATTTCTAAGCACGTTTTAAAAAAAAAATGCTGTAATTACAGATTAGATTTTGCATATTCAGAATAAACATTTAAGTAAAGAAAAAATAGCATGAATTTCCGTATTTCTTTTAATGATAGCAGCACTTGAGCTAAAAAGTCTTTAGTAGACTTTTCACACATCTAAAGGCTATAAAGAATGAGAAAGAGAAGCCTCAAACTTGTTTACAGTATAGATAGTATAGATATAGATATATATTTTTGTTATTCCAGTGTATCTTTTTTGCTCTCACAACAGTAATAAATAAATAAATAAAATACTTAAAAATTAACTCACTGATCTATAATTAAACTTTGTCCACACAAGTATAATTCATTTTATCACAAATGTATGACTGTACACTATGCAAGAGATATTACACTTTACCAGACACTGTTGATGCCTTCATTAAGGATGTGAATTTTTCAAGAGAACATATGTTCAAGAAAAGTCTTCCCCAGTCTACTGTCACCAAAGCTAGGTCTTCTGGAGTCTGAGACATACTGAACTGACACAAACTCGAGCTCACGAACTAATTAACATTTATTAATGAATATTTTTTCTTATTAACTACTGAGTAGTTAAGGTGTTTTTCACTTTAAATTAATGGTCCAGATCAGTAGTAGTTTGTGCAGGCTGACAAAGTAACACTGCAGTAATTAGTGAGGGGTTGATCTATTTTTCACTTTAAAGCTAACGTGCTACTAAGGAACTGTGATCAGACCATTATTTCACAAGTGAAAAACTCATTAACCCCTCAGTAATTACTCAAGTGTAAATTAAAAAGCTGTTTTTTTATGTTTAAGTTTGAAATAAACAGAGAACAACCATCCTTTGGTAAAAGTAGTAGTCACAGTTTTAACATTTAGCTGAATTATTTGGGGGATATACAATTCATAAATGAGTTTCCCCTATATTTTTACTTTTAAGACGTTACTGTTGTGATCAGTAATTAGTTGACAATTCTTTTATCAATTGGTCATAGTTCACAAGTAGTTCACAATGGCCATATTTTTATTAAATAATTATCAAGTATCTATTGAGGAACTACCCTCGTCTTAAATTTGCTATTACTTACTGCTTAGTTATTCTTACTTCTCTATTAGTTAATAGTATTAAGTTAAATGTTAATGTAGAACTAACTATTACTTCCTGCATAGTTACTTGTTAACAACAGCCCATTATTCTAATGTTACCATCATTTGGTTTGGATATGAAAAAGTTAAATGTGTAAGTATTTTTCCCTTGCACATCAAATGCTGTTTAGCATATTTAATTTACTATCCTACAACTATGTATGATTCTATGGTTAATTTTATTGTATTATCTGCATTATCTTGCTTCCTTCCATATGGGATCAATAAGGTCAGACCTGTGGCCCACCAGTTGAGAACTACTGATCTACACAAGGACACACAGAAGGATTTGTGTTTCCCATGGTGACAGTGAGCGTGTCCTTCACACCGTTCTGTGCTTAAGGGTGTGAGGTTTCACATCAGTGCCATCAGAGGTGCTAAATGAATAGAGAGGAACAAGTGTTCAAGGGTCTCAGTCAGCAATTTCACCAAATCAATACAAAGCTATTATTTGTTGGCCATGTTACAGCTATTGACTTTTCTTCTAAGATCTAATGTATTATTCATGGACTATCCATTCTCCCACTTTTTCACAGAACAGAGTTTTCACACACACAGATTATTCAAACAAATTCATGAAACACATTCATAAGCACTTGCAAATACACATTCTTGGGCATGCAACATTAGTCTACAGTATGTCAGTATGCCATCAAGTCATTTTTCACACATGATTTGGCCCGATTTTAAATCAAGCAGGAAGATTAATTGTATAAATTATATGTAAAATGCAAGTGCTAATTTTCCAAAGATATACCAAGGGCATGCATGTTAATGACGTAGATTACTCAAGCTAAAACCATCATAAAATAGTATCTGTATTTTATTAATGTATCATTTAGTTGCGAAGCACATTGGTTACATTTCTGGTTGTAGTAAACAGTGCTATAAATAAAATTCCTATTGCCATTTTAACTATACTGTAAGCAATGGTACAAGAGCACCAGGTAATACAATGTCACTCTGTTATTTGATTTGCACATTTGTAAAGATTAACCTAAAATAATAAAATTACAAAGGAATTTAACCCTATCAGTTTCAAACTGTTTATTAAAAAGGATGCATGCTTTTTCCTCCATTACCTGTTTTCACATTTTAATTAAGTGTCACCATGACAACAATGGTTCTTGAAATAAAGTAACAACAGTTCAGCTATGGGGAGCATAAAGGGAAGAAGAGGAAGAAAAGAAGTGTAATATACATCTTCTAAACCTGCTAATGAGGTGATACTGAATGGCAATCTCCATGTGCTTCTCTAAAATTAAAGATATAATGATTCACAGTGAATGAAAGTCTCGGTGGGCACTCTTGTGCTAACTTTAGTTGATCATCTTTCAACCTGACTAGAGTGTTTGTCTGATGTGTATGTGTATATATATATATATATATACTGTATATATACATGATACACACACAATGTAAAATCAAACTACTGACTTGACATATGTCTACACTACCATGCATGTTGCACTATATATGTACTTTCTTCTGCACTGGAAGCTCCTGTTGTCAAGTCAAATTCCTTGTGTGTGTAAACAAACGTGCTTTAAGTATACTTGGTTTAATTCTGGGAAGACCATTAGAGAATAAACAGAGAATAGTTTAAAGCATATGTTTAGAAGTAGAACCATAGTGTACATGATTATCTTAAAATAAGATTTATTTTTTAGTAAAAAATTGTCCCAGTAGAGTGGGACAAAAAACTAATTCAGCGTATAAACATTTAATATTTTCAATAAAACCCAAATCTCTATAAATGTGTATCCGTTTTATAACCTGCCAAATCTGTTATGGAATGTTAGCAACTTACAAAATCCTAGAATCCCAGAGGCAGGAAAAATGCTAGATAACATGCTTGCTAATCGAAGGTTGTAAAAAGATAATTAAAGTAAGTTAAATCACACTTTCATTAATTACATGTCAAGCTCACATAGTCAACTAGATGTAACCCTTCTTTATTTTGAACCTGACTGTAATTCGGGGTATTAACTGTCTGGTTATCAATTATAATCATTGTTTTAAACAATGTCATGAACTCACATCGGTGATTGCATTTTTTAATTAGAAATAATTTCAGGAGCTATCAGGAGAAAGAAGGAAGAACAGAAAAACAGCAGCCATTAATTATGTGAATCTGTTTAAAAATGATTAATGATTTTATGGTTTCCATTTAAGCTTGGTGTGAACATGTAAATGATCAGATACATTTAGCTAATTCACTTGCATTAATGTAGTCTAATATAACTTTCAGCAGTGGTGTTTCTGTTTGTATTTTGACGTTTTTCATGAAGATTTCAATCTTCACCTGAGATGTTAGCTGTGGTGACTCTCCTATGAGAATTAAACCAGACAGATTTTTTTAACGTTTTATGTGTGACTGTAGCTGCAGATGTCACACTTTTACTGCAGTTTAAAAGCGTAAACTGTAAGACAACCTATTATAAAAGTTTGTTGAAATCTCTGACTGAATGAGCATCCCAACCAAAGCAACACAACAATCTTGGACCAACCAATTACTTGAGTTTGAAGCCTGACTTTCTGCTAGTATAACCAATGACAAATGCACTGTTTAGAAAACAAGGTTAAAGGCCTTGTTCACACCACGCACTAACTAACTAGATAACTACAAAGATAAAGATATTGGCACCCACACCAGCACACAATATTGTCTGTTTATTCTAAGCACAAGCATGTCTGCCGCTTTAAATTCTCCAGCTTGTGAGAACAGAATGGATTCTGATTGGTTGTCAAAATTTGTATCCTTCAGCTGGGAAAAAAACATTCTGAAAATGATTTCAACAATATAGATTCTCTGTGCCTTTATCATTATCATTGTGGAGTTGAAATCTGCTATTCTTTAATATTGAGAGATTTTTAAAACTCTAGCCAAAATGCTAAACGTTACATTTAAGAGAGTCAGTTTTAAGCAGGACCAGTGCTAAAACATGAATTGCCTCATAGAAGTGTTTCTTACTAGCGGTCACATACATAGTTTCAATATATATAAACTAGAGTATATAACCTATTAACCTTTTAAAATGACATTAGTAGCCATTTTGATTTCATGGTCTATATCCCAATCTTTTAAAAGATCTTGGACTTATAGGATCTAGGATCTAACCCTGCTTAGACCCACTGTCCAGCCAAGTATATTTTCAAGCTGTTTCAGCTTACCTAGCCTGTGATTCTTTAAGTGATCCTAAAAGTTTTGTTTATATGGTGAACGAGAGAGCTCAACGCGCTGCAACTTAAGAAAACACATGCTAACAGAAGAAAACGACAACACTTTAAGAAAACATCTTCATCAGTTTGACAACATAGGCGCTAAAAATTCTCGCAACACAACCAAACACCGAAACGCACTGCAAACACAGAAACACGCTGCAAATAGCATGGACCACAAAAGAAATGTTTCAGGGGGACCTTAAAAAGAAACATTTCCGTTGTGGTCCGTGCTGTTTGCAGCGCATATCTGTTTGAAGCCCGATTCTGTGTTTGCAGCACCTCTCTGTGTTTGGTTGTGTTGTGAGAATTTGCAGTTTGCATATGTTTTTTTCTGCTTGCCCGTTTTTTTTTTTTTGTTTGGATGTGTTTTCTTAAGTTTGCAGCGCACTAAGGTCTCTCGGCCACCATATGTTTAGCTCATTCAGGTGTAATTAGGGTTAGCTGAACCAACCTGGTCTCACAAAATTCTGTGTAATGACCATGGACTCTTAACGCAAAATTCTGTGTTAGTGTCACAGAATCATCAAAAATTCCATGGTGGGCTCAGTGACAGGCAGGATCCAGTCACGGATAAATGGATTAATTTTATATAAAATGTATACTTCGTTTTAAACACATCTCAGTACAGGCTCACAAATGTATAAATAAAGTAATACAAATAAAACTGTTTTGAAAAATGACAACCCAATATATATGCAATAATGGCAATATCTTTACCCATTATTTGAATCCAGGTATCCTTGCCTGGATCATCGTCATCAAGTCAAATTACTTGCATTATAATCTTTTCCATGAGCCCATCAAAGAATTTTCTAAGATTCTGTGATACTAACCCGGAATTATGCATTTAGAGTCCGTGGCCATTACACTAAATTCTGTGAGATCAGGTTGGCTAAACTCTGCAGGGAAGTGACTCCCGCAGGAAAAAATTTAGGGTTAGGACCTAAGACGTAGGTTATAAGATAATCATATATTGCAATTTAATCTCATTAAATATATAATAACACAACAAAATATTAATTTTTATTTTGCTTCTTACCTGCAGCAGGAAGTCAAACAAGGCAAGCCGCCCCCACTCTGAATGATGAACTCCCACACAGCTTGAGAAGTTCAGTGGCACCTGAGTACCACACCTACTCTGAAGTAGAGTCTGATATTGTGACCAAGTGAGTGAGAAAGAATTTTGGTCATTCTCAACATCAGACAGATGTTGGATGCTGGGATCCCACCATATCACTGCTCTGGGAGATCCATTGGTGTACTTGTATGGTAGAATCTCACTGTGGAATGTTCTCAAAACTGAGGGCAAGCTCCGGTTCAGGCCCAGAACTCTGTCTAGGTGAAAGGCGAACACCTCAAACCAGTCATTGGGACGTTTTATGAGAGCACAGCTTCCTGTCTCACAGCGTGCGATATGATTGTGCCCTGCAGAAGCAAAGATGTCTTTTTTCTCACTAAATTCAACCCGAAGCACTTGTCCATGTCCCGGAAGCCTGGCTTTACTCAACACAGTGCCTCTGGAGAGAAGTGTCATCTTTTTAATGTCATCCTCATTGAACCAGGGTAGAGACTCTGCTTTGGTTTGGTTCCAGTTATCAATGGAAGTCTCATCAGAGACCGTCATACACCAGTCATTGGCTGAATCCTTGATGCCAGCCTCTTCTGGAATCCTGTGTTTGGTTTTTGCTCTGAATTTGGGCCTTTTCCTCTCAGAGAGCTTTGCTTGTCTTTCATGTTTTTCTGTTTCTCCAGGGGCCTGTTTCAGTTTTACCACCTGCTGTGCATCAGAGAACTGCCCCACAAGCCTCTTTTCTTTGGCTTCATCTGGAGTGCATTTGTGCCTGCTTTTCTTTCTGTTTGGGTGGAGACTTTGGATGCTGACAAACTGAGGGAATGCTGGGTCATGTCTGGAGCGAAGAAGATGTATGGTTGAGTTGGAGCTGCTGCTATTTCCTAGTTTAACGGCTCGCCCTCTTTTTTTGGCACCAGCTGCAAATGCAGAGACTGGACGCTTGTTTATGTTCTGAAGATATCGTTCCTTTTTGTTTGCTTTACTCTTTGCAGGCTTTTCAATCGATGCTGTTTTTACAGAGGTAAATGATAATTGGTGATGGTTGACCATCAGGAGATGTTTGGCAGAATTTTTAATTTCAGGATTCTTCCAGGTTTTTATGTGTTCATATAAAGATGTTGGAAGATAATGTCTCAGAGACAACTTCTCGACCAGCCTGCTGGGTTTGTTATTGCGGGGGCCCCTTATGTTCAGCCTGCTCGGCTCAGTTTGGAAGGGAGGAAGGATGCATATCATTACCACCGAAAGACTGAAGAGAAACAGGAAGACCACCACAAACCGACTTTTTAGTCTGAACTTCAACCACACTCTTAAAGCCTGCAAGACACAGCAGAGAAGGCAGTGGTAAAGACAAACGGTACAATAAAGTAAGCAAGCTAGTCGTAAATGTTAAAGTGAAAAGGCTTTTGTGATTAAGAAAAGCAGCTTGGATTTCAAGGAAGGTAGAGAAATCTAAATAAGGGAATATTTTTTGAAATCTTGAATACACATGCTTGAGATTAATTTTACCCATTTCCATATGTGGTTAAGATTGACTTTGTGGCTTTAGGCTAAAGATTTTCCATATGTGTCAATTCCATTGCACACTTCAGGTTCTACAATATCAGACTGGAATGTAGACTGGATCTTTTCCAGCTGTTAGTTTTATGCCGATATGGCAAAGAATGAATCAGCCTGAATATAGGATGTTTGATTTAAGATTATTCTTATCATATTCCTAGCATGAATGATTAAAGAGGATCTGGAGAATGTCACTGCATTTGGCTTGTTTTTGCTGCATTCTCTAATTTTCCTGTCCCAGCCTTGACCCATTCTAAATTGGAGGAAGCCTGTCATTTAAGGTTTAGAAGAGCTACCAATCATCTCCAAACTGTACACACTACTGTGAAAAGTAAAATATAGGCTGCTGAAAATTAGAACGTTTGCTGACTGTGACAAACAGTGTTAGGTGAACTTAGCTAAAAAGCTACACGAAGTATCCTAACAAGAGTGAAGCTCTTTTGAAAAAGTACAAGTTGCTATTAAAAAGTAGCTAACTAAAGATATTTAAAGGCAGGATTTCTTTTAAAAATATAAACATACTTTTATATTATGTATCATTTAATCAGTTTTGTCTTGATGAAAGTTGTTACTGTAAAATATACTCACTAGTCTTTCAAGCTATACTGACAAATGTATATTTGCTTTACAAAATTAGTTAAAAGTCAGTTTTTTGAAAAATGTATATATTTAGGAAACCTAAAAAAATATGCACACATGTAGCCTATAAAATATATTACTTAATAACAATATATGTTTGTTATTAATACATTTTGCAGACATTAAAATCTCAATATAATGGCATAAATATGTGCATGTCTGTGAATACTATAAACCATGATACCTAAATGCAATGTATTTCCACATATATCTGCTGAATGGAGAAAAAAAAGAAAAAAAAATTCTCAATACTGTGAGATCTCTCCCTCCTGGATGACATTTTTATGACTTTAGCAGATAGCACCTATGAAAGACTTCTATTATGCTTTAGTTTAAAGAATGCCCTGTCTGCAATTTCACAAGGCTAGCACACACAAAATGTGAAGTTTCACAAGGCTACCACACAGGTTAGGGCCTGTTTGAGTGCTTACTTACACACAAAATATGAGTGTAGGCAAGTGGATATCTAGGTCATGATTATGCATGAGGAGATCATGCAGTTTTCTAGCTGATAGAATAATGGATTCATAGAATACTGAAATATAATTTCTTGACCTATTTATTTGTTAAGTCTCTAAACATGCATTTAGTCCCTGTGTCCTTATATGAGACATTTTTAAAAAGCAAGGAAAGGGAGTGGTCATGGTGTTATCATTTCATCCAATCATTTGCTATCTCTGAAAAGCTCTGAATGTGCTCTGTAAAGGACATTCAGACTTAAAACTGTGACATGTAGAAGCTCAGAGAAATTCAGTAAAATATAATGACCTCATATGAGGCTGCAAGGTCTTTAGAGGTTTTAAGCATTATTCAATATAGATAGTGTCAAAGCAGTGATAAATATAACAATAAATCAGATTTTATTTTTAATTTTAATCATGAATATGATCACAGCTTCTCTTCATTTGTTAGGCATAATCAACTGCAGCTGTGACTGGTTATTTATTCTGGAGAAAAAAAAAGAAAGAAAAAATATATATACACACATATATATATATATATATATATATATATATATGTATATATAAAATCTTTT
>JAUCNO010000236.1:10777555-10797439 GCA_032353835.1 Enteromius viviparus | reverse complement strand
TAGATCTTTAAGTCCATCTCATGAAAAATCGGAGCAGAAACAAAGGTGTTGCGTTTATATTTTTGTTGAGTGTATAAGAAATCACAATGACTCAAAGGCTACTTTTAATTACATAAAGTTTATTTTCTCTTCAGTCAAACTTCAAATCTGTGAGTGTGTATATATATATATATATATTTATATATATATTGCTTCCATTCAGAAACTCTGTAGGCCCTTAAGACTAAACAAAAAGTGTAATGTCAGCATAGCAGCATCTTCCATAGCATGACCGGCTGTGGGAAAACTCTGTTTGATGTATGATCTTTCATGCATTGTGCAAAGGTCAGCATTACCCTCTTCCCATATACTGTAGGAGGATATGCAATACTGTTGCATGCAGAAGCCAAATGGTTTGAGGGAGAGGAAGGTATGGTGAGGGAAAGATTGAGAGAGACAGACAAAGGAAGAAAAAGAGATCAGCCATCTGCTGCCCTGTCTGTCCTACCTCAGAGTGTCATCAGCCAAGTGTCTTTCTTATTATGGAGCAGATGCTTTTGACACTATAGTGTCATCCTGAAATATACATGTATAACGTGTGCTCTGTGTGTGTAGGATGAACATGTATCACTGACAGTCTGCTGCAGTCATTTATATTCACACACAAAACAACAGAGAAAAATAGCATACACTGATATTAAAAAAAGCAACAGGCTCTTGTGGCCAAAGCTTGGGTAAGCTATAAACATATCAAAAACTATGCATTAGATAAACAAAATAAAACGTTATCAGTAACAGAATGAGAGCAGGCTGTAAATATTTGATAGGTTAATTAATAATGTCACACAATGCATATCATATTAATTCTACTTAAGTTATTATGGACTTGACATTGTTTATTTAAGGTATGCACAGTACCTTACAACATCTTGTGAGTGGTTAGGTGCTGAGTTTTATTTGAGTGGTTCCTGCGAGGCAGTAACTTACTGTGGATTTAAATGTTTGTTATTTATGAGCAATAGTTTGAAAATTAAAATAAAAATAGAAGCCTCATACAAAGCATTTCAGCGAACCAATAACAGAAAAAGTAGTCATTTTACTCTTAAAAAAAAAGAGTAATTTACTGGCATCCAGCTGCATAATTACAGTAAATCTTTTTAGAGTGTAAGTGACCTATAAGCAGCTCTGCCACTTGCTTGGGAAGGATAAGACTTTATGTAACTTTAACCTTAATGTTTTTGTTGTTGTACTACTTTGAGAATTCTGATTAAAATAATTGCAAACAGCTGCAGCTGCCTTAAAAGGAGATCTCATAATCACAGAAGGGTGCTGACAACTAATGACAGATTAATAACAGATTTTTAGCAGGGTTTGCTATGTTCACATTATTCTGGATATATTTGAAAACAGTGATTTCTTTTTAAAACACTCCCCGTTTTAGTGTTTTTCCCTGGTTTTTCCTTTAGTGTTTACTCTTAAATTTCTCAAAATACCTCTTTACTAAATCACTTTACTGTTCATCTATAAAATGTGATAAAGCTCAGTGATATAATGGAGAGAGGCTACACATAATGACATACTCCCGTCATTCTTTTGGTGAAAATATTCAGCAAAATATTTCAGCTTACACTAGGGGCCTGTTCCACCAAATAAGTTTATCAAATAAGTCAGGCTTATTTCAGTTAGTTACAAAAAGCAAAAATCAACTAAGAATAAGAAGACTCACTAAAGTAAACCTGGCTTATTTGGTAAACTTGTTTTATGAAACAGGCAACAATTTACACTCACAAACACCATTATGTATGGTATGTATGTAAAATTGTCATGTTTTGCCGCAGGACAGCAGTTGCAAGTAAATGTTCTATCATAAATATGTAAAAGACATGACTTTAATAAGACTATGAATGTGAATATCAGGCATAGCAATGCTGGTATAGTGTGTACAGATATTTTTTGAATACCTCAATTTTCACAGTGCACACTACAATGATTATTGGGAGAATGTCTTCAGAAACACTGTGTCAGTGTCAATGCAAAGGCCAAAACAATAAAAAAGATGCGGAAATTTCCGAATTTATTCAGATTAATGTTGACTAGACCTACAGTAGATGAAAGACCACAGAGTCCACAACTATAGAGTACCACAAACAAAATATCAGTACCTAGTTTGTTCTAAAAAAAAGAAAAGAAAAAGAAGAAAATCATGTGTATCTGGATGAACCCATTGAGTTCAATAACAGGTTATAGAATGCCTGCTTGCAATGCCTCCAGAACTAAACACAAATACCATCATATTTCTTGATTATTTAGTCTCTCCCTGACACTGACTTGCTCTATAAGCTCAACAAAATTGTGTGCAGGTGCTGTTGCTCCATGGCAATTTGAGAAGCCATTATTACAATGTCACAACTTCCTCAGACAATCAATTCTAATTCCCTTGGTGGCTATCTCACTCCGACATGCTCATTCACTGCTCACTGCTCATTGGCTGCCTCTGATTAACAGGCAGACCAATAACATTGCAGAAATGACTTCCAGATAATAATATGTGAGTCAGAGTTAAGTCTCAATTTATGATGAATTTATTAACACACACAAACAAGCACACACACACACACACACACACACACACACAAATCAATTAAAAAATATAATAATCTTACGAAAACATTTGTATACTGTATATATGATGGTACTTAAAGGAATAGGTCATCCAAAAATTAAAATTCTGTCATTATTTACTCAACTTCAAGTAGTTCCAAACCTGTATTATCTTCTTTTTTCTCCCGAACACTGGAAGGAAGGTATTTAGAAATAAAAAAAATTAAATTGGTCAACATTGACTTCCATAGTAGGAAAAAAAAAATCTATGGAAGTCAATGGTGACCCAAAATAGCCTGGTTACAAACTTTATCAAAAAATATCTTCCTTTGTGTTCGGCAGAAAAAAAGAAAAAAAAAAAAAACATTTTGGGTGTGTTATTCCTTTAATGAATGTGTGCTACCACTGAGTGGTACATATTTAGATTGTTACGGCATCTTTTCCAGCAGGGAATTTGCACAAATGCTGATTTTACATAAAAGAAGAAAATAGGTCTGATGTTCTTGACTATTGCTTGAGAATCTGGAACAGCAATACCTAAAGTTATCAGTAGGAAATACTGCTCCCTCAGGAGTGACTAAGTCAGCCAGGCAGTAACTGGCAAACTGGTTCTCCAGACCAGATGGCACAGATATTTTCAAACATAGTTCCCTAGAAGAAGTGAATTCAAGATGTTCAGCAATGAGTGACATTTAACAGATGTTACAGCATAAGTACTGAATAAAATGCTAAACGTTTCAACCTCACCTGCAAATGCTTCATCTATGAAAAAGACTTTAGTAAATTGACAGTGATGCGTGGTGCATTTTCCTATATTTTCATTATGGTTTTCAGAATCCCTAAATCTGGCAAATCTGGTGAAAACCGTTTTGTTTTTGTACGCTTGTAGAAAGCTCTTATGAGCCAACACAAATAAAACAACAACATAAATACATACAACCAGGACCTCTAGAATTACTGCAAGCTTTGATGTGCATTAAATATAAAAAAGGCTTTGTCATTGTGAAATGTCCTTTGATCTGAAAACACAAGAGAAATCGGTCCATTCTAAAACTGGCAAGAAATCATAGATATACACGTAGGCAAGATTAGAGAACACAAATGAATGAGACAGAAGGTTGTAGGCATTTTTAAACCAGACAATGAACTACAAATAAGGACCGCAGTTGGACAATTGCAGGAGCCTTTAGCATCCCGGTGTCTCCATGCCAACAAACATTTGGAAGGTTTGCCAGAATAAAAACCTTTTGCTCTTGCCAACTTGTAAGTGCCCAGGGTTGTTCAAAAAAGGAAAACGTGACAAAAATAATAATTTAAACATACAGCTTTCTGGCATAGGTTTAGAGCAAAAAGGTTTTGTTATGCAGACAATAACCAAATCTCCTTGCGAGGTATGATTATTTGCCTTTGCTTTCAAAACACCTGGGTAATTTTATTAAAACAGGCCCACCTCCAGATGGACCTCAGATTCAATTGCAGTTTTTACATCTGGATGGCAGTAAAACATGAAATATTTTGTCTCACTTATCTGAATGTATGCGTTATTTCTGTGTCTATCATTTAGAGCCCTCTAAAATCTTTTCAATGGTCAATCGTGCCATTCTGAGTTTATTATACAACAGTAATAACCTTCAATAACGATGCTGAATAATAATACCCTCAAAAAGACATGTTTGTACCCCTAAAAGGTCAACTCTTAGGATTAGTAGACTCTCTGCTTAATAACACAACATACAATATTCTATGAGAAACTTATTCTACTAACTCTAAAAGTGTATTCTGAGAGTTAGTAGAACATTAGTTACAAAAAAAAAATACTTGTAGTTAATAGGTTGTCTAAAGTGGACTATCAAAATACAGTGTACCCCATGTTAATACTCTGAGGTACTAATATGCACCCTTTAGGGGTAAAGCAAAGGTGTCTCTTGAGGGTTCTGCTATAGTCTAAATTGAAACATTTGCTTTACATTGAGGTCCTGGTCATTGTTTATTGCGATAACAACTGGCTTAATGTTCTAGCATCTAAGAGTGTTCACTAAGTCCTGAATGCCTCAAGTAGTGACCTATGTATATCAAACACAACTCTACCTCATAAAACATTAGATTTATCTCAGTGGTTCAGTTATCATTAGAGAAAGACCACATGCATTTGTCATGGCCTTCTATACAAATAATTGCAATTCAGTGCTTGATAACTGCAACCAAACCCTCGCAGGCAGAACGCAATGATCTTTGGGTCTGCTGAGTCAGGGAGTTTAACGGGGTCTGCTGAGGAGCTGGGATGAATGATTCAAAGAATTCTCAATGCTGAAAAACATTAGGCACTGTTGTTGTACAGCTTTTGCATTATTGACAAAGACTTTCCTGGCGAGTATAAATACATACATCAGAAGTCTGAACTTTATACACTCAATGTGCGTTAGCATCATGTCCTGCAGAGAGCACTACTTTTGATGTGTTTGAGGACTATTATTGTTCACTGAATTTATATGAAACATTTCAATAGCAATGCTTTTATCCAACTTTGAGAGCATTGTGAGTTAAGACAGTATTAATTTGTGCATTTAATAATTCACCACTGAACATGACCTGTGCAATACAGATTATAGGAAAGCAGTCAATGAGCAAAACTAATTATATATAAATCACTCTGAAGTAGGATAATAATGAAAAGTTCTCAATCGGACACTTACCATTATAAACACCACCGCTAGAAGTCTAATGCGTTTCGGCTGTTCACTCACAGCATCAGCGCCACATCATCTTCATTCCTGCGCTCCTCATCCATGCAAACACAGAATTATTCCTGCATGTAAACCTTCTTGAAGTTACACACATTTTAAAAGGTCCGGTGTATGCAGGAGATGCATCCAAAGTCACATTGTTTAGTGACTTTCCCTGGGTTTATTCTTAAGTTCCTATTGCAACATTTCCAAAGTCTCAGAACAAAGCTCTGATCTCTAGCAACACATTGCAGGAGGATGGTGGACTTGAGAAGGGAAAGCAGAGAGTGGAGGTTTGGAGAGGAATGTGCAGTGTAACATGAGAAGAGACTTAAAGAAAAAAAGCACTCAGGAGATTTATTGTCCTGGGCTGGGCGCTTCTGGAGTTTACAGTGTATTGCTGATGCAAAAAATGTTATAAGAGTATGTTATCTTCATTTAATTTTTTTGTAAACAAAATCCTCAGTCATAAGACAATTTTGAGTCGAACAGCTACAGTTAATGTTGTGAAAACTTGGTGATAGCCTCCACTGTCATCTAAAAAAAGGAACAAAATGATGAAATGTTCTGAAACATTGTTTGAAGATTCCATATAAATAAATAATGATTTCAGAGTACTAACAATAACAGCTGCTTTGGTGAATTAGAGGAAGAAATGTAGGGCTTTGTAATAACTTTCACTTAAATCTGGCAAAGAAAATCATTTATATCGGTTGTATTCTTTAGAAAATATTTCACATTTTGGTTTACCATCGATAAAGAGTAGCATATGTCTAGAAAAGATTTAATGCATCTTGAAAATGTATTTTAGGACTATACTGTCCTCTTCTGGTAGAATGCTGAGTTACAGTAGTAGGAGATGATTGGAAACTAGGTGAGTACATTGAGTCATGTTGTTACTAGAGTACATAGTGCACATGGACATTGTTTGGAAGATGAAAACCTAGTGGAGTCTCAATGAACAAACGAAGATCAAAGACAACAACACCTCCAAATCGGCAGAAGAGGAAGATGCAGAATACGTGAACAACTTTTTTTGTTATTTTGTTTGTTTTTTGTTTGCAAAATAGCCTAACATTTACCGAAACACTCTGGATTTAAAAACCTTTATGAATACTTGTTTTATTTTCAATAGTATTATGTCTCTATTACATGTAATAAAATCAAAGGCATGTCCATATGTGCTGTGTATACATTTGTTTGTATTTGTTTGACTCACTAACTTTTGTCTTACTAAAACGTATCTATCATGTAAGTTTTCTTTAAAGAAAATGTAATGCTATGTTTAACATACATGTAAATACATTTTCAGATCTACATAAAATATATTCATGATATAATAGCCTAGTTTTTCTTTTTTTGTCACCAGTAGAGTTGGAGTTTCCTTTCTACTGTTGACTTTTTTCTCTTTGCGTGAATACTGTTGGAAGAGAACTGAACTGAGCTGGACAATTACATCAATAAATCAATGCTAAACTGACTTAAACTGGAAAATTGACTATTGTTCTCTTTATAGAGCTGTTTTACAGCCTAATTTAATTTTGATTACACTGCTGAAACAATGCTATTCTGTTTAACACTGTAGCTGCTATGACACGATCTGTATTGTATAAAGCACCATATAAATAAATATGATTTTTCTTGTCTATATAGAAGAGTGGCATACCATTCACTTAAATTACTTTAGTAGCATTACAAGCAAAATGCCAAGATCATCAGTTGAAATACATAATCACCAGTCCTCACTGCACTGTCATTAACAATCATAACATTTATTTAGAGTACTATGACATATTTCATCCAAAGACAATGTGTGCTAAAAAGCACATGCAGAAATATACGTGTACAATACATAAGGGATGATGCAGTTGAATGAGTCAAACATTAGATACAATACACAATCAAAACATTTACATGACCTAGTAGATACTTTTTACTGCTATATATAATTTTTTCTTTGTCTTTAGTGTTTTCATTCAAATCCACAGTACAAGACTTTGCTACTGCATTCCTGGACTAAAAAGACCTGTACACTGCCTTTTTTGGGGATAGAATGACACTGAATACAGGTTTTCAGCACATTTGGTGTTCACATCAGGTGTCTTCTTTTTAACCTTAGCACCGCTGGACCTTCAAGACCTTCAGGATCTAAAATTAATACCTTTCTTTAGCAGGTACATCTGCACTGACAAATCAGCTTCTCTCCTGGTTTGCAAAAACCTCCCTAAGTGGGACACTAGTCCTACAGACGAGAACTCAGTGCAGTATAGACAAGAACTCAGTACAAAAACCTCAATAACAGAAGCGCACCAGCGCAATGACGAGGTACGTGAGGGTGATGATAGTCAGAGCAGAGAACAGCAGGAGGAGCCCAGTGAAGAGAACGTTGTTTATTGGTAGCTTGATGATTTTACCTTCGGCTGGGATCATGTTGGACAGTGCAAGCATGTAGCCCAGGGACCAGGCTATACTGGTCTTATTTACCTGTGAAACACAAAGAGACATATGGAGAGGTCCAGTTCACTCCAGAGTTTTGATAGACAGAACTGATTTGCTGGAGGGGGAGAGAATATCATCGGCAGATATTTGACATTACAGTCATGCACTGCACAGCACATACTGTACTAGATTTTATTTTCCTTAAAAATCAGAAATGCATTTACTGTGAAAGGGCCGACACTTTTGATGAAAAGTTGTACACGTTTTTACGTACCGTACTGCATGTTTTGCTGCAGAGAAATGTCTGGTGCTCAAACACAAGTTCAGGTTATTATGTCAATATAAGTACATATTGCTGTGTTTTTGTTACTTTTGTTGCTTCAGGTACGTATTCCGACAGTTATCCAGGGACTATTGCTTAAAGCTAATGCTCTATCGTATGTGAACACCAAATCCAACCCTGAATCTACAACAGATGCAAAACTGATATAAAAAGGCATTTGTTGATGCAGTCGTCTAAAATTTCCACTAATTTCATTCAGATTTGAACTGTTAAGTCAAACCGTAGTTACAACAAATTTGAACTGGTGCTCCTTGCCTCTCAAATACATCTTTGTATCCATTACCGAACAAACATACCATCTATGAAAACACATAGATATGAAGCTGGATATGTGTAATGGTAACATTCAAAAGCATCAGTTTTCAATTCACATTAGTTGTGTGAAAATGACGCTTTATTATTTGAAACTCTGCAAATTTAAGTGAAAAAGAATAAAATGTGTCAGAGTTTTGCTGCCTCTAGTTTTCATTTCATTTGGAATCTGCAGTGATATGTACTTATTGGTACGTATTTCATGTCTTGCTTCTCTACTCTGTGTGTCATGCTGTTATTGGTTGTCTTAGTCATGTGCCTTATTTCCCATTGGTTGGTTTGTCATGTGGCCCTTATTTTTCGGTATTTATAGCCCTAATGTTGCTATTAGTTGTGTTTGAAATGCACTACACTAGCCTGCCATCGGTTGGCAAAAGCGGCCTCTTGCAGTCGGGGGAGGAGTAAAGGAGGAGGAGTTTCCGTGGTGACTTTTATGTAATGCAATATGACGTTTATTATAGGTATCTTTGTTTTGTAGTTAAATATAAGCAGTTTATTCAGTGTAGTGATGCCTCTCACAACATCCATTAAAAAATGGCCTCTGGTCAACTAGTTTTTCACACTTTAAAATAGGAATATTTAACAAAATTGCCTAATCTTAATTTTCATCATTAATGTTTTTTTTTTTGAATGTCAGGTATTCAATATAAAGATTGATTACATACATGAACACTTTTTAGAAAAAAAACAGCAGCACACATCATGCTTGTCGTCACATAATCTAACCAATGAGAATAAAGTGTGTCGTCATCAAGGCCTGCGCAGCCAATTTTGAGCAACTGCAGCGCCTGACCTTTGCGACTGCTCTCGTTTGCTCTCACGGTACTTTGATGGCACATGTGATCGAAAGGCGGCTGCAGCGCCGATCAAAGTCGGACAAATGATCTTATCAGAATGTTTTTTTTTGTAAGGCAGCACCCGATTTCTTTCGGCGCCGCATGAAGTCGAACAACTGAGATTAGTTGATTTGAGAACCAGTAAAAACAGAAAAACATTAAAAAACAAAACAAAAAAAACAACATTTAGCCTTTATCAGATTCCTGCAAATAAAAAATTGTGAATGTTTGGAAAAATCTGCTAATTGTGCTTAATCACACACTAAACATGAAATGTACCTCTCTCTGAAAATTGAGATTTTTCCAGTTGTCGATGTTGAACTTGTACCCATCTGCAAGGATGCTGTGCACATAATTTGCAGAGTAGCAGTAGGACTTTAGATGGATGTCTTTGATGGTTTTGATGGATGTCTTGAGCTAAAGGGAATCGAGAGGCATTAAAAGGTAGGTTTATTGATTTTATACATTAATTAAATCTACACAAAGAATAATTTCTCTCAGTCTATATTTTAATGCCAGTCATGATTGTACAGTTGGTCAATACTCACAGTTTTCCAGTCCTTTGAGCAGAACACTTTCATGTTTGTGTTGAATGTATCCATACTTTTGGAGCCCTCCACTTTAAGAGCCAAAGCAGTCCAGTAGAAGCCTGCATAAGCCTAAGCAAAAATGCCATAATGTTTGATCACTGTAACATGCAAGAACTATTCTACATTAATGAGGTTCAACTATACCATAAAGGCACCATATTTGATTTGAGAGTTGCATTACATTATTGAGATCACACAAATTTACCTGTATTGCACTATTTAACTATTTAATTGCGCTATTTATTTTTATTTATTTATTTATTTTTATTTTCCAAAATTCCACCTTTGCATCCATACAAAATAATTGCAGTTTTGGGTAATCTATTTTAGTAACAATTTAATTTAAAGACCAGTTATCACTATTAACTAGTTGTTTATCAGTATGTTCGACTGTTTATCAGTTTATCATATTGGCTGTTTATTAGCACATATTAATGCCTTATTCTGCATAACTTAAATTTATATCCCTTACTCCTACCTCAAACATAAACTTAACAACTACCCTACTAACTATAAATAAGCAGCTAGGAATTTATTGAACTCTTAGTTTGTAAATACATACTCCCTAATCTAAAGCATTACCACTATTTCTGCTACAGTATGTAGCTAAACTAAGAAAAACGCCTACCATGAAATCTCCACTGAGTGGTGGTTGATAAACTCCTTCAAAGGAACAGTTTTCAGCTCCCTGGCAGGATGTCAGTTCAAAGATACTCCTGACCAAAAATTTGCACTGTTCAGGGTTACTCTGTCCAAAGAAAGTAATAAATCTCTTCGGGTTGTAATTCTTTGGAAGATCATTCTTTGTACATTCACTGCCAAAAACCTCCTCTGCAGCCATGGAGATATTATAGCCAGAAGGATAACAGGGGTGCTTCAGATTAGTCCAGTTGGTGGATTCCTGAAAAAGAGAGAGAGCGAGAGAGAGGATGATAATGTTTTAGACAAGTAATGTTCAACTTTCTTGAGTAACATTTTAATTAAAACCTTTATATTTAATGCATTATAAATGATTAAGAAAAGGTTACGAGGCATTATAATTATTCGTAATGTTCTTTGTATCTTATTAATAATGTAACAATGCATTGATAAGTGTTATAATGTATTAACTGTGGTTACAATTATTAATGAGATTGTACAATATACTATAACATGCATTGTAATGCATAATTATATAAGACGTTATGCATGAAGGCTTTTAATCAATCAATCAATCAATCAATCAGTCACTTTTATTTATATAGAACTTTTAACAATACAGATTGTAGCAAAGCACTGAACATTATCAAATAGGAGAACAGAGTGATGGTAATGTATAATTACGAGATTAAACAGTTTGTTTATTAAATGTAGAGATGGTCTCTGTAATCAAAACACTGATAATCACAAGAAATTAGGTGCCCCCGACTAAGCAAGCCAGAGGCTTTAAGTAAAGTGTACCCTTTTTGTAATGATAGGTAATTGGTCATTAAAATAGTTAATCAATAAAAAATATTGAAGTGAAAATCTCGTTCTAAGCTCTGGCCATTATTATTTGGTTTAGCTTGACAAAATATCCTTTAAACGAATGGGCTGGCACATCGACCACGAAACGTAAAGCTCAGAACTGTGGCTCATGCTCAAATTCTCTTCCCAGCTCAGTATAGTTAGGGAAAGATAAGGTGCCCTCATTGCAGCACACTGATATTTGTATCATATACACAGGACATATGTTGTTATCACTAAACAAGCAATGTACTACAGCTACCGTGAGTTTCAAATAATATCTGCAATTATTTGCATTACATATAAATAACAATTATTACTTTATTAAGATAAACATTTCTTGTAGAAATCAGGAAAAGTTAATGAAATTTCTTTCTGCTATATTTTTCAACCCTACATTAAATGGCTGATTTTGAGATGCAGTTTGTACAAGTTTTGACATGGCATTGTTTGGGGAAATATTAAGCCTAAGCTTAATCTTTCAGCAATAATGGATTCTTTAAGAAAGGTTTAAGGGAAATTTTGCAGATCAGGCACAATAAGTAGCTGACTAACATGTACATGTTCATGCTATCTAAAAGAAAATCTAATGTGAATCTAAAATCTTTTAAACGACTATATCCTAAATAAAACATATTTATATTTTATGGAATAAGCAATAATTCAGATTAATTCACTTCACATTGACATGAGTGTATTCTACCTTTGCAAGTTTGGCCAAAACTCTCTTCTCAGCTTCATTTTTCCCGTAGCAGAGGAAACTGTGAGTATAGATGTTGTATTCATAGCCATAGAGTAAAACCTTAATGATATCTTCACCTTTGGCGTCATCAGACGTGGCAAAGGCAATCTGGGTGGAGGCTCCACCCAAATCCAATGAGCCAACTGTCTTAGCTCCATGAGGATGCACCCAGGCATTCCAGAGATTTTTCTATAAAACAAACTAAAGTTTAACATTTTTATAGTTCAATAAAGCTCTGTTTTTTCTGCTTTTTGGTTATATTCAATACTGTGTCATAAAATTACTGTGCTTAATATACTGTGGCTAATGTATCTTGTACTTTTAAGATAATGAGATTCTCCTTTAAATGTGAGAATCTTGTATTGCAAGTGTTGTAAGATAAAACTTTAACTAAACGCAACCTGAGATTTTGCTTAGATCCAAATAACAAAAATGTTAAAAAAAATTAAAAGCGCAGTAACGCAGCCCATGAACTGACCTCTAGAAAGTTTCCCTTCAGGTAATTGACAGTTATCCAGCCATAAAGACCTTCTTCCTGTCCAGAGATAATGGAAGCATTTTGAAAATTGAAAGGGAGAGAGCTAAGGTAGTTCTTGATGTCTTTCAGAATACCGTTGGATGTCTCTTCATCTTTCATACTGTGTAAAAAAGATATGGCATGAGTTGTGTCAAAGTCAGATTAACTTTGTGGCAACTATAGATTTACATAGTTGAAAACAAATATGTGCCAAAGCCCATTTTTTGCATATCAATACCACAGGTTTTCGTTTTTATTTGCCATACCACTTTTACATATTTTCAAGAGTTCGCGCTTCCTCAATAAAATAATAATATAATAAGCGAGTTTGGCGTGCTGTCGGGGGCGAGCCGGGGGTTCGGTGAACCTCGAGCCCTGGTAACGATAACCCTAGCTAGGGCGGGGCTCGAGGCCGGCCCGAAACCGGCGTGCCCCCCCGGAAGGAGTGAATGGGGGAGAAGGGGAGGTGGAGGGGATGTAAAGAATGTAAAGCGAGATACTGAAGGGTAGGAAACTGGTTTATTTATAGTGGAATTAGTGGCCTGATTAACTAACTATGGAGGCGGTAATGGAGCCGATTGTTGGCAGCTGGGTTGTATTTCGACCGCGCTTCCTCTCGAAATTGGTTTACAACTACATTTAAGGTTAATAAAGAATGAAACACCATAACAAGAGATTGCATTTCTGTTTTGGATTTGGATCAAATCAAATGAAATTAAATCATATAAATGGGGATGGAAACAACAACAACAATAATAGTACTACTAATAAGACATATTCCCTTTTTTGAACTGCATGTTTACATAATCACCACATTTTGTAATTGTGCAATTGAGAGTAATGCTGCAAAACCTTTGATTAAGGAGTGTGAAAAGTTTTGAGAAATAACACTTCAGTTCATGTATCGTGTCAAACGCCAGACTATCTACTACTAAACAAACAAAAACAGATGTTTCAAATGTGACCGTATTGAAGCATCCAAAAGTGTAAAGTAAATCTTGTTTCTAGTCTCTTAGACAAAAATATACATCATGATGACCAGCGGAGTACATGAACTCCATGCATGACTTTATTTCCATGATAATTCTTTAAGGCAACTACAGAGTGAGGAAAACAACCCTAACAGAAGCAACACTACACATCTGCTAATAAAATACCTCACCGAGTGTTGCGAGCGTAAGCTGGGATAAACTTATCTCTCCTCCAACTTTTTTTTTTTTTTTCTCTCAGTTTTTGGCTCATGATAAACAGAGCCGTATGTACATCAGTGCCAGGACCCTGCAGATATCAGGGAATAAATGAAGCCCTCGCTGTGATTAATGAAGAGGCCTATGATAGTGAACTCCAAGATAAGGGTCTCGCAAATAATAAATTAAAACTTAACCCTGGAAGTGGAGCTAAAGAAGCAGCAGCGATTTCTTGGAGTGCAGATAATCTCCCCTGCACTGGTGAAGATGAGCGCTAGTTAGCATTCACGGCATTACATAGACTATCAGGGCAGCCCTTGTTTGGCTGACTTCTGCTCTGATCCGCCGGAGGATAGAAGAGAGAGAAGCAGAGACGTCTCTTTCTCCTGCTGTAGGGTGTAACAGGAGGTACTGTACTATCACCTACAGCCCTGAACTGAAAGCCAGAGGAAATTGGAAAGCCCAGAGAAGCCGTGTGGTAATTAATCACGGCTCCATGAAGCCTGTCAGAAGAGCGCTGCGCCGCTGATACTGCTGTCAATTACAGCTCATGTGTAATTGTGTAAAACGCTATTGTGAGCCCAGTTAGAGGTGCAGATCTCCTGAAAGCATGACCTGCTCCTCTCCAAACGTGGCCTCCTGCCAGGACTCCTTGGCAGCTTTACATGGCGTAAGAAATTGTGTGTTTTACCAGGTTATGATCTCAAGCCTTATTTGTGACAATGGGTCATTGTTGACTCAGCCAGCACGATGAGCTGGTGAAAACCGAAGGTTCATTTTGTGGCCCGGCTCTGAAAAGACTGTTCCTTTTTTTTATATATATTTTCTCCTTTTCCTTTTTGGTAGCACAAACTGTGATGTAGTCAATATTTAACACTAGCTTCGTTATTAGACATCCAGAGTTCTGCGGCATTCAGTGGTATGTAGGATTTTTCCAGAGCAAAAGAGATTAGTTTAGAATTAGCATCACCATTTCAAAGCAATGGCTTTCTTTCGTCACGGATTGTTATTTTAGGAATACTCTGTAGACACTCTATACTTCAAGAAATCATCATTAATATCTTCATTCATCTTCATTAATAATGAATCATATGGAATTAGTACAGCATTCTAATCGGTTTGATAAGAAATAAGTGAAACCTCTCTGACAGGGTCCAGATGAAGGATTCGGTTTTTGAGAGATTCGGCTATATTAAATATATTTATTTATCAATTATGGCAACATAAAAATATACATGCAAAATGTGTTTGTATTTATATACGTAATAACAATATTATGTGACAGCACTAATATTATTATTTGTACTTGTAGTAGGCCCAGTCAGCAGCTGACTTAGTTGTAGCTTCTGTGTCCCGTTGGATAAATGGAATCGGATTTGGAATATGGGTGAGTAAATGACATCAGAAGTGTTATTCAGTATCAAGTCTTTCCCGCCTCAGTGTCTCTCGTCTCGTGTGGAAGCTGCTGGTGTGCTGTGATCCGGAATCAGAACAGCTGAATGGCCATTATCCCAGTCTTTAAGCACACACAGGAGCGAGGATCCATGCCTGAATGTGCTTTAATCAGCGCCCATCCACAGCTCCGGAGGAGGGACGACTGTGACCCCTCACGCTCCCAGATTATTGTGGTGACTTTGTGATTGGAGAGTTTTACAGCACTCTCATTAGAATAATGATCCCCCTCCATCCAACCCTGTGTGTGTGTGTGTGTGTTTTTTATCCGTAAGCTCCCAGCGGTCCTAGAGTATTTTAAGCTAGTTAATAATCATTATGGATGTGCAGTGAACTGGGCAAAAAGAATAATTAACTCACCTGAGCCAAGCTAAATTAACCCTTTATGCTTTTGTTAGCCCATTCTGTTTCAAATACGCTGTCCTTCTGGGACCCATTAGATGTGTCTGTTAAATAAAGAGTGAATGCCGGCCCAGCCCTGCCTCCATATGATGCTAAAACAGCCTGCTATTGGATATCGAGGCTTTTTACATCAACCAGAATCATGTGAATTCAAAACAGCTTTTGATGTGAATTGTCCAGGATCTACTAGTCATTGAAATGTGAGATGAATTAATCTGACAAATATGATCTGCAAACACATGCACACTTTCCATTGCGCTCGCCCCAGCTTGTGCTGCCGCTTACTTCCAAATGGTAGGAATGTATAAGCGTTCACAAAAGCCAGATTTGTACCCATCTACAGTGCATGTAATGGGATATAATTAAAGGCTGTAGTTGATGGGCGTACTAAGATAATCTCTATTTTGATATAATGCCATCTTTCTCCCACTCATAGGCTTGTAGTTGGGCTGTTGACCTAAGGTTTGCAGAAGGGTTGTTGGTGTATTTAGGGCTCAGAAGGTTTTTAGACTTAAGCATCATTTTAATCATGCAGTCATGAAGTCTAAGAGCATGGGTGGCACTGAGGCTTCACTCTTTGTGGTTTTTTAGGGTGGTAATTACCTGAGACGTCATACTTTTCTGATAAATACGCAGGTAATCTGTGCGTTTTGATGCCTAAATGCGAGCATAACAGTTGTGGAAGTTTGCCCGGCTGTTATGTTACATGACATTAATTGTACCACTGTAGCTTGCGTAAGCGTGCGTATTCATCTGTGGTGCTTGACACATGTTTGGCAGTACATGTTCATATCCAACTTTTTCCAATGTTTGTTTTTTCCTTGATTAAAACTTGATTAAACAGGCCAGTACAAAGTAATGATGCATCTTATGGTATGCATACATGGAAACGGTGCTGGGTAGATTATTCACAAATTAGTCAGGTCACGTGACACGTCACCTGTATTTATATATTGACTGATTATACAATATCAATGATCCAACCTGATCTCACAGAATTGCATGAAATAACCACAAACTCTTAATGCATAATTCTGTGTTAGTATCACGTTATGATCATAAAATGGCATGATGGGCTCACGTAAAAGAGCCAATAACTGAATGGGCCCAGGAATACTTCCAGAAACCACTGTCAGTAAACACAATCCTCCAAGACATCTGCAGATGACATTTAAAGCTCTATTATGATAAAATATGATCCAGATGCTCATCGTGTCCTGTGGGTCCAGACTCATTTAAAATGAACTGTTTCAAAGTGGATGAGCCAGGATTTGACATTCTTGTTGAAAATCACAGGCACCGTGTGTATAAGTGTATACGGTATGGGCAGCTTCATGTTTTGGAAGGCACTATAAATGCTGAAAGGTATATAAAGGATTTAGAGCAACATATGCTCCCCTGTAATAGCCGTGTAATACCCTGTCGGTTTCCGGTTTTGCACCCAGGAGAGCTGTCGCAAATCCTCGCGGTTCCTAGTTCGCCAGAAACGGGTCCCAGCCCCGTATCATGGTTCGAGGAGTCGTGTTACACCATGTCGGTTCCGGTTTCCCAACCAAAAATCCTTGCGGTTCCTAGTCCGCCAGTAACGGGTCCCAGCCCCGTATAACGGTCCGAGGAGCCATGTGACACCCTGTTGGTTCCGGTTTCACTGCCAGGAGAGCTGTCTGAGGCCATTGCAGGTCCCATTCTGCCTCTGTCGGGTCCCAGCCCTGAGTTGCCGTGTCCTGAGCTCATCAACGACTCTGATGTTCCATAGCCCGTGCCACCGGAGCCATGTTACATTTCTGATTTGCCATGGCCCCAGCCGCCAGAAACCCTCTGTGACATTAATGGCCCGGAGAGCCTGCCAGTGGCTACATCAACCCCGGAAAGGACTCTACAGGGGTTCCACTGGTGGCTGCACACCCTCCAGGGCAGTCAATTTGGGTCACCCAGGAGGTTTTATTCCGCTTGGTGTCCACCACTGAGGGCACTTGATCTTCACCCTGCCTTGAATCTGCCACAGAGATCGTCACTAAACTATGGAGCTGCTAAGAACCAGGCCCAGAGACTGCCATGTTATGATCAAGCTGGAGTGGTCAGCCCAGCTCACTGGTTGGTAATCCAGCATCAGATTTGTACTTTGTGTTTTGTTTCTACGTTTCATGCCTGGACTTTCTCATCAATTAACTCACGCCTCCACCCCCTTGTATGTTGCCATAGCAGTTTATTCAATCTCCACCCACAGACCTAGTTTTTACGTGTACTTAAGTTCTGGTTCTCTGTTTGTTTTTCGCCGATCATTGTGTGTTCTACCACCCTTGTTTAGCATTTCCCGTGTTTCTATGTCATTGTGCTATTTCTGGATTTACCGTTGCCGACTTTTGCCTGTTCTCGTTAGCTGCTCTCGCCTTTGCTCCACTGGACTCCGATCGCTTGACACTCTGCTTTTACTTCGGATATCCTTCTCGCCTTCGCCTCGGACATACCTGAATGCTGTGATCGACTTTGCCTGTTGTTCCCTGTGCTCTGTGAGTTTTTATCATTAAATACTAAATACTAATTATTGGTAATCATTGTCTTTGGAATCACAGTAAAATCATTATCGTTAATTTTTGTAAGGGTTATGTTGTTGCCTGTCCTAGCTCCCTCTAAACCTATTATAAAACAATATAATAATTTGTCTGCTAAATTACTACTATAACTTTGCAATACATAACAACAATTTCCTTTAGTTTGCAGTATTTGAATGATGAGCAATGGGCTGCTACTTCTTAACTAACGAACAAAAACAATGACTATAATAATCTGTTTACAGGTAAAACATATCTAACCCATTTAAAGCCAAAACTTGCCCGTCAGGACTGACTGATTCATGATTTATTAGAGATTTATTATTGAACGGCTTCTGGCTCTAGTCCCGGCCCTATATAGCTATTATATTATGTTATGTTTTTTGTTTGTTTTTGTTATCTGATTACATAATCCAGATGGTTATTATATATTATATATATTTTATACTGGTTTTACTTTAATCAATTTATTCCACATTATGGAAGTAAAGGGAACTCCTCAGCTTTAGATTCTGTGCTGCTACCTTCTTCACCAGCATGAACATTTTGCTTTGTGTCCTTTTTGTTTAATTGAAACCAGGGAGGTCAATTAATTTCGCTCCCCACCATCTTTTGCCCACATGATTGAAAGTGATGTTTGTCTCTCTCTCCCTCTTCAGTGTGTGCACTGCTTCTTTTGTATTCAAATTCCGTGTCACTTCACATGGATTAATTGAGCCACTTTGTGGTTAATCTCAGAGCTGCAGTGGTGAGAGACGCTGAGCTGTGTCTATCTCTCCCAGTCCTACAGTCACAGTAATTCCACACTAGCACACCAGAACAGTTCATGTTCAGCACATACTTTATTTCCAAGATTAATTCATTTACAAACTTTGTAATTAGTGGCAGGGACAGTTCCAGCACCTGGGGTTCATTCTAATTCAGATGATGAATATTCCAGCTTTTGTGCTGATGGCCAGAGCTTTAACTGTTGATGACTATTACTGTAAATATAAATATATTGATATTGTTGGATTTCAAGTCAGTAGGACTTGATTCATTAAAAAGTAACCAAGTAACGCGTCGTTTTAGATTAATCTAGATTTAGATGGCTCATTTGAATTCTGCCAAAGGGATAAATAGGGACTAAAAGTAAAGCCTTATTTGGACGGGACTAGTTTTACAGGGGGTTGTTAAAGAATGTTTTGTTTGACAGATGTACTTGGTGATTTTACTCCCGTCCGAATCTGCCATCTCTGGGATAATTCTAGAGTCCGAAAGCGATGTCTGGGATATTCTTTTTCACAACACATTTCCTTGTCTGTTTTGGCCAACCTGACATGCCGTAGATCCTCTTACCACACACAGGTTTAATATATTTTGATATATAAAATAAATAATAAATAAATAAATACAAATAAAGAGGCAGATCACGTAAACTGTTAAGACTGGCTATTGTAATATAAGTGAGATTACTCGATTTCATTTCTGCACTCGGTTACATATCTTTTAATTATCAAAATTAAACATAATTAAATAAAAATCATGATAGTTAAACTAAAGTAAGCCCACATTAACATGGTTTTGCTGTACTAGCCATTTATCTTCAACGTGGTATTTCTGATTATAACGCCGATAGCGGCCCACCACTAATACTGTATATATGTTGTTCCTTTTCAGGAACTCAACACTGCGTCCGAAAACGCTATGGGAACGCCTTCAGCGTGACCACGCTCTGAATCTGC
>JAUCNO010000236.1:10753157-10766517 GCA_032353835.1 Enteromius viviparus | reverse complement strand
TTGCGATCCCTACGAACGCCGCCGCCCTGCCTCGGCACGAGCGGGACAGCGCCGCGGGGATTGCTTATAAATCTACGGGAGCGAAGCACACGCAGCGGCAACCGCTCACAATGTCTGCAGCCCTCTTTATTCGTTTGAGAGAGGGCTGCTTCAGCGTGCTTTGCTGCTAAACAGACCACACAAAGTGTTTGCGAGTCATCTGGTAAGATGTATCTTTCGCACGGACTCGCACAACACTTGTACTGGCTGCTTTCACCCCTTTGAGTTTTTCACTTGCACACAGAGACACCCTCTACTTTTTAAACTAGCTGAAAAGACACACACACTTCGCTGAAAGACATGAAGCTATCTGGGCCGGTGTTTTCCATTAGCTTTTATACTTCCTGGCCAGTGACGTCACCCGCTTCTGACGTCCCAATTCTCAATTTTCTTATTCTCTTATCTCCAGGTTCATACAAGTTTTGTTTAGAGCAGTAATCAAAGGAAATGCTGTATTGAGAATGTTCCATTAGCACCATCTGCATGTTCTTTCAGTCTATTTGCTGTTTTTCTTTTGCGCAGGTGATTTATATAGCATAATTTTAAACTATCTTTTAATCTAGTCAGACAATTTTGTTTTTTTGCTTTAGCTACTGAAATCATGTTTTTTTCTAATTATATAAGATTAAAATACATATTTGCCTGCAGTTTTACTAAGGTCTACTAAAATGTTATTCCATTTTTTTTTCTCTCATATCGCAAAATAATATTGATATCACCTGGACAGAGGAAATTATTGTGATATGAATTTTAGCTTATTTCGCCCATCCGTAACGTGCAGTGTACAGGAGGTACAAGAGGTAATTAGCCTTTAAAAAACAACTTTACTTTGATTGATTGTTTTGAGCATTAAGCAACATTACATTAAGCAATGTTGCAATTACATCAACAGAATCTGCTTAATATCTGCTACCTCTTTATTGTGATGGTCTCCCAACTGACATTATACTGACTATAAGTGACTTTACATATACATGTCAACTTATACTTATTCTTAGTTACATATAGTCAACATAAATTGTTAAATATACCTTCAAAATAAAGTGAAACCGAAAAAACTTAAAAGAACTGTTGCATAAAAGGTTAAGACTAGTCTTAAAAGTTAGTCAATGTTAGTCAGCTAAACATTTCTTTAAGTCTGTTTTTTCAGTTACATAAAAATGTACATTAGTACATTAGTTGAATCCAAAAATGTTAAATCCAAAAAAATAAAACTAAACTAGGCTAACTGCTAGTTGTCAGACTAGCTCTTAAGACACTGTCTTAACATGGAGGCTAAGTTTATGCAACATACATATCCACAGCTAACCCTTCTCTCTAGTTTTCCACAGCCAAGGTCATTCATACCAGGCTGTGCTGTTGTGCACATAATGGTTTTGTCAATGTGTGACAAAAGCCATTAAGATTTAGGGAGATACTACAGCTGAAAATGCTAAAGATCTGTCACAGTCTATGTTTAATGTTCACATGTTCTACTATGTCTTTGTTTATATGTGTCATGCTCCTTTTGTATCTGCCCCTGCCCATGTTTCCTGCCCTTGTTTAGTTCATTGTGTTAATTAGTGTCCTGCTGTGTCTCGTCTATGTCTGTGTATTTATATTGCCTTAGTTCAAACCTTATTTGTCGAATTGTCAAGTGTCTTGCGTGTCTGCACTGCCTTGCCTTGTGTACCGTGTCTAAGTTTATGATTAAAATACTACTGTTTTGCAAGAATCCTCATCTACGAGTCTTCATGCCAGAGTGCAGTGTGACACTTTTCATTACCTTGATTAAATGGCTTTGCAGCACAGGGACTTACTACATGTGTACTATGTTTGTGTGTGTGAAACAGTTACTATATTTGTGTGTTTGTGGACCAATAATGTTGACTTCCTTTCTGTTAAACTGAAACAATAAAACCATACAGGATCTACCATTACTTCAAATGATCTGTGAAATTTTTGTAAGACTTAAAACAATGAAGTAATGGCTAGTTAACTGAATGCATTCTAACACTCTATCCCTCTTTGTCCCTTTAGCCAGAAGATTTTGAGGCTGTTCATTCCCACACCTTCAAGTCTAAGACCTTTAAAAAGGCCAAGAGTTGTGCAGTATGCAAGCAGGCTTTGACGAAGGAAGGCCTGGTTTGCAAAGGTCAGTACTGCCATTAGAACAGATTTTACTAATATGTTGGTGATATAGGCTTCAGTACCTTTCCTTGAATATCTCGTCAAATGGGCTGTGTTCATTATATATGGTTATCTAAGTCTGATTCTGAGTTAATGTCTTTGATTTGAAATATGTATTTAAGCAATGTAAAACAACAAAACACCTTTATGTATTATTCAGTTTAGTTATGTCTGTGCACAAACTATTAGCCACACAAACAAAAAGTTACATTACCATTCTATTTTAATCTACCTAGGAATTAGTGTAAAAAAAAAGAAGCCTCTCTGGTTTGCAGACATACAAGATTGAAGTGGGGTAGCTACTGTAGCTTGACCAAAATACCACAGAGATGGACTAACTCACTAGCCACATATTAATCTTTTGTTTCTTCCATCATCAAACTGTCCTTGCCTGTTTCCTCTTATTTTCTACTAATTGACATTTGTGATACAGTGAAGTTTATTCAAATTTATACAGAACAGAACTTCAGGCATAGCAGAATACCTAGAAATATCTGGGGCCAGATTTTCTTAACAGTGCAAATTAGTGTAGAGTGCAACCACATAAAAGTGGCAATAGAACTGTACTTATAAAAATCTTAATCTGCTAAAGTTAAGTTAATTCCTTAACGAGCATAGGCGATCATAATCAGGTGCATGTAATGTACAGAATCAACACAGGTGTAAAACTGAAAACTGAAAAGTTTTTCAGCATGAAATAATGCTACAAATGTGTTACTGAAGCAAAATGAACACCTAAAAACGCATATCCAGGCCAAATGCTGTTAGTATATCTGGTCCTTGGAGCATTAAGCATTTTAAAAATAAATTATTTTGAAATCAACAAAACAATATTCCAGTGATTAAATCTGGTTAAATTGTTATGATTTGTTTCATTAAAAATTTCAAGCAGAGAATTTCTTACATGAGAACTTGTGTCCAATGATTCGTTGAATTTAGAAAAACAATTTAAAGTGGTTGTAGTCCATTTAATTAAGCTACATTTAAATAAACAAATTTAGTTGACTAACTTTTACAAAATTTTAAATGTATCTAAAATAAATTGTTTGCAAACACCTACCTTAAAAAAATGTAGTAGCATTTTTTTTCAGCGTACTAAATTCTATAGCTGGAGAAAGCATTTGTGCCTCTTAAATCACAAAGATAACAGCCTTGACATTATTAAATCACTTTCAGAGTTTACAACCGTCAATCACTGTTAATGGATACCTTAGAAACAAGTAATTAGTGCCATATTCTAGTTTCTGAGCTGGCACAGAACTAATAGGTTACTTCCGTAACCCAGTGAAACTGCACAGCCATTGGTTGTGCAGTGGTCATTTTTTAAACCAATCAGCTGACCAGTATCAAAACGTCGCGCTGTAGGCGAAGAATGATATCCAATGACAGTGAGCCCAGGCGAAAGCCGGGGCGTACATTCACATAAGCATGCAGAGAATAATGCCCCGCATAATGTAGCCTAAGCTCGTGGTTTGGGCAGCTGGCGGCCAAATACAATGATCAGGTATTTACATAAAGAAGGGCTAGCGAGCCCGAGCTCTTGCCCAGAGCGCATCAGTGGTCTGGCGGGGAGCAAGTATATTTCAACAGCCTGAGAGGTCCCTAGCTGACTGTGTATACTTGCAGTCTTGGACCATAGAGGAGTAAGCTAAGCAAAAAAATAGCGTCTGAACCCATTTACAGAGCCTTTAGGGTCTACAAGACATGCATGGTGCATGGAGCGCATAGGTGATCTGCAAGCACTGGCTGTTAGCCCCCCCCCCTTAACCCTCTCTGCCCTTTCAAGGAATTTAGAGCTGCCTTTAGGTGGTCTGTCCAGCTCTTTATTTGCTTCGTTGTCCTCTCCTAAGGGTTACCAGTCTGTGTCTATCACAGCGTGCTGCATGGGCACTTTAACGAATCCAGTGTTTGCAGCTATTATATTGTGTGTCATACAGTACCTGGAGCATTGCGAGGTAGAAGACAGAAATGGAACAGCTTACAGAGTGTTCAGACCATTGCTAGACTTTTCTCGCCGTCTTTGTGTTTAGAGGATGGCACTGTAGGCGGCAGTCCTGGCGCTATCTAGGGCGGGGGTTCCTGCCTCTTCAGGAATGGGAAAAAAGACTTCTTCTAATGGCCCTGCATTGGCTGCTGGAGCTGAGGTGGCGTGAGTCAAAGAAACATGAAAGACAGCGTTTCTTTTAAACGGCTTGAAGTTCAAAAACCACTCAAGGAGAGGTGTACTGATGATCAGTTTGAGCAAAACAACAGGCAGATCAAAGCACTGATGCAAACAGAGAAGACGGAGCGAGGGGGGAGGGTCCGTGAGCTGTCTGTGATGGCTTCCCATTTAGAACGCTTATAAGGATCGTGCTCCCTGAGGATACACACACTCTCTGTGTTGTCTACTTGGGAGCAGCACACACAGAAGCAGTTATCCAGCCTGATAATGAGGAGAGCTGCGGGCAGTGTCAGACATTGCCACTGCGTGTGCTTTGCCCCCGGAGGGCTCTATTCGACAATAGGGGAGCCTTCATAAGAGATCCTCGTGGCCCTGGTCCCGCTTCTGCCGAGGCAGAGCGGTGGCGGCACTCGTGGGGACCGCAATTGGATCTGCGCGAGGAGACGTATGAGTCCCTATCTCGCTCCTTAGTGTCAGCCAGGCGAGAAGGGTAGCGCAAATTGCTACTTCCCCTCACCAGGGCGACACAGCACTGCTCCTCTCTTCATCCACGGTTATGGAGATAGAAGGCATAGAGGAAACGGATGTTTCCTCCTCACCCCAGTATGCGGAGCTGTTAGAGGTGATAACCCATGCTGCAGCTAAATTACAAATTGACTGGCCAGCCGATGTTAAAAACGAGCGCTAGAAAGTAAACTTGATGAAAGATATTTGCGTGCTCGACACACACCTCCAAAAAGGAGCCTTTCTTTCTTCCATGATCTGCATACCGAGGTTGTTAGATCATGTTAAAAGCCTTATTCAGCCACCCTCTTCATGGCTGACTCTGTCAGATGTTAAAGAGAGAGACAGAGTCTGCCTAATGGACGCCCCGCTTGGACCTCAGGGCCTGTTCGGTGAGTCAGTGAATTTGGTCATCGACAGGCAGCAAGAGGCATGATGTCAAGCGGCGGCATTCCAGCGATATCTACCTTCCCGCTCTCCAACACGCGGGACTGCCAGGCGGGAGTATATAAACTATATAAAGGCTCCTCATACAGAGACACTCAGAAACAGAGGGCCTCGAGAGCCCCGCCGCAACATCAAGGTGGCTGGCAGCGCTCTGTAGCAGGGCCCTCTAGAAAACAAGAAGACCTGAGGGTTGTCCTTAAAGAAAAGAGGGCCCCACATAAAAAGAGAAAGCCCTGAGGTCATATTTCCATGTATCAATCCATCCGTCTCACAGGAAGTTCCTGAGGTTTGCTTTCGGGGGCAAAGTTTACCAGTATTGGGTACTTCCCTTCAGCCACTCTCACCCTTTACGTTTACGAAGTGTGTGGATGTAGCGCTGGCTCCACTGCAACTCCAGGGCATCCACATACTGAATTATATCGACGACTGGTTAATTTTGGCCCAGTCGGTGAGCGAGGTGGGCAGACAGCCTTGCTCATATGAAACATTTGGGGTTGAGACTGAACGCCAAGAAGAGTGCTCTTTCTCCAGTTCAGATAATCACCTGTCTTGTAGTGAACAGGTGCGTAGTGTGGGATTCGATCACAATGCGGGCTCATCTGACACCTGCTCAAGTAGACTCGATCCTCACTGCAGTTGCAAGAGTGAAAGAAGGCCGGTCACTGACTGTCAAGCAGTTCCAAAGGCTGCTGGGCCTTATGGCAGCTGCATCCAATTGGCCTGCTGTACATGAGACCCTTATAGTGGTGGCTCAGGGACAAAGCCATATCCCTTAGGGGGAATCCCCTCACACCTTTGTCTGCTTTTATAGACTGGACTTGCGAGCCACTCCTGGCTGTCCTGTTCTCATGCCCTAGCTGTGCACCACACACACTAGGCAGGGAATTGGAAAGTCAGATTTTTGTCTCATAAACTCGGGAGGGGAAGTCAGGCATAATTTGGGCTACAAATCCTGTAGTGTGAGCCAGGCATAAGCCTCTTCTTGCTGACAAATAGTTGACTGTTATGGGACAGCCCTAGAAAATGGTCAAGTTTTGAATGGTGAAGACATTATAATGAATATTAATGTAAAATAATGTTGTAAATTAATTGTGCTTTAAAGGGTTAGTTCACTCAAAAATGTTATCAATAATTACTCACCCTCGTGTCATTCCAAACCCATAAGATTGGAACACAAATTAAGATATTTTTGATGATATCAGCCATCATCCCTCTATAGACAAAAATACAGCAGAATTGATTCATATCCAGAAACATTGGAAACAAATTGGTAAAATGCGTGACATCAGTTGCTCAATTGCAATACTACGAGAATACTTTTTTGCACAAATAAAACAAAATTATCCTAATTTTTTAGTCTCCCATGACTTACATATTCTGTCATGCTCAATGAACCGTATACGCAAGCTTTAATGTATTTGACGTAATCATTCTTGCTACATTCGGGTGAAAGCAAGTGCTTGTGCATAATCTGTGGCTGTTTGCACCTAGATAAAAGCGTATGCTTACACAGTAATGTTCTCTGGTGGAATGGTGGAAGATGTAAGTCATAGGAGAAGAATGGTTGAGTATATGATATTATTATCGTTTTCTTTGCGCAAAAATGTTTTATTCTTCTGCAAAACTGTTGTTGATCCACTGATGTCACATGGACTTTTTTACCAGTTTTTTACCATGTTTCTGGACCTGGGATAATTTCAGTTGTATTTTTGTCTATGGAGGGTGCGAGAGACAGAATCTAAACAAAATCTTGAAATCACATTTTATTCTTTTTTTTTTTTTACAATTTATTTGGGAATTACTGTGTCAAGAAAATATTTGATCACCTGAGTCAAAAAAAAAAAAAAATTTGGTACAGAAGACTGTTCATAATTACAGAGGTCAAACGGTTCCTGTAGCTATTCAAGTTGTACACACTACCGGAGGGATTTTGGCCCACTTCTCCTTACAGATCTTCTCTATATCTATCAGGTGTCAGGGCTGTCACTGAGCAACATGGAATTTCAGCTCCCTGCAAAGATTTTCAATTGGATTTAGGTCTGGAGACTAGCTAGGCCACTCCAGAACCTTGATATGCTTCTTACAGAGCCACTCCTTGGTTTTCCTGGCTGTGTGCTTTGGGTCATTGTGTATTATTGGGATGATACTCATCATTCTTCTTCCTCCAAATGGAGTTAAGACCAAAAAGTTCTACTTTGGTCTCAAAATGACTACAGGACTTTCTTCCATAACTCCTCAAATACTTATTTGACACAGTAATTCCCAAATAAATAGTTAAAAAAATCATACAAAGTGATTTCCGGATTGTTCTTTTTAGATTCCGTCTCTCACAGTGGAAATGCACCTATGCTGAAAATTGTAGACCCCTCCATGATTTCGAAGTAAGAGAACCTGCAAAATCACAGGCTGATCAAATACTTATTGACCTCACTGTGTGTGAATTGTGTATATTAACTATGTAAATACACACGCATACAGTTTGTATTTTAAAAATATTTACACGAGAATACATTTATACTATCTTATGTAAATATATTTAAGTTATATTTTTACTAAATATATACAACCATATGTTACATAGTACATAGCACAACATATGTTATACATAGTACACACACGTATATGTGTGAGTGTGAGAGAGTGTGTGTGTGTGTGTGTATGTGTTGTAGTATCACGTCTCCAGTGTGTTAGCAGTCGAGCTCTTTGGCCTGGATCTCTCTTCATTACCTCACAGCTGAGAGCAGTGCCATCAGATTCATCCGAGTCCAACAAAACCAGCAATTAAAGCAGCCATTATTGGAAACATTTGTGTTCAACACGGTTCAAGCCCAATCGCCTCTGATCTCCGGAAAGCATTCGTCTGAAGATCAAAGGAGGACATAAGAGTTTCTCTGAGGTCAAAGGTCAAGATCTTTCTATTACTGGAATAAAAAGAGTCACTGCATTTTGAATGAAGTATTGAGGATATTGAGTTTTCAATAGACTCCTGCATTGGTTCTCCACAAAAAGCTGAGAGCTGGACTGTATTTGCTCTATGTTTCATCTTTAGTCTTATAAACTGAGATCACTGGCGTTCTGTAGCTTCAGCAAATCATTCAGAGACGTTTATACTGCTGTCTGAACAGGCGATGGGAAACTACATTAGGCTTTCCATCCATGTGTTTTATTCACAGAATAATGCCATAAAACAGCATTAACGGCTCATCTGTAACGTCTGAATACCTGCAGCAGAGCTCCAGAAGAGAACCCTCCTAAAACTTCCAGCCAGCAGGATATGAGCTGATCATTAGTGGTGTTCCTGCAGCAGCCCAGGTGTATGCAGCAATAGACAATAACAACTCAAAATTAACTATTTTTCTTTTATGCCAAAAATTATTAGGCTATTAAGTAAAGATCATGTTCCATGAACATATTTAGTTCATTTTGTATTTTTCTACCATAAATATATCACAACAAAATTTATTTTTAGTAAATTGCTAAGAGTTATATTATATTATTAAATGTGAACATATAACACATTTGATATAACATCTGGGCATGTTCTTGCCCCTGAAATAGATTTTAAAATATATTTTAGTGTTGTCAAACGATTAATTGTTGTCACAGTGCCTCGGTGAGCGAGAGTGTTCATCTCAGCAGGACAAGGATCAAAGAACACAGCGAACTTCAAATGCAACATATTTAATCAAGGCAACCAGAGCAAGGACAAAAGCTGACGAAGCAGCAAACTCACACAATCGGGAACACGGGGACGTTAACAGGACATGAATTCAAACAGAAAAACAGAGGCATTTAAAGGATTACAAATCAATGCAAGAGTGGGGACAGGTGCAAAAACAACAGGTGAGACAATCAAACTAATGAGGGAGAAACCAAAAAGACACGGACAGCGGGGGTGTCAGGACATGATAGGAACACAATGTGACAATTGTAATTATTTACATTCCAAATAAAAGTTTTTGTTTACATTATATAGGTATGTGTACTTTGTGTATTTAATCATTAATTATTTGATTTTGTTTTTTAACTTTATAAATATATTCCATTTACATTAATTGTTTTACAATACATGCTTAATAATGCAGAATAGGATCATTGCCATAATTATAACTATTAAAAGTTAGATTATGTTATATTATATTTACATTTTTTTCGTTCAAATAATGTAAACTGACTAATCATATCATGAACACAAATTTGTTTAAAAACGTTGTATTAAACCAGATAAAAAAAAAAATTCTGGATCTGACTTTAGAGCAAGCATAATACTGAGCTCTATTAGAAGTAGTAAATGATCTCTCTTAACTGTACGATTCTCTGGTATTTTTTGTCCTGTGTTTGTATCATATCTCACAAATAAGAGTTTTTCATCCCTTGTGGGGTACCCTAGGGCTCTATGTTAGGTCCAGTTTTATTCTCTTCATTTTTGCTGCCTCTTTGCCTTGTGAAAATATACTTCATTACTGTAAATATATTTTCTGTAGTCATCGCAGCTGATTCGTCTTTAAAGAGATGCTGTTTATGAGGCAGACATGGACTGTTTCGACTGTTTTGATTGGCCAGAGCCGTCCGTCAATCACTGACAAACACAATAACAGGACAGGAAAGAGATGAGTAAAGCAAGGGTCTTCGTGACATCAGCAACATCTTGTTTCTCATAACTGAGTGATTTTCATGAAGTTTGCTTCCCTTAACGCTTCTCGAATGTCGGGATCCTGGAGCGAAGCCCTGTACACTGGGTCAGCGGTGTGTGTGTGTGGTTACGTCATGGCTCAAGCATCACAGTGATTCATGGCTCAGATCTCTGGTGAAGTCAGCCTCTCTCTTGTTCTTTGCTGTGGTTTCTGAAGTTCAGCGAATGCAGTGAAATCTGTTTCCAGTCACCAGAATCAGTAGCTTCACATTTAGAAAGTTAAACTTCATCCTTCTGAAACAACAAATCCTCCTCTGCGTCTCAGGATCCAGAAGAGTTGGTGTGTGTTTGTGTGTGAGCTTGATGTGGGATTCAGAACAATAGCGCTGAAAACATTACAGAGCTTTATTTACGATGCTGTTATTCATGATACTGCTAGAAAGCCTAAAATATGATCTTCTGCACAAAACACGGTGATGTTATTCATCCTCCGTCAGTTGTGAGCTTTTAAATGGAGAGAAGAGAGATTTTGTTTTTATTTTTAAATGTTTTATTTAGACTGGACTGGATACAAGACACATTTACTTCAGATACACACACAGACATTTCTAATCAAAATGAACTGAGTTTCTGCTAAAAAGAAGAACAAATATCTGCCAACGTTAACTAAAGCTAAAATCAAAACCATAAAAATTACTTGAAATAAAACAAAAACATAAACCAAAAAATTATGTACTAAAGTAATTAAAACTAAAATAAAAATTACATAAAATATAAACAAAACCTGCTAAAGCAAAAACCAAAAACAACGAACACACACACACACAAAACATGAAAAGATGTTTGTGTACAGGGAACAGGGAACATTCGTGCCTGCATCGTGGACGAATCCCGTACCACACCTAACTAAGTGGTCTTCTGACTGTAGAGAGCAACTTTTCTTGGCGTTCAGTCTAAACCCTACGCTTCACGTGAGCGAGGAGGACATCACGATGTCCGATCACTTCGCTCTACGACTGAGCTATTTAGTATTTAGCCATTCTGTTATGTAGTTTCGAATGCGAACACCCTAAAGCCACAACGGAGATAAGGCTGCATCTACTACTTTCGTTAGCGTCTGAGGCGAAAGTGCTTGGCCAGAGGGAAGAACCTGATATTAGTACGCTTTGCCCCTGAAAGCGAACCTCGGGAACTTCTAGTGAGAAGGAAGAATGGACACATGGAAGTATCTTTAGATCTATCGCTACAAAGCAGTCTTTGGATCTGACTTGTAGCAGCACTAGTCTTAATGTAAGCATTTTGAACTACAGCTGACTGACTGAGCGGTTCAATAGCTTGAGATCTAAAATGGGCCTCAGCCCTCCATCCTTCTTCAGAACTATGAAGTATCGACTGTAAAACCCTGAAACTCTTTCTCAAAGAGGAATCGGTTCTATAGCTCCTTTTTTTTAGAAGGGCTTCTACTTCTAGTTCCATGACCAGAACCTGCTCGGGGCTCCCCTCGGTGAGCGTGATGCTGCTGAAGCATGGCGGAGGAGATTTAAACCTCTCTCTATTATTTGCAGGGCCCACTTAGAGACATATGGAAGAGCTTTCCAAGCTGCTAACTTGTCTACTAAGGGAACCAACCTCTCGAAGCTGGTCTCTGGTTTATCAACGGGGATAACTCGATGCCTACTGATGGCTCGCTGCCAGGGAGAGCTCAATGATTAACCGTCTTATGGGTTGACATGCAGCTCAGCCTTCTTTAGAACTATGAAGTATCAACTGTAGAGCCCGGGCTCCTACTCTCAAGAAGGAACCGACTCTGTGACTCTCTTCCTCAGAAGGGTATTTACTTCTCGTTCCATAACCAGAGCTTGGTCGGGGCTCACCCCAGCAAGTGTGACGCCGCTGATTTAGAGCGGCGGAGAAGCGCGCTCAGAATGGCAGAAAGCTAGCACTGGCAGGAAGCATGTGCCTTTTATACTTCCTGGTATGACGTCATCACGTTGCAACGTCATGACATCATCACATCGCACCTTTTAAATTCGATGTTGGTACAGCAGATTCAGAGCATGTCACGTGCAAAGGCGTTCCCATAGCATCTTCGGACGCAGTTCGAGTTCCCGAGAAACAACTCACTTCATTTTGATTTATTTAGTAAACAAGATAGAAATGTGTTTCTGGAAATGCATCTTGATTCAAGAATCTCGAGATTGCATTCCTCTTACATTATCATATCTTCTATACCGTATGTGTCCTCTCTGTCCAAATGTTCATCCACATGTGTCCGGGTAAATATTAAATGAAGTTATAACCAATTTCGAGAGAAAGCGCGATTGAAACACAACCCAGCTGTTAGCAATCAGCTAATGATCTCCGCCTATATCGTTAGCCAACCAGACAAGCAAAACCACTATAAATAAGCCAGATTCCTTCCCTTCAGTATCTCGCTTTTGCATTCTTCGGAATCACTGCTAAAGATACCTCCAACCATGTCTGAATCTGACATATCCGATTACGCTAAAGAGGACCCGATTCCTCAGAAGGCGAGCAAGCAACCTCAAGCCGCTCAGCCTCAACATTCTGCCCAGCCTGAGACTCCAGGAAAAACCGACGCTGCTGGCAGAGGCAGAAGGCCTACTCGCCAAGCCGCCACTTCTCCAGCGAGGCGCCGATCTCGCTCACCCCCACCAACCAGATCCTCTCAACCTTCACCAACCACATCCTACGCTTCAGCTCAGTCATCCCCAAGCAAATGGACTATCCCGGCTCTCCGCCACACTTTAGCAGCCGGAAAAGTCAAGTTTCCTCGGACTGCAACTAAAGCCGACCTGCTACATCTGCTACAAGAAACCATGCCCAATACAGCGCCACCGCCATCATCCAAAGTCTCTCCAGCTACAACCAAACAAAAACCTAAAGGACTTACCCCACATTCATCCGCTCATCAACGCCGATCCTCCAAAGCTCCAGCCAGCCGCAGCCGCAACCCGGAAACAGTCGATCCAGTCCCGTCAACTAGCCAGCAGCACCCAGCAACCGTCAGCCATCCGGGAACTTCAACCAGCCCAGCCGATCTCTCCCAGCCCTCAGCCCCACAGTATCTGCCCTTCTCCTGGCCGGCCGCTCCATTCACCGCTCCCAATCCTGCTCCCAGCTCAAGCCACACTAACTTTTCTTTCTCTGTTCCCACAGACATTCAACCCGGACAATCTTTTTTGGACTCTTCTTTTTCTCATGGCCCCCCCGCTTCTCTCTCAGCTCTCCCTACTTTCCATTCTGCCATCCCCTCTCTCCTCTCTGCTAACCCCGCTCCAAACCTCAACCCACCCATCCCCCTCGCTTCTACCTCCCGCCTTCCTTTCTCTCTCGCCACTGCAACTCCCCTCCCCCCTCCAGCTAACGCTCTCGCTGCCGAT
>JAUCNO010000236.1:10731024-10747943 GCA_032353835.1 Enteromius viviparus | reverse complement strand
TAACAGAGTCAGTGAATTATTGATTTGTTATCTGCTGGTATTTGATAGAATCCATGATGCCATGTGTCTAAACAAGATGTCCAGATGTTCCAGCAGAAATATAGACCCGCAACATCAAAAACACAGCAGTATTCTTCATTGTACACATGGAGTACTTTGTATCCCTGTGTTCATCACAGGGATACAAAAACTAAAAAGCTGATCATAGAACCATTTGTAGTTCCAGTCCTGTCTGACAGCTGAACATGCTGAAGACTGTTTTTGGATGAGTGAGGACAATTTTTCTTAAACCCTCCCAAACAACATGTTCTGATGTAGGGGAATATACTTATAATGATACACATATTCAGAGATATTTTACATACTCTAGGGGTGCCTATAATTCTGGTCAACAAGTATTGGAGAAAAAACATTTATTTCATCACAAGGATTTCTCCCTATTTTCAATTGTTTTACTTCAAAGATAGGTTAGAATTTTTTTTAATGAAAGATCAAAAGAATAAACAATGCAGATTTATTTTCACAGCCACCCTTGGTCAGATTTACCAAGGGTGCCAATATTAGTGGATGGCACTGCATTTAAATATATTTAATATATAAGCAAAACATATGTTCCTTAAATATCTACATACATGTGCTTATATTTCTAAATATATACATAATAAATATACGCAGTATACACACATATATTATGCGAATGAAAACTTTTATTTTGGATGATAAATAAATCATCATAAAAGCAATAAATCATTCAACAGCACTATATATATATATGACTACTGTAATTGTTTTTGTCTTACTTCAGAATCATTTGTTTGGGCAATTATATCAGTCGGAAAAATCGTGTAACTTATGACTTTAAAGGAAAAATATCTTCAAATCATCACTATGATTGACAGTGTGACACGTTTCTGATTGCATTGCCATATGACTTTGAACGTATGCATCCAAATGCATTGGCATTCACACACTCGCAGTGAGTTCTTCACTCGTTGTGATTTCTCCTCTGATCTGCTGTACTTAGCAGCATCTTTGCTCACATGCCACAGAATAAAATAACTCAGGATTAGAGAGGAAGTCAGTGTGTCTCGGTGGGGATTCGTGCTTCACAGCATGAGGGTCTGTAAGCCCTCCCGTAATTCCAGCAGCGTCTCCCTTAGCTAGTGGGTGGCTCTGCGTATCCCAGAATTCCTCTTTGAACTCCTCTCTCTGCACATACAGAAGCTGCGCTGTCCAAAGACTTACAGACCCCTGCTACTTCCTCACCTTTAGGGAAAAAAATGCTAATTTATGTAATAAAAAGTTTGGTTTTGGTCTAGGATTTGTGGTTAAATTCCTCCAATAAGTTTGTAATAGAAATGTCTACCTGCATTTAATCTCCTAAAACACTGCAGTTTCCAACTGAAACATAAACTTGTGCCATTACAACAACTTTAATAAAACAATTTCTACTCCACTATGACATTGAAGTGAGTACTAAGAAGAACTGAGCATTTTTATGGCGTTGCTACTGACTACTAGACTGTTTATTTCAGACTAATACAGTCTTATATTAAAAATATCCTTCCTTTTATAATTGCAGTGAATGGTGGTCAAGATTTTGATACCTAATAAAGAGTTCAACATGGATCTGAGAGGTTAATAAAGGCATTAAAATATATCCATAATTTATCCATATTATTGAAATGTATGAAGAGAGTGGCTTTTCAGCAGAAGAGTATGTTACTTGAATCATAAGATCAAAATAAATGAAATCCATAATTAGTCTGTTTTGAAAATATATTTTATTTATTTGTTTTATTTTTATTTTAAATTTTTCTGTTATTTCACCCAGCTCCATGTCACCACAGGCACTGTAGTTGTTCAATGAGTTTGAGTTGTTGTTATAAAATTTAATCGTTTTTTAAAGAGACAACATACATTTTTACATGTTTACACTGATTTTGTTTTTTACAAAACATGTTGTCAAGGAAACATTATTGAGTTAGCAATTTTCTCATAATCAAACCACATCAAAAACACTTTCTTTATTAAGTGGCTGAAAAGAAAGAAACGGAGGACCCTGGACAGTTTTGAGACACTATACTGAGTAAAGATGCTGCGTCTCAGATGGCTGGTCTGCACCTCAGGATGTTCAGAGAGCAATCTGTCTTGAGCTAATAGACTGTGACCACTTATTTCACACTCCAGAATCACAGAAGAGAAACTTTCCAGATCACCATAGACGTGCTCTTCTTCAGCTGCACTAAACAAGCTTCGTCAGCATTGAGCTTCTCAATATTGAGTAAGCGTGAATGTAATTTCATATATGTATTAAGTGCAGAATCACCTGATCATACCAATTAAAAAATTAAGAGTTCTGATGAAGATGCTATTTAAGATGTGACTTTTTCAGGAAAAACGCTGAAAATAAAGGTTCATTATTAGTGTTGATTGTTCCATGAAGAATTTTTAACCTCCATTTGACCTTTCCATTCTTTTGGGAACTTTTCACTGAAAGATTATTTGAGGAACCGAAAACGGTTCTTCTGTGGCATCACTGAAGAGATGGGGAAGGAAAAAAACTCTTTACTCGTCACATAGTTCCTGAAAGCTGACTCTCAAACTGCACCAAATCTGTAAAACCATACATTAAATATTAAATCTCAGCCTTTCATACATAAAACACTTCCTGCACATCACAACACAATTTTCTATGTGACACACACAAATCTAACAGGAATTATTAAGGCAAAAGTGTTCATAAATATTTGCTTTTGAGTTGTGTTTGTGATATTTTGCAAGAGATTTTGTGCGTGCAAGTCTTGGATTTGTGTGTTAAGTTTTCGGGAAAAAATTCTGAAAATGAATGTAAGCTGATGAAAAAAAATGGCAATGGTCCCTAGTAAAAAGTAATATATTTAAAATATATTTATTTCATATGAAGTATAGTTAAAATCTAACAATATAAAAATGTTAATTAAACTTTGTTTGGAGTATTACCATGTATATTTTATATCAATAAGCCTAACATGTGTGTTGCTTTTAATGAGGATTGTGTAATGCCTTTTAAATGCAACATAACTGAAGTGTACCTAAAGTATACTTGCAATAGTTCTACTTTAACACAATCAAATATACTAAGTATGTCTTTAATTAGACTTCAGCACAATTAAAGTACAGAATGAGTTGTTCCAGTTTAGCAGACTTGAAGTATACCAGTTTAGTATACTAACAGTACAATTGCATGGTATTGTATTAAGTACATAAATATGAAAATGTATTTGTAGTATACTAAGCATGAAATAAATGCAACTTCAATACATTTAAGTACGTATATTTATGTTATACTAGGGGTAAGTTAGATTAAAACAGTAATCTAAAAGTATTCAGATTCATCATGCAGTCTGTAATCAGTACACATTCATACCACACATTCATTGTGTTACTTTAGATGTGCCACTTGCTCAAATGAGGAAATATGATGGGGAAAAAACCCACATTATCCAGCTCAATCCCTCTACTGGACAAATATTTAAAATATTTATACTACCATGAAATATTACATGAATGAATCATGTGAGATAGCCCGTCCTGAAAATCTCCATATATTTCTGTCCCTAACTAAATAATATTGAGATACGATATAAATTATAGATGAGCATAATTAAATGTCCTACATTGGTTCTGGTAATGAATGGAATGTGACCGGTCTGAATTAATCCTCCATGATGACCCGACCCAAGCTCATCTGCTGCGTCTCGCTCCAGCCATGAGTGCATCAGATTTATTTTGACAGCTGTCACTGTTATCCATGAGTCTCAATATGCTAGTTAGAGGATGACGTCGCTGTGAAAACCACATGGCTTGTACGTTGGTGCACTGAGGAGAGCTCACTGAATGCATTACATTTATTTCCCTCCGTGATCATGAGTGTGTGAAATCTGAATCTGAATGCTGTTTTGTCAGGCATCAGATGTTCCCCTAAGATCTGGACTAATAAGATGTCTTTACCTGGATGTCTTATTGAGGACTTTGCAATAAGATAAATAAACATTCACTGCTTTATTTTTAATGAAAAATAAACCCAGTCAGTATGTGTTTGCCTGGTTATCGGTAAGCACATCAACGTGTTGATCATTAAATGGTCTGCTGAAGAAGGTCTGTCAGCGAGGCAGCTGCTGCAGTCCTGCTGTGTTTTTATTGCACTACCGTTTCTATTTGCATTTATTCATTGATTGTTATAATTATGAATCATAGAGAACTCAAATGGAATCAAATCAAATTGTGACCACATTCCAGATTTCACGATGCTCTGCATCATTTAACAGTCTCCTTACGGCACGAAGGGTGACAGTATAACTGTCTTTGCCTTGATGACATATCAAAAAATATTAAGTAAAATTTCTTCTTCATTAACTTGTTCATAAAATATAAAAAAAATATCAAGATACTTTTACTAGATAAGCAAAAAGGCCTAAGATATTAACTCTTGTTTCTAGATGACAAACATCTAAATTAAGTGCATTTTGCTTAAAACAAGTACAATTATCTGAGAGTGGGGTAAGTAAAATATTGTACTTCTCCCACTGGCAGATATTTTTACAAAAATACTAAGTAAGATAAGCCATTTTTTGCGGTGATTTAAGCATTTACATGCCTTTTTTTATGAATTAAATTATTTAAGGTCTATCACACCTTTTTTGAAACTAAATAAAACTTAATTTGGATTGAATGACGATATTAACTGGATCGGATCTATTGAATATACATTTACATCACACAAATGGTCTGTTTTGGAATCCAAACATCAATTTTCACCGAATGGGGCAAGTTTGCCTTCCTGTACTTCAGCTCTTTCACAGCATCTAATGAGACTCATCCAGTTCACCGCAGGGACATTTTAAAGACAGTTTAGCTCTTGCATGTTGCATTAATTAAAGTATGCGTAAACACAGCAAACGTGCAGAGGGAAATCCAGCGCTGTATTCCGTCTACTTCTGCCAACAGACAGGACCAATGTGCTAACTCTAGCATGCAAACTCTGCCATTAAAATATTCACAGACGCCTAAATTAATATTTGATATGGCACTAAATTATTGTTACACAGTCAAACGGCAAAGTGTGTGTGTCATGGATAAGACGGGGTTCCTTTGTGTATTGCGGTTATGAATTTATATTCCATTATCAATGCCATGTTAATAAATAGCAATTCAGGAAATTTCTAAATTTTTCATATAACATACATGCATACATACCTATATTAATAAGACAATAAATAAATTTCATTAGAAGCTGCTTCTGAAGTGGCCTTTCAGTGTATTTACACAAACTGTTCTGAGGTGGCATGAATGCATTTACACTTGAATTGCAAAATAGCGCTATGTGATAATGGGTTTTAAATGGACATTAAGAGTTTGTATTATTATTATTATTAATAAAATATTATATTATTTAGAACATTTAAATATTCCTTAAATATTAGGTATGTAATGATTCCCTCAACACATGCTGCGATACGATTCACCACATGATTTCATGATATCATTTTAAAGTTGTTGTTTTTTTTTACAAAATGAGATTCAAGAATGAAATTCAGTAACACTTTATTTTGATGGTCCCTTCTGAACAATCTGTTGACAATAGCTTTGCACCTACATGTCAACTAACTCTCATTAGAATATTAGTACACTCTCTAATTAATATCTGCTAACTCTTTATTTTGATGGTCTCCCAAAAGGCGCTCTACTGACTATAAATAACAAGTACATATCCACTTATTCAAACCCTAACCCTACCAGTCTACTAATACTCTGCTAGCACTCTATTGAGAGTTAGTAGATATGTAAGTGGAATGTTACTTATATTCAACAGAATACTTAAAGGGACCATCAAAATAAAGTGAAACCGAAACATGTTTTTTAAAATATACTATTATGCTCCACAGAAGAAAGATTTATTTATTAATTCACTAATCCAGTCTGTGCAAAATGCTAACTAATGCTAAATAATAGTTAACAAGTATTGCCTATTCTAAAGTGTTACCAACAAGATTAATATAGATAAAGAATGTAATCCATGGAAATGCATCCATCTGAAACACATTTACACAGGGAAAACAACAACAAGAAACATGATAATATTCAGAGAGCAACTAAAAGGGAACTGTGGTAACATCTTAACATGGTCTGTTTTAAAGACAATATCTTCAACACAACAACCTGATTGCAAGTGTGATAAAATATCAGTGCAATGTCGCACTGCCGACCACACTGTTGGTCTGAATATCACAACAGCTGTACCTGTATTAATATTTGGAACAGCGGCACTCTCTTCTAATGTGATATTGCTTAAATATCACCTCCTGCTGTGTGTGACAAAAACAGACACAATGACCTCAGACCAACTGGCAACCTCTGCCCATACCACACCTTAGCGACTATAGCAAACCCAACACAGTAAGCACTTCTCCTCATCCAATCTCAAATTGTGCCGTATTGTGTGGGCTTGATGAGCCTGTGAGCCCTTCCCAGTTCTGGGTTATTTCCAGCCGCTTACCTCACCCTAGAGTAAAAATGCATCAACACATTAAAGCAAGGTAAGATACTATTAAGCATATTGCTCATCCCCTTATTTCAGTTCCAGGCCTTCTCGGTGGGTGCCAGAACCTGATGTCAGTGAGTGCTTTAAATGGATTAAAGCCTACACTTTACTCTCTCTCTCTCTGTCTCTCTTTCTCTCTCTCTATCACTGTGCTGTTGGTGTTTTGCTGATAAGGGTAGAAGAATAAAGGAAGGAGGAATAAACTCTACTACAAGTCTGTAATAAATAAACTTTCAAATAAACAGAGTCAGGTAGGAGACACAATAATTTTTACGATTTCTGATTTTGCAGAGCAATGGCATGCTGTCAAAGGGCCGGCTGGTTTGTGGAAGCGTTCTGGTTCGCGTGCCTTTCGCGTGGGATCTGGGAGAGCAATAGGGGCCTGTCAGAAAGCGCCCGCAGCTCGGAAAATTCTGTAAACACAAAACGTCTTGTTTCTTACTAGGCAAGCAGGCCATCAGACATCTGCTCTTCTTTGAGCGTGCATTTGAGGGAAAAAAAAAACTATCCGGGGGGTGCAAACCAGAGGCAGCTGTGGGAAGGTAACATGTAAAAGAGTCCAGAAACCAGATTCATCACACATATGATTTTCAGAATGCACTATGTTTCCTCTATAAAACACTCTGCAGACACTTACAGTGGTCCCAAAGTGTATTTGAAAAAATACACTTTGCCAAACTACAATGTGATGGCAGGAATGTAACAGCATGAATGGCATTTAATAGTTTCAATGTGGAATTTATTTAAAAGAAAGAAAGCACAACTGTGTGAAATCGTAATCAATGTGTACTTCAAATCACTTCAAAATGTATATTTAAAATGTTAATAATAATAATAATAATGTGCAGATAAGTTAAGAAAATAATAGGCAACTTAAGTGTACTTAAAGATAGTACACCTTCATGACTTTTTCTCAAAACAATTTGTAAATATGACGTTTTACTTTAATCATTGTGACTTATGACTTAAAGAGGTACACTTATTTTGATGCTGACAAACATAATAAAACACATTTTAAGCACCTGTTTTAATTTATAAATCTAATGTTATTTGGTTTTACATTTAAAGTTAGTTGTTGTTGTCACGCTCAGTCAAAGTCAGAGCCAAATAATGTGAAACAGGTAAGTATTTATTTTTTCACAGCAGGATTGACAAGGCAGAGGAGAGCGATGCAGCTTACTCTCGGGCATGTGTCGGGGTGTATTGGTGGTGGCAAAGACGGAGCATCCATGGATACCCTGCGTACATCCTAGGCCATCCTAGGCCACCAGAAGTTGTCCCACAGAAGTGTGCACTGACTCCAGGGGGTTCTGATGGACTGTGAGGGCAACATATTTTTTTTTTCTTCAGGAACTCCAGGAGGGATCGGTTTGTGGGTCAAGGTTTGTCGGATCTGATCCTGAAGGGACCACTGAATGGGAGCGAGGAAGACTGAGGGTGGCAGGACTGGTTCTGGAGTTTTTGTGACAGGATCAGGTTGGTGGAGATGAGACAGCGCATCTGCCTTAGTGTTCTTTGACCCCAGTAGATAGGTGATGGTGAATTCAAACCAGGTAAAGAACAAGGCCCACCGGGCTTGCAGTGGGTTGAGGCGCTTCACCTCGCAGAGAAACTGAAGATTTTTATGGTCGGTGACTACTTGAAACTGAATTTTTGCTCCCTCAAGCCAGTGGCGCCACTACTCAAGTGCAAGTTTTATGGCCAGCAGTTCTCAATTTCCCACATCATAGTTCTGCTTGGAAAAAGACAGTTTTCTTGAGAAATATGCACAGGGTTGAAGTACTGCAGGCAGTGTTGTTCCTAGACCTGTGGTAGCAGCATCCACCTGTATCATGTGCTTTGTTTTGTTGTCTTTCCCCATGTGCTCCGTGACCTAGTTTTCTGTTAATTAGGTATTCAGTTCAGATTGACGGACCAAGAAAAATTGTTTTTCGAAGAGCATGCCACAAGGAGGAGGTCAGCCGGACGTATTGGCGATACCCGGTTGCCGACTCGCCATTCGGCGGCGACGCATCTGCTCTGCACCCACACAGCGCGCTCACAGCCCGGAACAGCGAGCACGCCGACCCATCCCCTCACTACGTTTCGCATTTAAACCTCGATGTCCCGCCTGGTCTCCCAACTCCTTCAGCCTCGCTGTTGCCCATCGGCCCACCTGATCCACCCGGCTCCCTCATCTCTCTGGCTCCGCCTTGGTCAGTTGTCGACCATCCTCCGCCTCGGGACTCCACTCCTCTGGCTGCGCCTCGTCCTGCCGCCCTGCCATCTCCGTCATGCTCCTCCTTCCCTCCAGCTCTTCCTTCATCCTCAGTCACTCCGGCTCCGCAGCGCTCCTTCAGGTCCATGCCTCTGCCTCGGTCGCCGGAGCCTGATCCGTTCCATCAGCCCTCTGGATCTGCAGTGTCACCTGGGCTCTCTGTCCGTGCGGCTCCATCTTGGGCTCCCTCTCCAGCAGCGGCATCTCCATCAGTCGGACCCCTGGAGTCGTCAGCCCTTCCACCTCCATGGTTCCTCCCTCCTTCCACTCTGCCCTGAGTTGGCTTTATTGCCCTCTGCCTCCTTCTCTGGACTCCTCCATGGCTCCTACCACCATCCACTCCACCCTGGACTTGGTTATTTTGTTTTTTGCTTTCCTTTTCTGCTCCCTCCTTCACTCCATGCCCTCCTCCAGAACCCCCGCCCTCCCTCCCTCCGCTGTTGTTTCTATACGGCGCAAGTTTACGCCTTGTCCAGGAGAGGGCGAACTGTATCATGTGCTATGTTTTGTTGTCTTTCCCCATGTGCTCCGTGACCTAGTTTTCTGTCAATTATGTATTCAGTTCAGGTGTGTCTCCCTCGTTAACGTTCAGTATCGTTCCTACTTAAGTTGAAGCCTTTGTACCAGTTTTTGTCCATTAACGTCAATGTTAGTGTGTGTGACCCTGCTGTTAGTGTGTGTTAAACCTTTGGATTATTAAAGATGTTTATGTTTGAGAAGAACTCTGCACCTCTCCGTACCTTCCTTCAGCACCCACGTTACATCACCTCCACTACAAACTGTGAGTTTCGGTCAGGATGTTGGAGAATGGGTGCTGTGCAGAATGCTGTGTTCAGTCGTGTAAATGCCTCCTGTGCAGCAGACGTCCATGGAATTTTGTTCTTTGCTCCTTTAAGCAGAGAAGTTAGAACAGAAGAGAAGACTGTATCCAGCAATAAACAGTCTATAAAAATTTGTGAACCGGAGGAATTGTTGTAACTCCTTTATAGTCGTGGGGATTGTCCATTCGGAGACTGCTGTGACTTTCTTTGGGTCTATTTCGATTCCCTCATGAGAGAGAGAGAGAGAGAGAGAGACAAAAGTGGTTTTGCACTCATTTCCTTGTTCAATTCAGATTAGATTGTATGCACTACGTAAGTCCAATTTACTAAAAGCTTTGGCCAATCTTAGTTCTTTGAGCATAGAGGGAACGAGTGGGAGAGGATAGGCAAATTTAATAGTCTGTTTGTTTAAGGCTTGGTAGTCGATACAGGGTCAAATACCTTTCTTGGTCACAAAAAAGAAACTTGAGGCGGCAGGCGAGGTAGAGGGATGAATAAATCCCTGTTTAAGTGTCTCAGCTATATAGCCATTCATAGCTTTGTGTTCCGGCAGAGAGAGAGGATAAACATGACCTTTAGGCAGTGTGGCATCAGGTAAGAGGTCTATTGCACAATCCCAGTGACGATGAGGTAACTTGGTCATCGTGTATTTAGGTGGGATTGGAGATTCCACGGCTACATCAGGACTTTCGATAGAAGTGGACAGGCAGGGTATCCTTCGCTGAGGAAGAGAAGGTAAACAGTCACTCACACATTTGTCGCTCCATTTCAGCACTTCACCTGTAATCCAGAGGATTTTAGGGTTGTATGTCTCAATCCAAGGCCGACCTAACAGCATATCCACAGAAGGATCCGGCAGGATTAGAAAGGAGATGGACTCTTTGTGAAGGCAGCCGATCCGAAAGGTGAGTGCAGGCGTGCAGGTAGGACAGGCATCCAAAGCTTTTCCCTGTATGGTGGTAATACGGTAAGCTGAAGAACTCTTAATTTTAGGTATGTGGAGCTCTTCCAGAAAGTGGTAGGACATGAAGTTACCAGCAGCACTGGAGTCAATCAGCGCTTTCACAGGGAAAAGATGTGTATCAGAGACAATCATAGCATCAACTAATGGTACAGTATGCACATTATTCATGATATGTCCCACACTCACCATTGTTCTGGTCGAACAGGGCATTGTAGAAGGAGATGTGCCAGGTTGCCACAATACAAGCAGAGACTACCTTGAAGCCGCTGAGTGTGTTCGTTTGCACTAAGATGGTAAGTATCCAAATGCATAGGTTCATCGACAGTGGTCATGGCAGGTGAAGGATCAGAGTGTCTTTCCCAAGCAGTTAAATGTTGAGAGATTGTTAGTGCTCTTTTTAGGAAGGTATCCAGACCCACATCATCATCATAGATAGTGTTGAGACCCCGTTGAAACACAGCCAAAAGAGCAGAATCATTCCATCCACTTGTTAGAGCTAATGTGCAAAAACGGAGTATATACTCATGCATCGGCAGCTTTCCTGCTGAAGTTGAACTGACTGGTTGGTCGAAAGTGAAGAAGAAATTGGTCTAGTGATGACAGATATGGACTTTCTGAGGTCCACAAAGCCTCTGCCCACTGGTTCGGTTGGTACAGCTGCCTCTTCCTGATCCATGTCGCTCATTGCAATCCTGCTTGTCCTTTGATGGGCTGAGCTTCTGTCACACTCAGTCAAAGTCAGAGACAAAAGGGTAATGTGAAAGAGGTAAGTATTTATTTTTTCACAGCAGGATTCACAAGGCAGAGGAGAGCAATGCAGGTAAGTCACTCAGGTGAGTATAGCAGGTAGGCATGCACTTGAAAGCAAAGGTGATATACAGTCTTTTAGATAAGATAGTGATACTCATTCTTTGCTAGAGAGGCAGGCATATAAGCTCAGGCAGGCAGGCAGGCAGGCAGGCAGACACAAGTTTCAGGTAGATAGGGTCTTAGCGACCTCTAATGAAACAGGTAGATCAGGCAGGCAGAGATTCAGACAGATATTCTCAGCATTTGCAGACAAAATCAGGAAGTGACCTTGAGCTCAGTCATCGAGTGAATGGCTGAGCTAGACTATATGGTGCGCTGGTGATTGGAGGCAGGTGTCAGTACTCAGGTGATTGAAATCGGGTGATTGGAGCTGATCCCGGAACAGACGACTGCAATGCGGCTGTGACTGATCCAGGGACAGGTGTTTGTGACGTTGTGACAGGTGTAGGATAAGACACCATCAGTGGTTTGGTTAAACACATCAGTGATTTGGTTGAAGCTCTCTAGTAATGTAGAATTGTTAATTCACCTCAAGGTTGGTTTATTGTAATGCTTTATTGTATGGTTGCTTCGTAAACTTAATAAACAAACTCCAGCTCATTCATAATTTCTTACTAGTACAAGAAAGTATGACCACATTTGCCCAGTTCTGTCAACAGTGGCTACCTGCTGAACATTGAATATATCCCAAACTCTGAAACAATCTAACTAACACTGTTTGGGAGGCAGACACACTCTGCCAAATATCATCTCTCACCATCACATTTCTACAATTCAAATCTGTTAAAGGATTGTTAGGCTGCATTAATTACATCATCCAAAACCAGGAACACTTCCCATAACACACAATGTACCTGGAAGAAGAATGGCATCTATGCTTATATTGTATATAATACTGCTAACAAAGTCTGTTTCATTCTTATTACTTATTAGTCTGACTTGAGTTGCATCCTGAAATTAAAACACTTCACAATGGCTTCACCTGGCCAGAGGAGAACTTAGCCCCCCAACTAAACCTGGTTTCTCCCAATGTTTTTATTTTTTTTCCCTCCATTTCTGTCACTGATGGAGTTGTGGTTCCTTGCCATTATTGCCTTTGGCTTGCTTAATTGGAAAAACTTGACTAATTGCACAGACAATAGAAGAGAGCTGAACTGAATAATGACATCACTGAATTATGAGTACATGGACTTTAACTTTCCAAAATGACTCTTTGTTAATGTCCTCTTGCATTATTGAAAACACTTGTTACCTGTTTGATAGTGTAAAGCAATCTATTGTATGAAATGATATACTGTATAACTAAAGGTGATGACTAATGTTTTCCAAGAAAAAGAAAAAAGTGTAAAAATATAAATTTGTTAAAAATATAAACACGCTATAACAAAATACACCTCAATCAGCATTTCTAATTGCACACCCTGATTAATTAGAATGGAAGAAAAGTGATTAGAATGGTGATTTAATTCTTAGACATGTTGAGACGTGGCGCACACACCCTTTGTAAACACAATGTCAAGTCACAGGCCATGCAACATGTTTGCATTTCGCATATTCCAAAATAACGTCTGCATATTCACTTTGCATACAAACAACAGGCAATGTGCTTGATATCTTGATAACATTTATGGACATCATCAGTCACTGATGATTTGTCAGCTGTTTTAAATGACTTCCAGGCGCTCTTCCAGGATGTTTTCTCTTTTGGACAGACCAAAAGCCTTCTCTAGCACTTGGACCCCTACTGGGTTCCATCCACAGGACAATAAAAGTAAAGAGAGAAGGATTAGGGTAATTGATTAATGTCTGTAGCAATTTTTACGGTAACATGGGGACCGTGTTACGGTAACAGACCGTGGCCCCATATGGAGGTGGTTAGCCTGGAGCAAGGCTTTCCAGGAATATATCAGGGCCTCAGTCAGGGCCTCAGTCAGCATGACAGCCAGGGGTCCAGAGATAGCTATATACAGTATACAGTATACACGCACACAACAGATTTTCACACATAGAGATCCATACAATGTATGAACAATGTATACAAATGCATACAGGTGCCGACACATCCTCACAGAAACGCATGCACACATGTGACTATCATAAAAAAAAAAAATGAAAAAAATAAATCATGATCTAGCATTGTGGTGCATATGGCATTTGTTTAGATAAATTACATGGTGGTCCTTATACAGGCAGTTTGAGTTCAAATCTGTCTTCTATAATTTTTTGGTTATACCTCTTCTCTCTTTTTTATATTTTCTTGCCATTTCACATCTGTCCTATTCCATTAAAAGTCCTTTATGCATTTAAGCATACCGAAAAAGATTTTATTTTATTTTGGATGAAGATATGATTATGTCTAAGGGGATATACATCTGGACATAACTTTTAATTATTACTGTAAGAGACTTACTGTAAAAATATATGAGTCACACTGTAGATGAAGTGACAAGTTTCTTGGGAAACCAGTGTCTAGACACATGTTAAAGCAATACACTGTGCTGAACTGCAATTCAGCACATTCAAAATGACACCAACAACCATGCTATACTAACAGTAACATTTACAAATTTAATTAAAAGACAAATCTTTGAAATGCCTTTCAAATTAACACTAAATAGCCATACAGGAAGATGGAATAACTCGCACAGAGATGGCATCTGTCACTTTTTACCCAACCTTGATATTGTTCCAATCTGGTGTGTTTTTAATATCTCCATGGGACACAAAAGGAATGACATTTTTAAAGAATCTTTTCCCAACTGTTATCCATAAACCACCATAACTAAAAATATTTTTAAAAATCTATTCAAATAAAGCACTCTGATGCATCAAGTGACACAAAGCCATCTTATTCAGTTTTTGGGACTGCTTTTATGGTGCTTTTTTGACTACTTCTCAATTTTTTGCGGTTTCTGGAGCACGACCGTGGTCAGTATAAATGAGTGCTTTATGAAAATGAGTTGCACAAATTTCTTTAGAATTTATCCTTTTGTGTTCCATGGAAGAAAAAATATTACACTGAGTTGGAAAGACATGGGGGTAAGTAAATAATGTTAGAATTTCCATTTTGAGTAAACTGTTTCTTGAAAAGAGAGAGGAATGAGAACAAAGGGTCTCTTACATATTTGCCTGAGGGCTGACACTGAGGTAAGGAACCAGAGCTGAGTGTAGGGGAACTCGCAGGGCTGCAGAGCTCAGGAAAGGGGTTGGGGATGGCAGGTAGAGAGGACGTTCGGTACTGTTGCTCCTCTTCTTGAAGTCTTCTAGAGGAATAAATTAAAATCTTAGATTTAGGGTTATATTGCTGACATGAAATGCGCAAAAAACCTAATCTCGCAAGAGTATTACTGTCAGCCTAGAATGGTTGGTGGCTTTGGGCAACATTAGCATTTAGGGCCCTTTTTTGAAGTCAGTATTTGGCGAGTCCTTTTGAAGTGGGGACTTCAGAGGAAAACTGAAACACACACACAGACATTAATGCCTTAGATTTGAGAGCATGAGTGGAGTGTGTGATATGGATTTCAGAGCTGAAGTCTAAACAGTAACCTCTGAATGAACCTTTGCTTAAGTGAACCCTCGTTCACGAGCTCGTTATGCTCAACTTCCTGCTCTGATCCACAGCTGAGAGGGAAAAACACACTCACCAAATGGAAACCATTTATTCTCAGAAGTTTCAGTACAACAGAGCAATGGAATAACATGAGCGCCACTCTTAATGGAGACAAAGAAAGCCAAGCTGAAAAAGATTGTAATGTTGTTTTGGATTTAAAGTTGTAATGTAATGTGCATTGCTTTTGTAAATTCTTTGAGTAAAATGTGCTGTGTATACAAAGTACCTTCCAAAAATATGTGGACATTTATGGCATTATTTTTGCTGTAAAATAAGCAAGTATCAAAGCAAGTAATAGTCAAAGCAAACATCATCTGCAAACTTACACTTTCACTAACTAACTTTACATTTCTGATCAGTTTTCACAGTGACTTCTGAGCAAATGATAGTAAGGTGATTTTAAGTTTAATGTATGTCACTAGGAGCATTACTGATTTTACTTTGAACTCTATATCTATTGTGTTATAATTGCAGGCCAATCAATTTCTCTTTTCTTGCCATAATTGCAAACCAGTTAATTATTTTCTTTTTTTTTGGCACTGCACAATGTCTTCAGAGCATCTTTGTCATCTAGTTTCTGTGTAGACCTTCACATTCACCTCTCTCATAAACACTACATGCATTAATGGGCGGGCGGGGCTAAAAATGCTGCGATTTAGAAGCAGGGTTTCATCTTCTTCTATGGATGTCCACACTTTTACATCATATGCATCTGCTTAAATACCCGATTGCTTGTTTCTGCTTTTTCTTTGCCTGTGTTTGTTTCAGAGATTTAGTACTCATTCAGAAAATGTGCAATAGTGCCTCCTACCATATATTAATGAAAATATAGAAAGCTGGAACATTCTGTCAAATATAATATAATATTCTTTTTTACAGAAAAATTATGGAAAATTTAATTAATGGCACTTTTGTTTTCCATGTTCCTGGAGTAAATATGTTTACATGGCTTTTTTTGCTAATTGCCGGGTAGCTACATATGGCCAATCAGTGTACACTTACATTACTGATAGAATTTTTTTTCTTAACCCTACTCTGAAGTAGGAGCTAATTTAGTTCCTCCAAACAGAGTTCCTGAAACCTAAACTGGTCCTAGTTCCTGCGGTGCGAACATGCCAAAAAGTGGGTAGTTCCACAATTATTTTGAGTACTATGTATTATGCAAAAGGCCCTATTCACATGTTTTGGGACAACAGTGTGTGTGTGTGTGTGTGTGTGTGCATGGGTATATATGTGCAGGGTTTTCACCTGACAGCAAGGATGTGCATAGGCTGGGAACGACGCAGTCTCTGGTGTGGAGATGTGGGCTGAGCATTTGTTTGAAAGGTGGCGGAGCGGTGTGGCTGGCCGTTGTGCAGCAGTGGAGTGGATTCTGTCTGTACGCTGCAAGAAGTGTACAGATTCTCAAAGGATGAGTTCATGTCATTCACCAGAGCCTCCAGATCCACATCATCTTCTGGCAGGGAAAGAAATATGAAAAAAAATAAAAAACATGTCAGATATAATAAATACTAAATATGAAGTCTGTTAATTAATTACATTCCTTTTATTAGACAAAAAAATGACTATAAGGATGTTGTATCAAGTAAATTTAGAATGTACCATGTGTGATCAACAGTAAATATTTTTTTGTTCACAGGCACTGAGCATTGATATGCATAACAGTTAAAGTCACAGTAATTTTATTATGTTTGCAAAAGGCATCTTTGACCTATCAAACCTATCATGCACAATTATTTAACTTTCAGAGATGCATTTTATGATTACGCCACTAGAGGGCAATTTAATACACTAACACAGGGGTGTCAAACTCATTTTAGGTTGAGGGCCGGATCGGAGAAAATGTCCCCTTGTGCGGGCCGAATTATTTTTTA
>JAUCNO010000236.1:10699204-10710439 GCA_032353835.1 Enteromius viviparus | reverse complement strand
TCAGCAAAGCAGAAGTGCTCACTATCACACATTTAGACTGATTTGTGAACAATGTTTGAGAGAAATGGTAATATTGTCTATCTGGAATGAATTTTAGATCTTTAAGTCCATCTCATGAAAAATCGGAGCAGAAACAAAGGTGCTGCGTTTATATTTTTGTTGAGTGTATATACACACACACACACACACTCTCTCTTCATGCTGTGATTATTTTATATACTGTAAATTCCAACATTCCCATGCAACATCCTAGGAATACTCTGGAGACCATTAGCCAAAATGCACCATCTCCTCAGGAATGCTGGGAGTGCATTCTTTCCACATAGGGTATTGGGAGGAGAGCCACAAAATGGCATGCATTGATTTGTAGGGCAAAGTGCAGCAATGAGAGACGAGCTGAAAATAGGACAGCAATAAAAAGTGAGTTAGCAAGGGAGAGAGAAGGACAGCGAAAGTGTCTGGTTGGGAGAGTTGCTGGAATGTGAGTTGCTCTGTCCAGCTGTGTGTCCAGAAGCAAAGGGGCCATCCAAATGCAGCAAGTAATGAATATTTAAGCCCCCAATCTCTCGAGCTCCTCCCAGTGCAGATTAAATGAGCATTTCTTGCATGCAGGGGTCAGGAACAACGCTTTCTTAACCAACACTAATCTCAAAAATTGTAGTCAAAGAAACAAGACAGAGGCTGGAAAAAACTTGTACAGGACTTAAAAAAAGTCTTGAAAAATCATGGATGAACTGGAAAAAATGTTTTAATTCACTCAGAACTATTTCTTATTGACTATAAAATGAATGCTTAATTTATGATCAAAACATCAGAACATTTACACATTTGTGACCCTGGACCAGAAAACCAGTCAAAAGGATAATTTAAAAAAAAAAGTTTAGATTTATACATCTGACAAAAGATTTGGCCTGAGATACAAATATGTGAAAATCTAGAATCTGTGGAATCAAAATATTGAGAAAATTAACTTTAAAGTTGTCCAAATGATGTTCTAAGCAATGCATATTACTAATCAAAATTAAGCTTTGGTATATTTAGGGTAGGAGATTTACAAAATATCTTCATGGAACATGATTACATGATTAAGAAAAAATAATAATTTTGACCCGTCCAATGTATTGGCTGTTGCTACAAATATACCAGTGCTACTTCTTTTAGTTTTATGGTCCATGGTCACATTTTAAAAAATGAAAAACAAAAATCTTATGAGCAAATATAAGTCTAACCTAGACTTAGGGCCATTCAGTATTTAGTTTCATGCCCTAGTCCACAACTATATTTTCATGGTCTTTGTCTTATCATTGACTGGTGAGCATTTGGACTCGGGCTTGACTTCCCTCTTTTGGTCTCAGGCTTGACTTGTCATGTCTTGAATAAATATGTCTTGAAGACAACACTACCTAAAACACATTTAAACACACACGTATGCGTTCTAAATGATTAGCATCAACCTGTGTGCATCTGAAGTGCTTCATAATCCACACATCTACCAACAAGAACCAGAAACATTTTCCAAGCAATCCTAAAACTATATCCTTCAAAGGTACCAGTAAACTTATATTTAAGCACTGTGGAATGACTGTGAATCTACCCAGAACAGGCCACTTTCCAAAAGCTGATAGTCCAAGAAAGAAATTAACTTAAATAAAGGCCATCAAAAGGCAACTAGAAGTTATCACACATAAGAGCATCAATCAAGAACAGTACACACACTTCCTAAATCTCTTATGGATGAAAATGAAAGCTACTAAAAAGTGTTTAGTTGAACCTAGCCAAACCTAACCCATTAAACGTCCCCGCGGTGAAGCCTGTTGTTTTAGGGATTCTTACTTAAATCAGGGATTGGAAAACCCATAATAATCGAGGAAAAGATGAAAAGAGTAGAGAACATTCTTCCTGCAGAAAAAAAAAAAACATGTTCTGAGTACAAGAGCACAAAGACTGAGAAAACAGTTTGTCTTACGGAGATATAACATGTTGGGCAATAATCATACTGGTCTATTTTCTACTGGGAACAGTTTATCTTAACCTTGGCATGCTCCATTCCTTCAGAGTGAAAAAAAAAGCTGCAAGTAAAAAAAAGTAAAAAAAAAAACTGTATCTCAAGCCAAGATTACAAGTGTGCATAGTTTTTTTACCTACACTGTATGCAGAATTATTAAGCTAGTAAGTATTTTGACCATATCATAATTTTCAGGCGTATTTTCCAACTCCAAGCTGCATAAAGTTGAATGCTTAATGGATTTGAACATATTACATGTATTTCTGTAATGAGGGAGGCTGTGGCCTAAGAACATTAAAACCCTATGTCAAGGTGTGCATAATTATTAGGCAGCTTCTTTTCCTTAGGCAAAATCTTCAAGAAAGACACTGAACTGACTGAAAAGTCAACAGTTGTAAAAAGTCTTTCAGTGGGATGCAACCCTATTAAAATTTGCTAAGATATTGGGACACGATAACATAACCATCAAACGTTTTGTCAAAATGCTCTCAAGAAATATGTTGAGAAAAAAAAAATGCAAATTCACTGTCAAAGTTTTGAGAAGAATCAAATGTTAGTCTACCAGGATCCCATTATTAACCAGTGTTGCCATAGTCTAGAACTGCAACCTACCTGAAGTGACCAGGAGTACGAGGTGTACATGAGTTGAAGCATCAAGACTGGGCCAAGAAATATCGGAAGAAAAACATTTTATCGACTGATTTTTAATGGACCAGATGGTTAGATCAGCAATGAGAAAAGATCTCACTTTGACTTTGTTGTCAGCAAGGTGGAGGTAGGGTACTGGTATGGGCTGGTATTATTAAAGATAAACTAGTTGGAGATTTTTTGGTAATGGATTCAACTCCCAATACTCCTGCCAGTTTTTACAAAACACTTTAAGAAGAGCTACAGGAAAAAAAGTCTGTATCTTTCAAGTAAAGGCCTTAAACATGAAACAGTAATAACATGACCCCCTACATCGCCTGATCTAAACTCTATTGAGAACTTGTGGGCCTGTTTTAAACGGGACATTTACAGTGAAAGAAAAAAGTACACCTCTCTGAACAGTGTATGGGAGGCTGGGGTTGCTGCTGCACAAAAAGTTGACTGTAACTGAAGGCTAACGACAGTTTTTGAAAAGATGGGTTGATACCAGTCAATCCAACTAAAATAAACCAAATCTTACAAATGCAGTGTCCTAAATCTCACAAACTAACAACTTTATCAGTATATATTGTAACAGTATAAAGTGTTAGTATACACTGCAAAGCAGCTCTTGTCCAGCTCTTTCAAAAGTTTTTTTTACATAGCTGGAACTTTACCCAGAAAGATTGATTATCAGGATCAGTACTTATCACTAAAGCTTTGTTTATATCATATATTTATTTATCTCATATATTGTGAAGATATTCCACCAGAATTGAATCATCTTGTTGAGTATTTATATTCTTAGACATATTAACTTTGGACTCCAAATCTGAGTCAGTTGTTTTATTGCCCTTATCTACTGTCTTTCACACATTTAACATCCATAATTTTATGGCCAGGTGGAAGCAAAAAGACACAAAAAGGAGACGTCATTCAAAGCTGCAGATTTAGAGCACCATTTCTGGACACTCCAAGTATAATACAAGTATAGATATCAGATCACTACTCGATCAAAACCAAACATTTCATTATACAAGAACAAGCTCTGTGTCAGAATACTTGTACATACATGTTGGCTATTGAAGTCAGAAATACTAAGAGAACAAAAATTGGGCCTTTTGCCAATTTTATCTCCCCAAACAAACAGGCTTTGCTATAGCAACAAAGCAGTAATGTTTGGCTTAATTTCACATTCACATAGTCAGTGTTTGGGATTGACAAGAAGTTCAATTTACTAAATAAACGTTCTTGTTTTTCTTTAATGAATACATGAATATATTCAGCTCTAGTAGACATGATTGACTTCCTAATTCTTCTGTGTTTATAGCACAGCTGTGTGAGAAACAGAATATTGTATTCTTTTAACCAAATAACCGAAGACAAGTTGCCAGGTCAAGACTCTTGGTCCCAGGGCTTAGTGACTTGATAGAGGTCAAGTGGGAGTATAGTTACTTCAGTAACAATAGAAGTTCCTTTAACTTCTTGAAAATGAATCCAGACCTTTCCTTATTCAGGGAATGCATTCGTTGACCTCATTCCCTTATCTTGACAAGCAATAACATTTACTTTAGGAAGGTAGTTTCAAGTACCAGCAGCAATTATATCAAAAATATGATGAAAAACACCAGAACCAGTTGAATGTGAACCATAAAATGTTAAGAATGTGGTTAGTATAATTTAGTATGCCCATGAGTTTCATGTGCATCGACTAAATGAGACATTGGTTGACAGCACAACAGTCACACCTCAGTTGCTCATCCTGATTTCTTTATTTATGTGCAACTCCATTATTTTGGAGCCACTGGGCAGAGGAGGCTATAAGAAAGCTTCATGTCATCAGGATGGCTGAATGGGCAACCAGGGAGAAAAGCTTTTGGAAACATGAACAATCACTAATTGGATGAGAGATTCATTGGCAATGAGGAACAGGCTCTTATGCAATCTGAATGATGAATGGGACTGAAGCTCTTATAGTTGTGCACATGTTTGCTGTATGGGTGGGCTGAATTTGTTCGTTCTTTAAATTCCGGCAATGAACACGTCCAAACCATATTTCACATTGAGTTAAGGGTTCCTATTTGAATTTACAGTTTCATTTATGCAATTAAGAAGAATGTAATGGCTAGACAGGAAATGCTCTTCCTATGCTGTAATGTGCCGTGCTGCGTATGAGGATCCATTTTCCTTTTTTAATTGAATTTAATTTTATTTAATTAAAAAAGAAAAGAAATATCTCAAATCAAATATTTATTTGTAAAAAACTATTAAAAATATAGCAAATACCTGCAGTATGAAGTAAGCTGTTTTGCATGGCATGTTTTCTATAATAAATTTTCCAGACATCAACTGTTAACATCATCTGAATTACAGTAATTAGGAGCTTCCGACAATGAGCCATTCAGATCTTCATTGGACTCGTAACTACAAGTTGGAAAATTATATAAAAGCTAGGTTATTTAACCGAAAAACTCAGCAGTTTTTCAAAATTTTCTGTCCACATATTTTTGTCATGTGATTAGGGTTAATAATAATGTGCATTTCCTTTGTTGTTAAACCGTTTGTAACCACATACAGAACATAAGCCAATTAACATTAAATGATTTTTCGCTGTCATTAATAACCAAGCAACAAATGAATCTATTTTGGCGTTGTGCAAGCATCCGTGTTAGCAATATAAACTCTGGATCAAACTCACACAGACAACTGTATGATTATTAATGGTTAAGGTAAGAAATGAAAAAAAACTAACGAATTTAAGTCTGGTTAATAACAAAACAATCAAAGTATATGGTTGGGGGAAAATGCAATCCCATTAAACTTTAAACAAACAGGAATAAGAGGATTTCATCCAGAACTGAAATAACAAAACCGCAACACAAACAAGGTGTAAAGACGCAATGTTGAGTTGCATAAAACTTTAGTTCATTATGCACAAGGAAAGACTGATTCAGTGAAACGTGTGGTCATTAAGCTCTAGAACAGACCACAGTACCCATAATCATCGCTTTTGAGTCACTAACTCAATGTACATAAGAACTGAATGAATGAACAGCAGGGATTTCCACTGGCTGAACTGTGGTGTCCAGGCTCAGGCCTATAGTGTCACGACCTCGCCTCGGTCCGGGGGGTATTAACACTGTATAGGAAACTATGAATGATAGCAAAATGACGCAAGCTAGAATGGAATGTGTCTATGAAGTCGGGCAGCCATTGAAACTTACAGCCATGAGGCTAATGATCAATTACCTCTGCAGCAGGGATCTTGTGGGTTAGTTTAAGTCAAGACCGTTTTGTCCATATAATGAAAGTATTAAAGGAATACACGCATCCTAGAGTGGTAAAAATTAATACTCAAAACCTAAGTTCTGTATGTAACCTGTATTTCACCACTCTGACATGTAATATACAAACCTGAATTATGAAAACAAAATGCCAAACCAAATGAATGCAATATTTTGCATCATGATATGTAATATTGCTTGCAGGACACTGAAGTATTCGATTTTTCTTTAGGCTGGACTTGAAATTGCCTTCATTTATCAAAGTATGCTAGAACCTCAAATGTCATAAGGAGACTTTACAGATACAAATTTCCATTATAATTTAACAGGAATGTCCTGAATACCACCAAACAACAAATGGTCATTCCTAACATTACTGTGTCCGTAATACAGTAAAATTGTGACAGAAGAACAATATATTCATCAGCAGCATGTACATCAGCTAGAAGAATTACCATTTACTTGTGTCATTCCCAGCCCATATGAATTTTGTTCATCTTTGAAACATGAATGACAATATTTTTAATGAAAAAAAACTTGAAAAAGTCCATTCCATCAAAACACTACAAGTTTATAAAGATATTGTTATATGAATAAGAATATAAATCAAGTGGTTTAATCCACATCCTCTAAAGAAAAAAAATGCTTTGTATAACGAACAGATATAATTTAGGCTTTTATTCACATATAACATTAAACATGGGGCTTATCAAATATAGTATACAGAAACTGAAATGCACTTGCGTGACCCACACGTAAACCAATGTAACTTCTTCATGAACATTAAGAATGTCTGCAAGAACTTATCACTTTTTATGTGCTCTATTTGTGAAAATATGGACAGAAATCAATTTCTCTATCTATCTATCTATCTATCTATCTATCTATCTATCTATCTATCTATCTATCTATCTATCCATTTTGGGGAAATGTATCCTTTAATGTGTAAAATATTATATAGTATAAAGAATTTCAAGCAATTAACTAAGCAGGTACAGTACTGTATATGTGTAAGTAAGATTTAAGACATTCACTAAAAATAATATAATTTAGGTGTATTTAGGTTTTACATTTCAAGAAGCAGCTCACCCTTTGTTCACAACTTGCCTCTAAAGCTTGTCAGAAATGAAATACACGTCAGTATCCAGGAGGATGCAAATAACTGTTGAAGCATCATGTTTCGACAATACATAAGGTACATTTCTACATTTATCTCTTGTATTAAATCATAAATAATAAGCTGAGAAGTTTAACACAAACCTTCCCCCCTTTTATCTATACACACTACCCTCCTATCCACACTCCTTCAGCAACTACATCATGCATGAATCACCACTCAAGGTTTTTTAACGTTGTCATGCTCTTTAAACGGGGGTTTAAATCCTTGTGGACCTGTTTAAAAGTATTGATGAACCAGAACTCACCGGTGTCTGGTGTGTCGTCTCTCCGGTCACAGAGAGCTAAATGCACACAGTATTACAAGGCTGCTTCCCCATTACTGCTTCTGCTTCAAGATCTCTATCCCATTGCAAGTGTCCACAATGTATCTATCTCTCAGCTAACTCTCTCCAATACACACTAAACAACTCCTCCTCTTACAATAGCCCCACCCTTAAAAGCTTCATCATCCTCCGACTATATCGTGTCTTTAGCCTCAGTGAAGGAACCTCCTGAGAATGAAATAGGACCCAGAACAGTACCTTGTGGTATTCCTTAGCCGACAAACTACAAAAACCTTTTCTTAATCCAACCAGTAACATCTATATCTCAACTATAAACGAAAAGTGCAAACTGTCCTTATTTAACTAAACATTCTGACATAGTTGATGTAAACAGTCACATAATCAGAGGTTTGTTTAAGAAAATAGTTCACCCAGGAATTAACTGTCTCTCATCATTGACTCACCCTCATTTTGCACATCAAACCTACATGACTTCCTTTCTTAAACTCAAAAGACATTAGCCATTTTAAAGAAATGGTAACAATTTTGGTGTCCATTGATTTGTATTGTACAGATTAAAAAATCTATGTTCTTTTATGTTACACAGAACATAAAACGTCACACAGTTTCGCAATGACATGAGTAAATGATTTAGATTTTTGGGTGAACTACTCCTTTATTTCCAGGATGGCCCTCTAAAAGATGTATGTCACTATATCTACTGTATGTTTGTCACATTTATGATAGAAACTAGCAGCTGTGGATTCTAAAGTATTAGAGGATGAAATTTTATTTTCTAAATGTATACTATATGTGATTAAATTAATTTACAATACAATTAAATTATTATGTTAAGACACCAACCAAGCTGTTAAATATATCTTTGTCACTGTAAAATGCAGTGATAAATACATATGGTGTAATTTTCATACAGGGAGAGGCAAGCAATATCATACACTTTAAAACTAAATTTAATCGCAAAAATACATACATTAGATGGCTAAATATGCACTAAAACCAATGAACAGCATTTATTCTACAGTTTATTGTACAATGTTAACATAACTCCCCTTAATGTTCAGATTGTATATGCCAGACTGCCAGATCTAGTTACTAGGATCTTTTGCTATTTTTCTGTTTGCTGGTGCGTTGTTTTTGCAAGTTACATTTGTTCAATGTGATAAAAAGGTAACAGGCAGTATTCCTTTAAGAAGCATTTTTACCCAATTGTTTTTGGGGTTTTTAGTAGTAACGTTAAGTGGTAAGTTATACTGAATCATTCTGTTCAGGTTTTAAATGGAATGAATAAAACCAATAATACAATGTATTTAAGATCATACCCAAGTGAACCCAACCTGACAAAACATTTTACCTAACATTTAGTCTTAATATTAAGCTGTGAATTAATGCTCTACAGTATTTGATTCTAATGCTGCAACACTGAAGTTTCCTTTGATTCTAGAACAGAAGCCACACCTCTCAGCCCTCTCTCGCCCACTCGTCTTATTTACTCACAAGTTCTTCTTTAGGGCACCCTACACCCGTTTTTTCCCTTTCAGTGCACACTCACAGGTTAAACTTTTGGGTGAACGCTCGTTTCGGAAAAAAATATATAATATATAGGAGTGAGAGTTCAAATTAATCGCTTACCTCTGTATAGCGTAGAACAACCGTGTCTTATTCACTGTATATGTGTGAGTGTGTATGTATGTGTGTGCTGCTGCGCGCTGGACGCTGTCAGGATCCCAAAGTCTCCTCCCACTCAAACCAAACCCCGCCCACTCCAGGGCAACACCACCCCGTCATCAGCCACTAGCGTTCCGCGTTCTGGCCAGACCCCCGCGCGACCCAATGTGTGCGTTGAATAAGCCGAGCGCGTGACACGGCTCGGAGCACACACTGTTAAAGCATTAACGACAACATGGCTGTGTACACAATCACACACACACACACACACACACAAGCACGTTTAACACATTATTGCTTACCCTTTTACAGGTTAAACACTGAAGTTACATCATGTTCTGGGAAATAAAATAGTCCCCACGAGCTCATGGATCAGGTTTTTGAACGTTAAATCATTAAAGTTAAACGTTAAATAAATTATTTGGGTTGTGCCGTGTACAAAAGGACAGTTTAGCATTTCCTTGGGCTCGTTTTATTATTATTATTATTATTATTTATTTTTTGACTGTAAAACTTCAAGTGAGGCTACTTACAAAAAATGACCACAGTAAGATTAGTTTCTGCTAAAAAAATTAATAGAATTTATAGAATTAAAACAATAAAATAGTATTGCATAAAATTCAGCATATTAAACAATGTCTTAATATAAAATATAGTACATTTACACATTTTAAATTTTGTTGACTACTGAAGTTAATGAAGTTAATTTCTGATATTTCTAAAAAACGTTTAGGGTTCTTGTTCTGTCCTTCCCTGGAACAACACAGAGTGTATGGTCCAAAGGGTTAATTGTCTAGAGCTTTTTTCAAATGAGTTTAAAGGTGAATAGCAGAGGGACGTCACACTGAGCTGGGTTTTGCGTCTGCATGATATGCCATTGAAAACCTTATATAATCTCAAAACATTATCTAAAAATTAGTCCCATCTGAACAGTGGTATTGATCAAGCTGTGCATGTCATGCACTGATATTGTGAGAATGATTTCACTTTTTAGGCATGCAGAATGCGCAATCGTTACTTGCGGTCTTGTTAAAGGAGCCGCCTCAGGGCTAAAGAGAATTTGTTCACTGAACAGTTATTTTATTTAGACTGTAGACAGTAGACTATATTTTTGAGAAGAAAAAAAAGTGCAAGTGCAAGAATAATCAAGAAATGTATACCCCATTTTATTTAGCCCATTAAAGCACAAGCAACTTTCCAACTTCAGACTTTAGCCTTTTCTTTTTCTGACTGTGTCTTCTAGGTAAGATATTTTTGCACAGGCTGATTCCACGGGAATGATAAGAGTAGTTATCAAAGGGTTAATTCACCCAAAAAGTAAAATTATGTCATTAATTACTCAACTTTATCCTCGTGTCGTCTTGCGGGTTTGGAACAACATGAGTAACAACATGAGGTTGTAATTAATGACAGAATTTTCATTTTGGGGTGAACTAACCCTTTAAATCTAAATATCTACTAGCTCTGATTTTGCACTTCATAAAACACATAACACAAGGGCACTGTTAAGTTAGAAATTGTTATACACTAATAAATAAATGTTGTTCTTAAATGTTTTTTTTCTGTAAAGAAATGTCTTTGCTTGGCTGCATGATTATAGGAAGTCATGCAGTTCAGATCAGTGTATTGTATTCTGTTTTCTACAAATCCACAGGACAGTGATTGTTTTCGGTGAAGCTTGTGGTTTTTATAAGGCATCAGGGTGTAAGCTGTTTGGTTCTAATTAGCTTTATTTTTAAAGATCCAATAAAATGAGTTGACGAGTGCATGTATTTTGCAATGAAATTGGATATTGGGGCATGCTTGTCCCTCTGCTTTACATCACAGTCACGCAAGAGTATAGTTCCACACTTTTGTTTGGTATGTACACTGTTAGACATATCAAGGTTTTTTTTTACAGTAACTTACTGGCAACAGTGTAATGCTTTATTTGAGATTTACTGTATACAACCGTAAATCATTTTACATTATGTTACTGTAATTTTAAAATAGGGTTATTATTGTGAAAAAAAATAGGTTGTTCACTACAGCAATTTTATTAATTTGTCCTAAATATAAATTTGATTTCAAATGTAGTTTTTTTTTTATGTGTACATGTAAATGTTACCATTTTTATCTTGCTACTACTGAGATTCAAACAGACACAATTGCAAAATATCTCATTCTTTATTTAAAGCATTGCAAATGCATG
>JAUCNO010000236.1:10662495-10674805 GCA_032353835.1 Enteromius viviparus | reverse complement strand
GACTTTTGGCCAGCTGTTTTGGCAAATAAATCTGTTTCAGCCTCATCCGCTCTTGGGTCCTTTTCTATCCCCTGACAGATATAGTATGTACAGAATTGCATATAGATCCTTCATAGAGTTTGAGCTGTATCATCTTCTGGATGTATAACAGTTCGATATTTATACTAGCTATCTTTTCACCAGGTCTCAGGTGCAGATAAATCTTATTCCCGTAACCAGCTTCTGAGGAGACGGTAAGCAGAGAGAGATCAATAAATGGCATCTCACACCCTCTCTATTCTGCTTTTAGCTTTTACACTGATATTTTGTAGATCAAAGTATGCAATCAATGCTTGATAAAAGTTTTCCAAAAGCAAGATTAAAATTGTTTTTCTTGTTCTGTTTTATTTTTCCCAGCAGGCAGAGACATCTATTTACTCTTCTACATGGAAAAGCTCTGCTCACTGTAGTTTACCCAATCCAACCCCCATCCCCCCCAGTGGTGTAGATCAAGGCTTTAGGTTTCATTTTTCTTAACTGAAACATTCAAACGATTTGACAGAGTACTAAAATGGGCACCTTTGTGCAGACACGTCTTTCCTGGCACATGAAAAACAGGTGTGTCCTCACCTGCTGACATCTTTGATTTAACCTCTTCCTAATTAAGGGTGGAATCAATTACTTTAAAAAATGATGTTATAAAAGTTTGTTAATTTTTTTTCCTCTCGAATAACCATAATTTTTTGTATAAACCTCTCTTTGTTCTGGAAAGAGCAGATAACAGGTATAAACGTGGAGTGATGAACATGGGTTGAGCGTGTCACTGCCTGTTCAAAACAGAGTTATTTTAGTATGACTGAGATGCTATCAAAGTTTTTCATTAGTATTTTGGGTATTTTTATTTTTTATCATAATTTTATTTCATTTTAAAGTAATTTTGGCATTTATATGCATATATATATATATATAAACATAATAATAATAGCAAATGTCGTCTTGAATAAACAAAATTAGTTTAAAGTTATTAAAGTTATTCATTTTTTTAATGCTTCACTTATTTTAAGTAAAAACACAAAAACACGTGTACAATATGCTGAACCCAACATGCACAGAACACACACTGTATTCTCACCCTAGTGTATGCATAAAAAACAAAGTATACTTTGCACTTTATTTACATGTTATCTGAATACTGTTCACTGTGTATTACCACGAACATTTTAGCCGAGGGGTGATATTTTATGCTTTTAGAAATCAGTGATGCGTTATTAAGTTGGTTTGGAACTGAAAATGAAAACTTGATATACTGGTCTTGTTTACCTGTTGTTTCCCCTTGCTCACTTCAGATTCAATATTAAACTGATTTAGTGAGAGAGAGAGTGAGTGAGTGAAAGAGATGGTGGGTTTATGTAAAACTCAGCTTTTAGACATTCAGCTTCTGGCGCCAATTTAACATAATTTTTTTCATTTACAGGTCATGTGTTGAACAGGAACTCTTTGTCAAAATGCCAGAAAATCAGCACAGCACAACAAATTTGACAGGATAAAGAGCTGTAACAATGTTGTAAAAGTTATGGCTGATGTTTTGGCTTGTTTATGTTTACTGTGCTGCTATTTAAAACAAAAATTGTCATCACATTTTATGGATTTCACAACCAGAAGAATATTTACATTACCTATTCCACTATTACGGTTATTCTCCATCTCTTCCATTTTTAGCTCCATCTCTAGCTCTGGGCCCTCTGTCATTTGATCCTCTGAACTTGGACCTGGTTCTTGAGGAGGTGGTTCTGGAGTCTGAGGAGCTGCTTCTTCCTTGTGTTCAGGTTCAGGTGTATATGTAGTGTATGCAGCTATCACATGAACCTGATGTGTTACAGGTTCCTCAGCTAGACTACTGCTGCTAGACCCTGCAGCTACATCACTGCTGGAGCTACTACAGATGGACCTGGCTGGCTCTGAATCCTCAATACTATGGCTCAGATCAGAATCATCGGCTGGAGTTGAGGCTCTGGGAGCTGGCAGCAGGGTCCTTTCAACTGGCACCAGGACGCTGGCGGCACATACAGATGCAGTAGGCACAGAAGTAGAAATAATTGGTTCGGGCGACGGTGTGGGTGGAGGTACTGGAGCCTTCCTCTTCTTAAGATGGCTGTGTGAGGATGGAGAGCTGAGGTTTATCTATAAAAGAAGACAGAGGACAAATATAAATGTTTAAATATTCAAGATTTCTGGATTGTTCAGGGGTGTTTCTATGCAGTAACTAGAATGTGCAAGATTGCATGGGCATTGTTTACTTGACTAAAAGCGTGCTATGCTTTTGTGTCTTTTGACGCTAAAATAGTATTGTCAGGATTTACCAAAGATGAAGAATTAGCACTAAAATGGCATTGACAGGTATTTTTGTACCAGACATTAAAGAATATGGATTTTGGAGTTTACCTTTCAGACGCAAAAATTAATGGGAGGAAAGTATTAAAATGCGATTTATTTGCGTAGAGATTTTCAAATTACTGGTATTTGCACCATTATATACATATACTTGGTTTATTGAGTTGGTCTTTGGGAAATGAGAAGTTGTGCCCGTGTTCTTAAAATTGCACTTTCACTTTTGTTTGCCCAGTAAATCTGCCCATATGTGTCTGTTTACACCTGACATTAACATGTATTTAATGTAAGCAAATTAAACCATATTACAAGTCAGGGCACACTATGATCAGATCAACTTAAAATCACTTTTTGTTGGTCTGGGAATGGATTACATTAATTTCAAAATTCTGTGGTCAATAAAGTATTTATTTTACTGGTTTATACTTGAAAATTGGTGAGCACTTATCTCACTTTTTTCACAATTGTTCTCCCATTAGGTGTAAATGAGAAAAGGATTAACACAACACATCTTAACAAAATCCCAAACCATATGAACAATAGGAATAGTAATGCTTTCATGAACAAGCACCACTTTCCACTAACAAGCAACGTTGTAAAATTAAGTTGTTTTGGATGTAATATTAGATCAGGGATTCACATATAGTAGAATAAAGGTTGAACAGTGATATGTTCACAGTTTGAAAACAGCACAAGTGTCTTTTAGCTTACTGATTTACAGTAAATTTGCATCATTAAGGGTGAATCACAGCCCTGCAGCACACAGATGTAATTCATTTTCTGTAAAATTCAAAAATATGCCAGAGGGGACAAACTAATGTAATAAACTCTTGTGGTAAGTAAGTTTTTAAAGACAAAGCAGTACAAAGTAAAAAAGGAGCCACTGTCCTTTAAAAGAGAGTAATTCTCTTTATCAGTTTATTGTTTTTATTGGTTAAAACAGATTTGTCCAGAGTTAAAGGTTGGTAATGGCATACAGTACAAAAGCAAATTCAGACAAGTTTTAAGAATCAAATAATTGCAAACTGTACAGTTTATCTGTTTGAAGAAAAACATGCTGTACTGTACATGAATCAGCTTGCTTTGGCCTGAACCATGAAATCAAAAACAAGCTATGCTGTAAATAAACAAGCCTAGAAGGAATGTTCCTGAGTACATGCATGCTTAAATGTGGGTCAGAGGTGAGAAAAACATTGAACAAAATGACATATTCCCACTCTGTATGTTGAGGACAAAGGAAATGGGTCAACATCGACTGTTACAGCATTTGTTTAACATGTGCCTCCCTTTTGTAATTATTCATGTTCCGCTACTTGAAATCAATTGTTGCAGTTTAATTGATGCTGCTTCTGTGAACACAACAATGGTGACCATGCGCTTCTGAATCGAATGATGGGTTGATGCCACCTGCATAGAGCCCTGTATTAAGTTCAATTTAATATTAAATATATTAGATATTTGACGTTTAATAATAATATCCAATAATACATCATATTTTAGTAAATCACAAACATCGATTATTAATATTTGCAAATGTATTAAAAAAATGTTTTGACAAATATTGATATTCATACAGTTAGTGTTCCCCACTGACTTCTATAGTATGGAAAAAAAAAATATTTTAGTTCAGTTTAGAAATATACCAATATATTTAAAATAAGTTTCCATGACTTTTCCAGGCTTGCAAATGTAAAAATTCCTAATGACCTGACCTGAATCCTGATACGAACACTGACCCATCGCACTTTGTTTATGACGACACATCAGGGGAATGCCTTCAGTGTAACAGCATTTGAAGCACACGTTAAACTAGTCCGATCTCGATTGGTGTTGTGCTGTGATGTTTTTGAGCAATAAAGACTGTCAGTTTAAGAAGTGCGTGCCTCTAGATACATAGCGGGCAAGGACACGCATTTGTTTATCGACTTTCAGCTGCTATGGAGTGGCACTAATGTTTGATCCTTTCAGTTCTCAAATAGAAGGATAAGGCTTTCCTCCTTGATGCACCACTGTTGCCTTCTGGCCTCTTTGGAAACAGTGTTAACTGGACTGGACTACAGAACACAACTTGTAAAATATGAAAAGATATTTTCATCATATTTTTCATCACTAGGCATCCTATACTTACTAACTGTAAATAGTGATAAAGGAAAACTACTGCTGGTCCACAGCCTACAGTTCTGCAGGTCTTCCATACTCCACAAGTGTCAGACTGTGAGAGGCCGCTGAATTCATTCTGCAAAGGGTCTTCAACGACATAGCATCTCATTCCTGGAAATGAGGTTAACAAGTAACACGTAACAAGAGATGCATTTTTTCCTCATTCTCTGTAATTCTGTTTCCTTTGATTTATAATAACTCCTACTTCCTCAGACAATTCCAAAAAGTGCACAGACTGCCTAGGTCTGGTCTTATACGGTATGTTGCACGATGTATGCACATGATTCATGAAGCCTCATTTTATAGTGCCATGAAATGCATTTTGCCCCATTACATGATGATTTACTTTTACTGGGTTAAAGTTCAAAGTCATTGTGTGATTTCTTTTCTTCCTTGAAGTCTTTAAATATATTTAATGTACACTTAAAAGGGGCTCTTAATCTGTGTGCATACTACACACTTAACCTTTAACCTTTAATCCACAATGGAGCAGCACAATGCATGATTTCACTCCTCTGGCATGTTAAAGTTTTATTGTAGAGCAGAGGAGAGAAGGGACAGAAGGAGTGCTTCATAATTAAAGGCTATGAAGGCCAGAGTCTCGCCACACTCACACTGGGCTGCTGGGTTATGTTTCACAGCAGGCTAGCTGGTCATTCATCTTTCTGCTCTCTTCCTAACACTAAGTGCTGCTTCAACTTTCCCCTACATAGTGCTCAGAGCAAATACAGAGTGCTCCAGGTGGTTCTGATGCACATATGCACATGCAATCATATGTTCCGGAAAAAAGTCTATGACGTGTCATTATGGAATGAAGGTAAAATGACAGAATTTTAATTTAGGGTAAATTATGTCTTTATCAAACAATCAATCAATCAACCAAATCAATCAATCTATCAGTCAGTCACTTTTATTTATATTGTGATTTTAACCATACAGATTGTTGCAAAGCACTGAACATTATCAAATAGCAGAATAGAGTGATGGTAATGTATAAAGACAAGGTTAAACTATTTATTTATTAAATGCAGAGACGGTCTCTGTAATAAAAACAACGATAATCACTAGAAAATAGGTGCCCCCAACTAAGCAAGCGAGAGGCAACAGCGGCAAGGAACCAAAACACCATCCGTGAGAGAATGGAGAAAAAAAAAAAACTTTGGAGAAACCAAATTTTAACAAGCTTAACCAGTAAAATTTCACCACTTCACTAACTGCAGCAGAAAGACTATGCTAGTTGACCAGCTTCACTATCTTCAAATCTCTATGCAGCACATCATCCTGATTCACCAGCTAGAACAGTAGTTCTTAATCCTGCTCCTACCCCCCTCTGTACATTTTGCATGTCTTATGCACACTTGATTAACTTCATCAGGTCTTATTTAACACACTCACATCGTCAGGTTGTTAGGAGAGAGAGCTTAATGAAATAAATGTGTCAGATAAGGCAAACATACAAAGTGTGCAGATAAGGGGGTCCCCAGGACCAGGATGAGGAACCACTAAGCTAGAACAACATCTCATTGAAATTCACACTGGTGCTGTGCTAGATTCCGTATTCCACTTCCTCAATGCCTGATCAAAACATAGCAGCAATATGCTAAACAATCTTTTTTAATGAACAGCATTTATATGGTTCTCTAAGACCAAATGATTCCTGATTTTTTAATCAGTGATGTAATCTGACATACTGAATCAAGCACTGAATAACTGAATAGAATAGCCCAAAAAGTGATCCTAGACAATGGATTAGCCTTTTAGCAGGCACACCGTTATAACCCATAATCTCATAAAACATTTCTTATACAACACTTTAATTAGCTTGATTCTAATTTTATTGCAAATAAATATTGTGATTTTCCAGACAGTTTCTAGGGGCAAACTGTAGCACCTCTGTTTGCCTGCTGTAATATCAGTTTTCATCTTTCCGCAGCTTCTTAGATGCAGATGTTAATTATCAAGATATAAAAGGAGATATATCAAACCCCAGGTCCCTCCCCTCTTAATCCTGAGGAATGCTGGGCCTGTGATGAATTTTGAGAGGTCAACCACTAAACCCATTCTATTTAATTACTCTGTCCTGTACTCTGGTCATGAACTGGAACATTCAATTTAACCTGTCTTTATAGTTGGACCACACACAGTTTTGCTCTTATTTGTTATATATATATATATATATAAGTTATTTTACATTTTATAGCTTGTCTCTGGTCCAGGGTACTCTTGTAATAAAATAGCGGTGGCTGGGACAGATTTTATGTGCCAATTCTTCTTAAGAAGATGCAATCTAATCCTGTTTTCATGAAATAAACCTGTTCCAGAGCAGGTTTAAGCTTACGGACCTGTTGCTATGACAGTGACTTAACAGTGATCTTGCAAGAACCAAACATTTCCAGATTCAGCACTGCACAGAAGGGATCATTGTTCGACATCAAAATTCCGCTAAAGCAATTCAAAGCATAATGAGTGTCTGCTCTTTATAGCTCTCGCTGGACATGTCACACAGCGATCAGTCTGTGCAGTCAGTGCTGCTTCAAGTCCAACAGAGCTCTTATAGTTTCACCAGAGGGGCAGTGCTAGGTGGCTCCATTGCGACACTGAGCTTCTGATTTAGACCCGCCCAATAAATCCTGTTCACGAAAACGGTGAAAAACTCTGGGTTACGTATGTAACCCGTGTTCCTTGAAGGAACGAAATGCTGCGTCGACAAGATGCTATTGGAACGCCTCCAGCGTGACTGCTCTGAATCGTTTGCAAAATCAGCCAATGAATAGTTGAGACGTCATAGGTGGGTGACATCACTTGCCAGGAAGCATAAAAGCATGTGGAATGCTAATTATTTTAAACAGAAATAATTATATATAATATGCAAATTCTAAAGGACAAGAGAAGAATTCTTACACTAAACACACACTTAATCCTTAAAATAAACCTAAGCAAACATCCATAAAGTGATTTGCTTTGGCAAAGGAGGTCATTTACACAAAACACAATGTCTCCCTCCTTACGGACGTGGAGCAAGAGAGTGTAAACAGTGTGGTCTTGCATCAGTACCACACTTTTTGTTGTGACCATTTTATTTTTATCGACCCATTCCAGGTCACATTTACAACTTTACAGTGTTGCCTAATCAGTCATATATCCAGCCACCACTGAGAAAAGCCCAGAAAACACATCTAAGAGACCAGCACGTCACTCAACATTACAGGGGCACAGAGTCAGATCTTTTTGGGAAGGAGGAGGGATGTGGGAGGAAGAAACCACTTTGTGGCCTTTCTAGTTTTTTCCAGTGTGTAACTGTTACATACAGAAGTCTTTGCAAAGGAGGCCAGATGTTATGCAGATAGCCAGAAGGTTTAATGATCAATGAATGCCATCATCTTTTATACACTATTACAGTTATCATTTGTATTTGTGTCAACTCTATAATATAAGCTATAATGAAAGTACATGATATAGCCAATCATTGTCCAAAAGTGAATAGGTCTTTTTATTTATATGTAATGTATTATGGTGTAGTAAAAAAATGCTTCAATTATCCTCTACCTCCTCGTTTTATTTAGAGCAACTGCTCACACCTGCTACTGATCAGCAGCTCATTATCCTTCCCTTTATCCTACCCTCGTGTGTGCTGTCTTTTGTCAGTTCGTGATTCAATGTCTTGTGATGAACAAAAAATCAGTCTTGTCTTGTCTACCTGTTCGTCTACTAGCCTGTAATTAGAAAGAAGTTAATCATCTCTTACCTGCCCAGGAGTCTGATCTGATCGCTATCACCAAGCTCGGAACGCAGGGCAGAGACGATCCATTCTGCTGAACGGCCTAATAAAGCCTGGACTATTTTCTGCCAGCTGAGGTTTTTGTTTACCTTTTGTTTTGTTTTTTACCTTTTTGGGTCCGCTGCCATTTGTGAACTGCCTGATACTGCCTGGACTATTTTCTGCCAGCGGCTCGCTGAAGTTTTGTTTGCTTTTTATTTTATTTTCCTCCTTTTGGGTCCGCCGCTGTATATGAACTACCCTTTTGTCTGAGGATTGCCTTTGCTGCCCACTGTGTTTTTGCCTTTTATTCTCTGCTGTTATAAACAAAGTCTTTATTTTGCACCTGCATTTGAATCCCGCTCTGATTCCTGACACTATCTATGATCATTTATGATATATAACAACCGAAATAAAAACACACATTGCATAAAACTAACAGTCACTTTGTTCTTATAAAAAAAAAATCACAAAATAAATTATTTTCAATGTTTTTCTTATTAAAAGTAGAAAATAAGCAGTATCTCTTCTAAATAAAATAACTCTTGTATATCCTGTAAAAATATTTTAATGTGCAATTTATCAATGTAAACAACCGATTGTTGTAATGAAAATAGAACTCTCCTAAACACGCTTGCATGAGGTGTTCTTAGTGATCTTGTCATGTCACTATATGAACATGAATTTATTCAAAGTTCTTACTAAGAAACACATGCCCTGTAACGCAGAAAAATTGTTTTTCGACGAGAACTGTCGAAATTGTGATTGCGACGGCACAGTGTATCTTCTGTCAAGTGTTCGCTCCACTGTAGCCAAGGGAGTCATATCCTTTGCGATGTACAGAGACTGGAACCGCCTGGTGGAAGCCCCTCCCATGACATGAATTTTGCGTTTGCTGTGAAGCGAATTTCATGCGTGGCTCTCTTCAACCAACAGCAGAGGGAACCTTCACCAGAGTATTAGTGTTTCCACCTGGACTCTTTAAACTTTAAAATGCGCTCACAGGTGTTAGCCATCATCTCCACTATTTATACGCCATCTTTTCATGTGTTAGACGCAAAGCATTGTGTTGCGTCCGAAATCGCTTACTTCCCTACTATATAGTACGCGAATAGGCGAGTAGTATGTCAGAATTCATAGCATTCGAAATTCAGTAGGCGAGAAGTACCCGGATGACCTAATACTACCGGCCGAATTCTGTAGTAAGCATACCATGGACACTTTCCTATCCCATAAGGCTATGGGAGAGGAGGCGTCATATTTAAAAAATGAAGGAAAGTGGAGACGCGGCTCGTTTTAAGTGTAGACACCTCAGGAAAAAAACATTGTTTTTTGTGATTAAATTACACTTGTTTAACACACTCTAAATAAACGGATGACTAAGTGAAAGTTTAAATTTTCGTGCTGTTGTGACGATGCGGGACACATGACAACATCAATATGGCGGATGTAGTACGTCCGAATTACATTCATACTACTCACATTCATACTATATAGAACGTACTGTTTTAACGGTCGAGTAGTATGTTCAATTTAAAATGTAGTACCTGCTTATGCAGTATGCGATTTCGGACGCAGCAAATGGCTCTGATTGTCTACGTATTTCCGGCAAAATCTCAGTTGTGGATTGGTTTCCGGTCTAGCGTTATCCAATAGCAGAACGTGGTAGAAGTATGGTCTACAACTAACTAGCGATTACAATTTATTATATTATATACATATAATTAACCTTATTTAAATAGGATTTTTATTTATTATATTAAAATAAGGTTTTAGTTATCAGTTCAACAGGCTTTAAATATATATCAAACATTGTCTGTGTTGTAAACACTCCCAGAGGGCATTACTTCACACTTCCACCATAACTGTTAATTACTGCAGTTACCTGAATATCAAATCCTTTCTTTTTCCCCTCAGATATTATATAAAAAAAAATATTTAGACATTATCTAAAAATGACTATAAATTAGCACTAGCAAGCTTGTTAGCTAACAATCAGCATTAACGTTGGATAACAATATTTAGACCTACTTATTTTCAGTATATGGTTAAGAATAAACATTCATATCTGTCTACTCGGATAGTTGATCCAAACAATATAAAAAAATGTATAGGCCTACCGTTGATTAAACAATACAAACACAGACTTCAGGATAAATGCATAGCATTTTAGTAAAACTGCTAACGTTACAGCAGCAGGGAATATGAACATTTTTTGACCTGGAGACACTAATGTTGATGTGTCTTTGTAGATGTGCTGGATCATCATGTCCTCCTGTGCATACACGACAAAATCACACCAGTACAGTCCTGAAATGAACAACAAATAATAACTTAGGTCTTTATGTTATGTGGCTTCTCTGTCTTCCTCATAGATCTGAAAACAAGTCACGCTCACGCTTATCTCTTCTGTCACCTGATCCTTATTAGAAACTGAAAAATGCAGAAAATATAGACAGTTACAGCTCTAAAGAATCACTCATATTGTATTAACATTTAAACACCGGTGAAAATATGTGATGTGTTCTGGAAAAAAAACATAAGATGTGGCGCTATGATGTTTTCAGTTGGGTTTTTTACTTATTTAGTGCAGAAAAATAGCGATTCATTGCAGCAACCAGATACTGTCTTTCTCTTTTGTACATGCTGTGGGGGTGCTTTCTCCACACCACAATATGACAAATCCTGTCAAAGCTGCTCAACAATCTTGTTTGTTTCAATCTGCTCAATCTTGATGATGTCAGTTCCCTAAAACAATGTTATAATGGACTGTTTACAATTTCACCATGTGTTCTGTTTTCTCAGATCGCATCACATATAAAAACAGAAAATCTGAAAAGGAAAAAAAGTATGAGCATTCAGAAACAAAGCTAACGTAGCTAGCTTGTTAGCTTGACTAGCTAGCTTGTTTACCCTAAAAGCTGTCGATGTATACAACTTAAACCCTTTCTCATACTGGAAGGAGTGACAGATGCCAACCTTAAAATTCGGTTAACATCGTTCACAGTAATCTGGGGAAGCTCTTGCAGAAAGCGAGTATAAAATGCCATGCTGGCTCATTAAAACATAATCGCTTCCAGTGTTGTGCCGAAGCAAACAGTACAACTGAGACAAAATGCGGAAGTGACCGTGCATAGAGTCCATTCAGATCAACACAAAAAGACAAACAAGTGGGCGGTGCTAATGTTTCGTGTTGACGTTAACATAAAACGGCTTAAATCATCTTAATAGAAAAAACAGGTTCTGAACAAATCTGAATAAGTGATTCAGACATCAAATATTAATTTTAACAGTCACTAGTCTCCAACTTTTGGCAAAATGTAACATTTACAATCTGTATTTGAAGAAACATCCAGAGCTAAATACTAATTTTTAACACTTTAGAAGAGAGACATGTTGATGTTTGTGAAAGCTGTTTTGTTTCATTTAGAGGTAAGTTTTTTAAACCATACCCAATTAATTGCATAAAATGTGTGTGAGTCATTGTCAATCAATCAATCAATCAATCAATCAATCAATCAATCAATCAATCAATCAATCAATCAATCAATCAAGCAAGCACTTTTATTTATATAGCACTTTGAAACAACACAGATTGTAGCAAAGCACTTATCATTATCAAATAGGAGGATAGGGTTATGGTAATGCATAATGACGAGATTAGACTATTTATTTATCAAATGCAGAGACGGCCTCTGAAATCAAAATGACGATAATCACTAGAAATCAGGTGTCCCAAACTAAGCACGCCAGAGGCGACAATGGCAAGGAACCAAAACCCCATCTATGAGAGAATGGGGAAAACAAAACCTTGGGAGAAACCAGACTTAGTTGGGTCCAGTTCTCCTCTGGCCGAATGCCCAGCACCTAATTTCCAGTTAAATTTTAAACATGTCAGATTGTGCAAAAGACTTATAAGCAGTCAGCAAAAGCAAGGAATCACCATCATTGTAACGTTTCGAGCTGGCTAAGGAGAATGCAGGAGTCAAAAGTATAAGTAAACATAAAGTCTTTTAATTATAAATC
>JAUCNO010000236.1:10651801-10662395 GCA_032353835.1 Enteromius viviparus | reverse complement strand
TACGTCCGAATTCCATTCATACTACTCACATTCATACTATATAGAACGTACTGTTTTAACGGTCGAGTAGTATGTTAAATTTTAAATGTAGTACCTACTTAAGCAGTATGCGATTTCGGACGCAGCAATGCTGCTCGTGTAATTCTGCCTGAAAAGTACGATGGATCTCAGGGGAAGTGCAAGGGCTTCATCCTGCAGTGCGATCTGTACATGAATTATTACCCAGAAGTTTAACCACGGAGGACAGTAAAGTTACGCTGGTGTGTTCTCTGCTTACCGGTAAAGCTCTGGAATGGGTCACTGTGCTGTGAGAGGGAAACAGAATGCTGTACACCTGAGATGAGAGGCTTCTTCTTCGTAAAAAAAAAAAAAAGATGGAGGTCTCAGGCCCAGCACTGACTATCGCTTACTGAATGAGATAACCGTGAAATACAGATACCCACTGCCACTAGTTCCAGCCGCCCTCGAGCAGATTCGATCAGCCAAATTCTTCACGAAATTAGACTTGCAGAGTGCTTATAATCTCATCCGTATTTGTGAGGGTGACAAGTGGAAGGCAGCCTTTGCCACCACTAGTGGGCACTATGAGTGCCTAGTCATGCCGTTCGGGCTATCCAATAGTCCCTCCGAATTTCAAGCACCAGTGAACGAGATCTTTTGGAAAATGCTCAACAGATATGTGATAGTCTACATTGATTATATCCTGGTTTATTCTGAAACCCTCGAAGAACACATCCAGCACGTATGCAACGTCTTGAAGAAATTGATCAACCATCACCTGCAAAGCTGAGTAAATGTGAGTTCCACCAGACGTCTGTGGTTTGTAGGATACATCATAAGTCCCAGGGCGTGGCTATGGATTAAAAGAAATTCAATGCAGTTCTCAACTGGCCAAAACCGCAAACCTTAAAGGACCTGCAGCGTTTCCTGGGCTTTGCTAATGTCTACAGGTGGTTAATACGTAATTTCAGCCAGACAGTCGCTCCATTACCTGCCATGACACGCAAAGAAACCAAGCAACTGCCCTGGACCCCCAAAAGTAAAAACGCTTTTCAACGACTCAAATTGAAATTCACTTCAGCACCCATCTTACGTCATCCTATCCCTGAAATCCAATTCATCGGGGAAATTGACGCTTCAAACTTAGGCATTGGAGTCGTTCTGTTTCAACGCCTGTGCATACTTTTCTCGGAAACTAACCTCCGCAGAGCGCAACTATGATGTTAGTGATAGAGAGCTTCTTGCCTTGAAAGAAGCATTGGAAGAATGGCGGCACTGGCTAGAGGGCGCCAGGGAATCCTTTCTTGTTTACACGGATCACCGTAATCTGGAGTATCTGAGCACGGCAAAAAGATTGAATGCTCGACAAGCCAGATGGTCACTCTTTTTCTCCCGGTTTGAATTCAAAATCACATACTGACCCGGAACCAAGAACGGCAAAGCGGACACTCTCTCCAGGCAGTACAATAAACCATCTCAGTCCAGTCAACCTGAGAACATCATCTCTCCCTCTCTGATTCTGGCTCCCGTTCAATGGGACATAATGAATAAAATCACGACAGCTCAAACCGATGATCCATCACCTCCTGAGTGCCCACCGGACCGTACCTATGTTCCGGAACTACTTCCTAAAAGAATCCTGCAACTGATCTACGAGAATCCAAGTGCTATCCTGGTATATTAGCCACACAAGAATTAGTGTCCAATCACTTCTGGTGGCCCACGCTCAGCTCTGACGTCACGTCCTTCTTGAAAACCTGTATAACCTGCAATATGACAAAAAGCTCTCGCCAACGCCCAGAGGGACTACTTCAGCCACTGCCAATACCTCAAAGACCATGGTCACACCTAGCTATAGACTTCACAGATTTGCCTCTCTCTAACCAGCACACCACTATTCTGACCATAACCGACTGATTCTCCAAAGCCTGCCGCTTAGTTCCCCTTAACAAATTACCCACTGCCTGGGAAACTGCTGATGGATTTTATGTCTTTTGATTTTATGGTCTCCCGGAAAATACTGTCTCAGATAGAGGGCCACAATTCACTTCACGAATATGGAGGGCATTCTGCAATTAAATGAACATCAGTGTGAGCCCTCACCTTCCTCTATCATCCAGAAGCTAACAGACAAGCAGAGCATATGAATCAGGAATTCAGTTCCTTCCTGGAACGCAGCACGTGTCCATGTCCAAGGTCCATTCAAAGTCATATGTCAAATTACACCAGTTTCTTACAGAATTGAATTACCATTATCATATCGTATCTCACCAACATTCTATGTTTCTCTGCTTAAGCCCGCTGCCCCCGAAGGAGAGAGGGAACAGGACGAGGTTGCGGCGCCCGACGGAGAAGAGATTTATCAAATCCGAGAGATCTTGGACTCCCGACGCCGGGGTCGTATCCTTCAGTACCTAATAGACTGGAAAGGCTACAGCCCGGAGGAGAGATTGTGGGTTAACACTCATGATGTAATCGACCCCACTCTCAAACAAACTTTTCATCGTGAACACCCAGAAAAACCAGGTCCCAGACTTCGAGGAAGACCCCGGCCTCAGGAGCCGCTCGCAGGGGGAGGGCTCTGTCACGAGCCGCGCCTCTGTGGCTCTCTCCAACCAACAGCAGAGTATTAGTGTTTCCACCCGGACTCTTTAAACTCACGTACCTTGGCTAATGCGCTCACAGGTGTTAGCCATCATCTCTACTATTTATACGCTGTCTTTTCATGAGTTAGACGCAAAGTATTGGTTTGCCACGGCTATCATTACCGAGCGTTCTGCCTGGTTGATTTCTCTGTGTTTATTTGGACTGTTATCTGAATCTCTATTGATTCTTGCCGTCTGCCCTAAACTTCCTGCCTGCCTTCAACTACGATTTCTGATTCATCCCGATATATCTGTATGCCCGTTTCTGACCACTGCCTACCAAAGTGGTCTTTGCTTCCCTGACAATTACTATTTCTCATATTTATGGTAAATGATGAACAGTCAATTGGTTATCAATCTCTTAGCTGAATTAAAAAAACACATTTAATTTAATTCTAATGGTAAATAATGAAACATGACACTGTATGTAACAAAAGATTGTCAGGCAAACAAAAAGCATCTTTAGTCTTGAGCAGGTCAAACACTTTGAGCTTAAACCCTATGAAAGACCTATAGAACAGAAGGAGCCAGGCCTTACATGGCCTTAGCAAGACCTTAGATGACTGGACTCGTGTAATCAAACCCAAAACTGCTACACTTATTTTGCAAAAAAAAATTAAGTATTATTCTCGACTTTATTTTTTTTTTAATCATAATAACTAGGGTGACCATACGTGCCATTTTTTCCAGACATGTCCTGGCCAGGATTTCTATATTGCCTAAAATATTTTTTTTTTTGGGTCTTGGTTTGGTTTTTGGTTTTTTTGTGCAGACCGATCAGTATCAACATATCAAAAAGAAAGTTCTTTAAAAACACACATGGTAATAAGAATACCGACTGTGCCATACTTCCCTGTCTGGTGTGTGTATCTAGCGAGCACATAACAAAGAGAGTACTTAGTACTCTGGAGTAGATGCCAGGTCCAGGGTATAGAAGCAGACACATGTGTGCTGACAGGATCCATCCATTTCTCATACTGGACAGACCAGTTTAGACTTTTCTTGACCTGCTTCGGGGAAGGGAGGAGGACATAAAGCTTCTATTACTGTGGGCCCTGGCATAGAAAAGGACACTTTAGGGACACACCAAGGCGTCAGTAAAGCAATCCCTTGACCATGCCTGGGGCAAACTCCAGGTATGAAACTGAAAGTGCCTGAAGATCCTCAATCCTCTTAAGAGAGGAAATAGTGAGGAGGAAGGCTCAAGACTAAGGAACTTCTCTGGAACCTCCGCGATGGGTTTGAAGAGGACATTGCACAAGCCCTGGAGTATGGTCTCAAACCCAATTGAGTCTGCTCCCTAAATGAGGTGTCCAGAGATGTAAACTGCTCTGAGAAAGAGGAGTTTTTCCTGAGCCCACAGAAGGATCTGGTGTGCCAGCCTGTATAGGGGGGCGTGAGGAAGTATGGATACGTGAAAGTATGTGATCATCAACATATAAAATAGCTGTGCATATCAAAAACCCAAAATGGGCTCAGGTGCAGGACAACAAAGCAATAACAGAAGACACCACAGGTGAAACTGAAATTACAGCTGTTTAATGTGCAGTGTTTAAACCAGTCAAACTGTTCCTGATAAAGACCTGTGTGGTCAAAATTTTCCGCTGTTTGTAAATAACTTTTGGGAGTTGTAATTTTTGCATGTTTACATCTTTTTGTCAAATTTGTCAAGGTATAAAAACCAACCAGGTTTTAGAAAATAACACAACATCCCATTGATTTTCTCACACATACAATAAGTTTTACTGAATGTGAAGTAAGCTCTTCTACAGAGTTAAGACACCCTACATACTCAAACTACTTACTAATCTGAATATTTTGCTCACTCATTTAATAACTCCAGTTCGGAACTTTAACATTTAACTATAATGTTTTATTTGAAATGTCATGGATTCTTTCAATGAACACAGAACTTTTAATGATGCATCTCTTCCGGATCTAATCACCTTTTTTGTAATTATTGTTGGCATGATTCATTTAATTTAAATAATTTTAAGTACACATTTGTTTACCCTTCAAATGAAAGATTATAGTTTTAATGTTGGGGTTCAAATTCAATGTGGCTTTGCATTTACAGCAATCAATTAAAGTGTGTATTTGTTTCTGTATGCCAAGTTGTTCCTTCCTGTAAGCTACAATGTTAATGGGGTCATATGATGCTATTCTAAATATTATTCTTTGGTGTAACAGAAAATGTTGATATGTTTTTAATGTTTAAAATGAATGTAACTCCTCTATGCCCCGGCTCTCTCAAATGCATTGCTTTCCACAAAGGCCCTTCATCCGACAAGGAAAGTCTGCTCTGATCGACCAGTTGACCCAGTGCACTGTGATAGGCCATACACATGGCAGATAATGTAAATAGTAACTGTAGTTACTGAATCCACGCCTTCTTACTTTGCGCAACCATTATGCATCTTGATTTACACATGTGGGGGCATGTTTTAATGAGGCATTTTAGACCAGTCTGGATCAGCGTTCCCTTTTGAACTTTGTAACTCTGCAGATCTTATATGGAAATGGAAAAATAGAAATCGTATAATATGACCCCTTTAACAGAGCAAAAAAAAGGAACGTTAATAGGTTTGTACAATGCACAAGAGCTTTTATGGAATCAGTGGCTAAAAATGAGTAATTCCAATTAAAATTTTAGTAATTGATTATAAAGGTGTGTGTGTGTGTGTGTGTGTGTGTGAGATTGCACAAACCTGTGATGTCAGTGGTAATGTCTGTGTGGGAGCTGTTGGGGGTGCTGGAGCTCTGCGTTTCTTTAATTCCACTTTTGGGGACATCTTGGAGATGTTCATCACAGACTGAGACTGACCCAGAGTGCTAGGACGGGTCTCCACACATGGACCGCTTGTCACCGCCATACCCTGATCAAAAACAAAGAGAGGCACTTTAGAACATATGCATATACACATTTAAGAACAAGCTCAAAAGGCATATGGAAAGAGTGTTTTTACATGCACATTTAATTAGCCAGAAGTGTATGAAGTTGGGAAATTGGAGACCAAACCAGTGCAAATGTAAAGGTTTCCAGATATAGAAGGTGAATTTTGAATTTTACAGAGAATGAAGGTATTGGTATATAGGCATTCAATTTTAAATAGGACAGAACAGAAAGAATTTAACAGAATAGATGCTATTATTTTTAATTCAAAGAAAATTAAAAACAAAAATATTTTCCCAGGAAGTAGCACCATTTATAGTATTTGATATTCTCAATTCATTAGCATATCATACTCCTAAAATATTTTATGTATGTGTAACAGTAATTCTACAGTGTAAGAAACAGTAGATATTGAATACAGCTTCTTAGGGGAGGAAGGTAAGGCAGAAAATGACTGCTAGTTCAGAGATCCAAGATGATGCCATTTAAAGGGCAGCAGGTTTAACAGGGGACAGCAAATCAATAACATTTGGGCTGGAAATGTCACGACCTGCTCCAGGAGAGTAGAGAGCTCTAAGGGCTTTACCCTGGCCATGACCCCGCGTTTACATGCCATAAAACAGCTGCCCTGAGCAGACATTAAACAGGGTGGGACTAAAGACAAAAACTAAACCACAACAATAGATATCTTCTGACTGTCCTGCAATTCAAATCTATGAGCTTAGGGATGTCTTCAAGAAATTAATCTTGTGGCAAATTTATAAATGTCTACAAGAGTTACCACAATGTATAGTTAAACTGTGTAATTATTGAGCAGCAAAACTGAGTGAGGGAAGGTGAAGAGAAAGAAAATGAAAAAAATTGCGACATTAGAACAACATGCATGCATGGATAATCCAGTTACCTTCCATGTTCCCTGTGTTTTATACAACATTCATTAGCAAGATTCAGAGGTGCTAAAACTGTATAGATTTCTCAACAAAAATAAGGGTTTTACAAATAAAGAATTTCTAGAATCAAATATGTACAGACACCCAACATTAAAAGTGTATTTTTGTGTAATTTTGTTAGATGTTGAAATACATTCTGCTACTTTGTTACATTGCGGGACAAAAGCTGTGTTCTTAATCTCCTGAAATATTGTTGATTAGATGGCACAGATACTTTCTGAACTGAACTGAGCTATAATAATAGCTATAATATGGCATAGATAATATGGCCACTATTTTATTGTTTAATACTGTAAAGCCGCCCTGACAGTCTGTATTGTATAAAGTTCTTTAGAAATAAAGGTCTTGACATGAGTTGCTAAATAAATTTCCTTTCCAGATGAATTAAATTGAGATTGTTAATAGAATGAAGAAATGTTATTTTAAAGAAAGTCATAACCCTGTTGTAAACATTGTTTTTGATGCACTATTCAATTTTACAAAAGCAAATTTTACCATTAATGCACTTTTTGGTTGTATTTCATATTATATTATCAAATTTAGCCCCTATTATTACATTATCAAATTTTGTTTTATTGTTGTTGCTGTTGTTTTTTTCTTATGTAAACATAAGTTTTTTACTTATGACAACTTAATTCTGATATTTAGAGAAATATGTGAGATCAGTTGAGGTAATCAGGAAAAATTGTTTCAATGTTGCCAACTATTAACTACAATTACAATTTTGCTTGTTTCCGTCTGCATCTACAGCAGTCAGTTCCAACATTTCAAAATTAAATCTACTTCTGTTGTTGTTGCTACTTCCATTTCATTGTGACTTAATAATAAATAAGTAAAAATACGTTTCTAATAAATAAATAAGTAAGCCATTCATCAAACAATTTTATAAAGGAAGGGATGGTAAAAAATGTCTGGGAAATCCGCAAAACAAAAATATTAAAATATTTTGCAATATAAATTTGTGGTCACTTATGTCACATAAATTACACACTTCACCTAAACAAGAAAAATCTGAGAAGCAAGGATATGCATTCACATAAATGCATATTTATGTAAATTCCACACAGAAGTGTGGAAAAGACAGAGTGGAAGTTTCTTTAAGAGAGAGCAGAGAAATCTGACAGAACACCGTCAGGAACAACACCGGATCTTCTAGAACCTTGCATGAGAGCTCAGCTGTCAGTTGGAACGAGCGAAAGAGAGAAAGTATGCAGTCTTGCAGCTTGATTTGAAAAGAAAGCAGAGTAACGAACAGACAAGTGATCCAAACTAGACATAAATCTTAGAAACACAAACAAACACACTGACACCTGGAAGAGCACTAAGACAAAATAATCACAGCTCTCCTATCACAGCCACTGTTGTGATCACTCTTATTAGACTACCCAACCTCACTGCAAAAGTTCAGCCTTTTGCTCTCACCCCTCTCTGCCCTCAGAACGGAATGTTCAAAGAGGGAATGGCTATTAGCAGGTTACATAATCGGAAATCAGTTACTGAGACGTGTTGAAAATGGCTCTTGGCTCTCTTTGTGATGATGATATTGTAAATAGCGTGCACCTGAACTTGTGTAATTACAGGCCAAGAGCACATAGAGCAGGGAAGAGCCCTTTGTAAAAAGGCTGTCTGGCAAGCCAATCGGAGACAGGAAGAAAATAACTATAATAAATTAAATAAAGTCCATAATAAATTATGGACAACCCAGTTGTTCAGCACATGTGTCTGAGTGTCTTCAAGAACAGGATGTGCTTCTCTGAAAGGAGGAAGAAGATAAACAGAGCAATGCAGACGCAGAAATAAAGATCTGTGAAGGATCAAGTGTGTGTAAGAGTGCAGATACTAACCCATATAAATATTTGCACCCGTAATAATATAAATTTGATATGACATTTATCAAATATTATTATTTACATGGTAATTACATTCTTGACTCTGATTCGATAACACCCGGCCTGTTGTGATAATATACATTATCATACATTAAACTATACATTTACTAGGAACAGATTTTCTTCGCGCAAATCAATATTTAATGTACAGTTATTTAATTATGCCATCGGGGTACTGCAGACTCGCTCTTCTTTAATACAAATGCAGCTGCTGCCATTTTGTGACGACTGTTTTGTACACTGCAAATTATAACAAACATATCTAACTAACAGGTATATTAGACAGTTTAATCTCAATCAATATCTCTTGTTCTAATAATTAGTTATGTGGTAAAAATGCTGTGTAAAAAGTAGCATGACTGTACAGTATCCATTAATTGTCAGTCTAGTTTAAACTTGCCACTTACTAGCAACTGCTTTCTTCACAAAAGCTTCGCGTTCAAATTAGTGCTGGACAACGATTAATCCCATCCAAAAAAAAAGTATGTGTGTACATAGTATAATATATGCATTTGGTATGCATTTAATAAAAATTGTATGTATATATTAAATATATTTATATATAATATGTTTTAATATGATTAATATTTTGTCTAATTATGAGGCAAGTAGCCATGCAAAACGCAGGATAATGTATGTTTATTCAGTTGTTATGAAAAAATAAACCCCCTTGCATGAGGGTACTGATCACCCTGTTGGGGGTTAACGACTGGATGTACATTATCCCATACTTATAAATACAATGCAGAAATTTTGTGAACTTAGGTTAGGTTATTATTTATAACTAGTAGTATATAAAATAGTAGTATATGGAATATCTCTATAGATAACTAAGTTACTAACTTGAATTAGTGGTAAAATAAAAGATCAGGTCAAGTACCAGCACCATCTAAGTAAACAAATACTGTTGAGCTTTTAAAGGTAATTTTTTGCCCAAGTTATTACTGACACCTAGAGGTGAAACCTGGAAACAAATGCATTTGTGTGGATTTTCTGTTAAACTTTCAAAAGTTGTTTTAAGTCATTCTTTACTCTTTTTATGCTTTTTTATAGAATATTAAAAACACAAATCATTAATGAAAAACATTTTATTACTATTATAATTGTGTATTATTTATTAAACCTTAAACATACTATATTATTTATTGATTTATTGCAAACAGTCACATTTATTCCAGACCAGAAGTTATGGTGCACAACTATTCTTTTTTATATACTTAAAGGAAGAGATTTGACAAAATAAATAACAATGAATCACAAAAGCGTATGGTGCTCTTTGGCACAGACATTTTGAAAAGAACAAAAAAAGTAGAAGAATACTGTAGACAGTATAATTGTGTTAAAGACTGAAAACTGAGACAGATGGGAGTGTATTAGTAAGAGAGTTACATGGGTTAGTACTTACATTAATGTTAGTGTCTGCATTGTCAACAACACTATCATCATCAAGACTGTCCATGTCCTCAGAGGACTGATCTTCAGTCTGAAATGGGAATGTAACACTAGCATGGCAGGCAGACTCATAATATCAATGAAAACCTTGCAATGCAGGGTGTAAGCACTACAATATCAACAAAAGGTTTCATTTTTACTGTTATTTTTTCAATCTGCATTAGTTTCCAAAGCATATCATGGGTTTAGGTGTTTGGTGCTCTATATGGACATGCAACATTCTAAAGTAGAGCACTGCAGTTTTAAATCTGCATACATTTCTTTGTTTAGCCAAGTTTGTAACCAGGTTGTTTTGGGTCACCTTTGACTTTCATAGTAATTTCTATTCCTACTATGGAAGTCAATGATGACCCAGCCTGGTTTCTTCAAACTTTGTTCAAAATATCTTCCTAGAACAAAGAAATTCATAAAGATTTGGAAATACTCAAGGGTGAGTAAATGATGACAGAATTTTGGGTGAACTATTCCTTTAAGGTTCAAACTAGTGCTGCACGATTAATCATATCAAAATTGCGATGTAAGCCTATGCGATTATATTAAATAAACAAATTCATTTGTGGACGTAACAAGACATTCATTCTTGCGTTCACACCAGACGTGAATGAAGCGTTGAGTGCGAGTGATTTACATGTTAAGTCAATGCAAAGCACACGCGCACACACACACACTAAGTCCTTACACAATCTAACAGGGCTGCGTTCTCCGAAACCACCTTAACGCTACGTCGTTCTTAAGTTGTACCTTAAGACTTACCTTATCTTTAGC
>JAUCNO010000236.1:10584825-10598018 GCA_032353835.1 Enteromius viviparus | reverse complement strand
AATGTTCAGTGCTTTGCTACAATCTGTATTGTTAAAAGCGCTATATAAATAAAAGTGACTTGACTTGACTTAATGCTGGCTGATTTCTGATTGGCTTTCTGTTGCTAAGCATCCAGCAGCAACAAGCAAACACCACTCCGTTTCACACCGAACAAACTTAGCACCGCATTGCGGTGCTCCGGAGCAGGGTTTCATAACCCTGGGTAAAATGCGGTGCTAACGCCGCTTTAAAATTACAGGTGTGAAACGCGTCTTTACCCGGGGATAAAAGTGGTGTTTAGAACGCATATAACCCAGGATTAACCACAGTTTGAGAAGCCCTATTAAGTGTGTTTTCATTTATTAACAACCAATTTTTTGTGTATTGTTTTGGACAAGTCAACAATTGCCCAGATCCGAGCTACCTTGCTCAGACAGAAAGAAACCCTATAGTTCTTTAGTTTGTTGGCCACAGATTAAAGTAACTGTTTAAATATACTTATTGATTAAAATGCTGGTCGTGTTAGTCAACTGGGTGTATTTCATATTTCAAATTTAGGATAACCGCGTTAAATGACTCTTTGAACTTATTTGCATAGACTAACCATAGAGCTAATTTAAAGGAAGAAATTAAATTTAAGATTGTTTCCCCAAAATTGATTAATAACGAAATTTGTTAATTAATTCCCCCTTAATATCTTACACAACACTGGTGTACTACAGGGCTGTGTGCTGAGCCCACTCCTCTACTCCCACCCATGACTACAGACCTGTATATGGATCCAACTCTATCATAAAGTTTGCAGACAATACCACATTGATCGGTCTCATCAGCAACAACGATGAGACTGCCTACAGGGAGGAGGACCAGCATCTGGCCACGTGGTGTACAGACCTGTACAGGCAGTTGAGTCTGTTTCATCCTTCAAGTTCCTGGGGACCCAAATCTCGGAGGAAATAACCTGGGCCACCAACACCTCCAGCCTGGTCAAGAAGGCTCACCAGCTCCTCTTCTTCTTGAGAACACTAAAGAAGAACCGGCTGTCCTCAGCCATCCTGGTGAACTTCTATCGCTGCACAATTGAGAGCATTCTAACTAACTGTGTCACAGTGTGGTATGGGAGCTGCTCTGTTGCTGAGCGTAATGTACTGCAGCGGGTGGTGAATCATAGGGACTCCACTTCCATCCATTCAGGACATCCAGAAAGAACACCCATACATTCCCCATACACTCTCCCCAGGACCATTGCACTATTTAAATTTTGCACATTTAATATTGCACATAATCATTGCGCTGTACATACCCACTTGTAAATGTACATATCCATTGCGCATGCCACATGTAAATTTTTGTTATTATTTTACATTTTTGTACATATGTCAATATGTCTGATATAGTAAATAACAACCTGTAAATAATGTTCCTTTTTTTTTCTTTTTCTTTAATTTCTGATTATAGTTAATACAAACTACAAAATGTTCATATTACTGTACATCCATCTGTAAATATTACCCAGTTTCTTCTTGTACATATCTTCTATAAGCACACTTATAACTTATACCTTTATCCTGCACTTGCTGCTCATTGCACTGCTCGTTAGACTTAAACTGCATTTCATTGCCTTGTACTTGTACATGTGTAATGACAATAAAGTTGAATCTAAATTTAATCCAAAGTTGTGGCCTGATATGCCAGTCCTGATTCCAGTCCGCAGTTTCCCAGTTTAGTTCCTGTTTTATGGCCAGGAGAGCTGATCCCCAATCTAGTTCCTGAATTACGGCCAGAAGAGCCAATCCCGAGTCCAGTTCCTGAGTTTCAGCCAGGAGAATCGATCCCAAATCCACCACAGCCACAGCTGGCTCCTGATCTGCTACAGCCTCCCAAGGTTTCGGATCCGCCATGGCCTCCCAAGTGTTTTCCTATGTCTCTGCCTTTGCCCATATTTGGTTGTTTCTGTCTTTCGCCTAGTTCATCAGTGTTAATTAGCACCGAACCGTGTTCCCCATGTGCTTTGAGTTGTTGCCTGTATTTAAGTGCCCGTGTCTGTATCTCCAATGTTGATTCTTAAGTGTCCTACCTTATGTACACTGTTCCTCTGTCAAAGTCTTCATTAAATTATTGTCAACTGCAAAATCTGTGTTTCATGTGCAACCTGCTAGAGAGCCAGCGTGACACTAAGATTACCAGAGAAATTGTTAATATTTAATTTTTTTTACCTGTAATGAACAAATGTCATTTGTTAAATGTCAGTTATTAAAAAATATACTTATGCCACTCAAGAATTGTCCACAATAATTTTTGTAACTATTTTTACCAGTTTTTCCACAATGTACAATAATTATAAATTTGTCAATGAGATAAATTAACTGCCCTAAGCACCCAATGCTGAACTGTACACCTATCACTCTATAAGGTAATATTGGTTTGGGTAAGAGCTTATTAGAAAATAAACTTGAATTTTTATATTAAGTAGAGCATGATCTTATAGATGGTTGTAATGATTCTGAAAGATGACGAGGAGAGGCGGATCCAAATGCAAGCTTCTTTATTTATAAAACTCAGTGTACAAACAAGCAGGGTCGAAAACAGGAGTAATGGAGGCAATGGCAAGAGATTAATTCAAAGAGCGGAGCAGAGGTCAGGCAAACAGCGTCCAGTATCCAGAAGGGCAAAGACAAGAGTAAATATCCGAGGCAGGCAGGGTCAGCAACAGTAAATCCAACACAGAAAACACAGGGAACATGGAAGGCTTACAGAGGGGAAAAACACCACAATGATCAGCAACAGTAAACACAAAGGCCGGTCATTAAATACACCAGATAACGAGACAAAGGGGAGGAGGAACTAATGAACAACCATAGCGACAAACGAAGTGGGAGGAGACCAGTGGCGGTTCTACATTGAATTAATCCCTGGGCGAGACCCAGACACCAGATAAGTCATATTTTTAAACTGTATTTTCATACTTGAAGTTTAAAAGTCTGGGTGTGCAACAAGCACAAAACAGTGATTTTGACACCTATAAGGAGGTTGAAAAGCATGAAAAAAATCATAATAGAAAGGTAGCAAAAAGTTTTTAAGGTGGTTTTATTGTTAGTTTGACATAAAAAGTGGAATTTTTCCAAAAAGTGATATGCATTTTTAAAAATATGACCAAAGAACATTGGTACACCTGGTTGAAGAAACACCCATATGCAGGGTGCGATTTGTAGGGGGATAGAGGGGATTCCCCCCTCTGGTTCTATGCATCCCTGCCTAAATTAATTTTAAATAATGATATTCGAAACGCGCTATGAAGTTCCGTTTTGAATCAAATGATTCACAAAACATGCATTTATATATTGAACAATTCAGGAAGACTATTTTTCTTTGCAGTTGAAGTATTGTAAGTAATTTCAAATGAAAAGCATCAGCACAGGCAAGCATTTAATATACAATGTCGCCTCCTGGTGTTCTCTGCAATAACAGATAGAAACATGAAACCAGCACTAAAGTCAGAAAAAAAGGCTTCCTTTTTTGGCAATTTCCATACACATACTGTATGTCAGCAAATCTGCACGGAACATCGAATCCATCCATATTAAGTAAATCACATATTATACCAAATTATGTATTTTACTGTTCATCATAAGAATGCATATTTAAGTCAGTAGACTGTATTGTCTTCTTTTACATACATTTTATTGCACGTAGACTGCATAGTAACAAAGTTAATTTATATCACAGTATTTCTTTGCTATATAATTTAACATGAATGGATTAGTTATACATATATAGTTCTGCTTAATATGTCACATTTATCATTTTAAGTGAATAATATTTAAACAATAGAAATAGTAGTATTCAATTATGGACAAAATACTAAAAATAATAACTAAATATCTAATTTGTACACAAGATATTTTACATGTTCTAAGAGCAACTAAAAATAATTTTGTATAGCCTAAGTAATTACTATGCAATTATTTTCTATGCACACACTTTTGCAAATATTGTCTCTTGAGGAATGAGATTTTTGATTATTTCTGTACAAGACAAATAAGGAACTTTGCTTGAGCGATTTGACATTTTATTTAAATAACTCCATCCAACCTGAAATATTTTCACTTATTAACATGCTGGTTTGAAACTTAAATGAGCTCAAATTTTGTGAAAACATTTAATTGCTTTTAATTTGCATTCTATGTAATAGCATGACTATGCTGACTATGTAATAACAATGCTTCATTTTTGTTCAAATAAAAACGTATACTCTTAAAAAGTTGTTTTACTGTATAACTACTTTAGCTATTGTTCCAATATTCTATACAGGAATAGAATTCATTAAGACCACAAGAAACACCCTTACCTTTTAAACATTGATGCATTTTAAGTAGCCTATTCTATGCTTTAAGATAAACTAATCCAATGACCTTTTTGTTTCTATGCTGAATCGAAGACTAGAGTAACAGAGAACTGATAACTTTGTGTATTATCTAAGGTAATATCAGTGTTACAGGAAGATCATCACCACAGTTACAAACCACAAATATATCATACTGATAAATTTCTCATGCACTGACACCATATTGCAGAGTTATTAAACAACTTGAATGATTACGCTTCTTCTAATTAAAGTGTGCCTCCTAGTGGTAGGTTTTCTGTACGCGTCAATACCCCGTTATTATACGACCGTGTTAACACACAACCTATTTCAAACGTAAATTAGCAAATTACAAAAATGAGTCATGGAAACTGTTTTCTCGATTTCTTAGAAAGCAACGTGAGAGGGGAAATTTTTATTCATACTTCTGGAAGTTTGAATCTGAAGTTTTATTTTCAGTATGATAGGTTCATAGAGCTCATTTAATTTATTCGGCTGGTTATCTTACACCTGTCTGGGCCGGGGGACTAAATGGAATTATTTGAACGTCAGAAGATTGAGAGATTGAAACCGACTGAGTGGTTCTCGAAAGGAACAGACTGCATGTGTGGGTGACTGCAGAACAACATTAGCCGCAGTTAAAACTCGACAACAAACTTCTCACACCCTTTAAAAACAAAGCAGTTATATTTGCACAATCAGACGAACAACCACAGACGCTGCATGTTGCAAAAACAGTCACGAACTTTTCTATAAAAGCATTATTTTTACTTTAATACAGGTACATGCTCACAAGTCGCACACAAATAACTAACGTAACTGGATATTTCTTTGCACGAAACCGGAAACCAACATAACATAAAAGGCCTACGTGCAAAAAATAAAAATAATAAAAATGTGACTTTGCATATTCATTACATTTCCTGGTTAAGCGTAAACTAATCAGTGTGCACATATGAATTCAAGATCGATTCATTTTGTTCTAACACTAGTCACTGTTCGCACCACTGCGATAAAATCAGGGCGAGCGTATAATCAGTAATTTATCTGTTTTGGGGATCTTACCACGATCACAGCACCTGCAGATGTAGTTTTCACACCTGCCTCTTTTCTCTGACGCTCTGGATGGTTTTCACATGGTCTGAGGCCTCAAGAGACACAGACAGGAAATATATAAAAATACCAATCCTCAGATCAGCATAGATATTCGCAACATTAAACGTACCGTACTGTAACAATGCTAATACTTCCAATCCCACACACATAGACAAAGACACTGGAGACTTGTTGTACGAATAAAATGTTTCAGATGTTTAATCTCAAAAATAACCGAGGGTAAAGTAACTTATGTACAGCACAGAATGTGCGAACATGTATGGTTTCTGTACACATGCAAAATTAACATCGAGTCAAAAACATTCAAAATTACATTATGTAAAAAACAGGGGGTCGCTACTACCAGGTTTTTGTGTCTGTACATCTATACATTATGAGAAAACTAACTTAAATAAAACATGAAAAATCATAATAACATTACTGACCCAGCATATTTACCTCCTTTATATTCAGCAATACTTGCAATAGGTTTTAGTGACAATGGTCGACAGTTTTTAATTTGGATTATTAGAGCACTGCAACTCGCCTCTTAAACTTCAACCCACAATTTGGAGGCAATTCACTTTAGATTTTCTCCCAGTACAGCAGAAACAGTACATGGGGATCGATCCATCTCATTGTATTTAAAACAACATGAACTGAAAACAATGAATAATTCTTGTCATTTAGTCATGCAAATTTATAATAACAGACTACTGCTACAATGAGCAGATATGGAAATAAAATTCCTAATAATCTGACAATATGAAGCACTACATCAATTAATTTCGATTAACAAAACCGAACAAGACACAATAAATAAATCAACAATCAATACAAGTGACCTCCTGCTCCAGGAGTCAGAACTGCATTCATAACTTATTGTTACAAATTATAATCAGCAAACAGGGAGAAGAAGAAGCATTTAGGTACATGAGGATTAACTTTGGTATAACGATAAAAATAACGACATTCGTAACGAAAGTGTGACAAAGACACAAAATGATTTTTCACCAATGAGGCTTAAGCTTACAAAATAATACTGAACACAGAAAACTCAGCAAAAGAGCCACGGACACATCATATCTCAACTCGCGGTGGCTGACACATGTACTAAACAATGTTGATTTAACACGAATCATTATAAATAGCTGCAAAAATGTTAAAGCCCCATACATTGCACATTTCAACAAGTTACAAAGAGTGCACATTTGCTGTGGTTGCAGACACTTCCTGCCTTCAGTGGCTTTCCAGCTTGTATTCTAACTGGTCAGTTAAAAGTCATGAGCAGCCAATGAAAAAGCATTTCAAACACTGCAAATTAACATGAATGAAGGCAGGTCCAGTTTATTTACAACATAAGGCTGATAGACAGATGCGAGTTGAAACCAAAAGCTTATATTTTACTTCTTGAGTAGAGTTGCAGCTGTTAAAAGTCATATTTATTTGTCATGATCGATGTCCAGTATGACTGTATGTTTATCAAACATGGGAATTGAGATGAATGATTAAACTGATTTTACTTCCCTTTAAATAAGCTTTTTTTTTTCTTCCAAAACGTTCAGGATAAAGATATCATCTTTACTGTGCTTCTATACATGGTTTGTACAAAATGTAATCTTTCCTGAATGTAGCTATTCAAATTACAGTACTCCACTGAAACAACCTGATTTGTAATACTGTCCGAACATGAGGCTAAACCTTTCTGGCTCAGGGAAAAAAATCTTTAAAAGAATCCCCATTATTCACTTTTTTTTGTTGTTGTGATTTTTGTCCATACAAAGAGAGAACAAGTACATGTAGCAGAAATGAGTTTAGAAGGGTCGGAAAAGGGAACTTCAGATTTTTGTCAGCAGCAGTTACAGTAACAGAGACCCAGAACTGTTTCAAAATGACTCTAAAAGGAGATTTCAGCATCAGCAATCTATACTTTTCTTAATATCCTTCTCAAAACTGCAGGAGAAGAAGATTCACACTTTTATGTTTCTCTCAGCTCTGGCTAAGCAGGCGACTGTGCAGGAATGCTCGGAAACTGGCCACGGGTCGAAGGTCGTTCTGATGTTTCCTCCGCTCTATAAAAGAGACGAGTCTGGAAGTGTCGAGGCGAGCTGCTCCAGAAGCGGCGTTGGGCTGCAGCCACGGTTGCTCACGCAAACAAAACTGCGCAGAGGGTCGTCTGCACGGCTCGCCTTGGAGCAGGATGCATATCAAGTCCCGTGCTGCCGGACTCACTGCGCGGAAGTAGTCCTCCGGGAAGCTGAAGTCGAGGCGGCAGATGTTGAGGCAGGTCTCCTCGACACTCTCGTCCAGGAAAGGAGACGCTCCGCTGAGCATCACATATGCTAGCACACCTAGACTCCAGAGGTCAGAAGCCAGAGCTGCGGGCTCACCCAGTACCAGCTCAGGGGCAGAGAACTCTGGGCTGCCCAGCAGAGGGTGGATGTACGGGATGTTAGAGAGATGTGCCGCATCACCAAAGTCCGACAGTTTGACTAGAGGCTGGCTTGATGTTTGCTCGATTAATACATTCTCGGGCTGTAAAAATCACATAATGGAAATAAGTATGGGATAAACATGACAGGTTCAAAATGTAAAAATAGAAATTAAATAACACACTTGACTTCAAAATGATGTAATCCGGTCAACTATTCAAAAGAGCAATATAGTCTCTAACTTAAAATACAAATGAAATATAAAATTGCATTATTCAGTACTATAGTGAAGATGGGATAAAATGACCACCTTATTATTATAATTTTTTTAACCACAGACATCACAACATCTCTAAGAGTAAAGTATTAAAATAGAAGCAATTAGTGTTTGCTTATAATCAAAACATGTCTGATAAATGTTAAAATATATTTCCTAAATATTATACATTGTAAACACATACATAATACTGTTCATCTCAGCATATTACATTCTAAATATGACATCTAACTCAGTATATCTCAACCTTTTTGACATACAAACTATCTTATCTAACTATCTTATTGATATATTACTTATATTTAGATTTATGTGTTGTATTGACACACATTGCTAGTCATTTGATCCATGCACTGATTAATTTAAATATAAATCCTTACATCCCTTTTCGCTTAATACTCTGTTTCTATTGTTTACTTTAGATTAATAGTTTCTATTCACTGTTAACATTTAAATTTATATCTCCTACCAGGAACAATTATTCATATTTTTATTTTCAGAGATAACATATATGTTCACTTGAAGAGCTGAGCTGTCCTGCGGCAGTTGTTTGAGCAATCTCTGTTTCTTTTTTGTTTTGAGTTATATAAGCATCATGCTTACTCTCAGACAGCTCTTAAATCCCTCCTCTGTACTATTCCAGGCAATGTATGAAACTTTGTAATGTAAACTTGTATTGCTCATTTGTATGACTTTGGATAAAACTGTATGCTAAATGAATAAATATAAAATAATAATAATAAAAAAAATAATGTACATTTAATTAGCTAAATGCAAAAACTGAACATACATTTCAGGAAATGAATGTTCTTCTGGGTTATGCTTTTTATGACTAATGTATTTACATTTACATGTTCACAAAAAGTACAGGGTAAGGTTTTTTTATTCAGAAATGTCTAAGAAATGTATTTATTTAGTAATAAGACATTCGGGATCACCTTGTTCTTAAAAACATTGACAGTTGGTGAGGAAATCAATTTAAATAATAAATGAGCCTTTGTTTTTAGGTGTAGTTGAGAACCACCAGTCAAGTACCATTAGTATTGACTAATTTATTATGAATAATTCTATGGAAAGGCTCACCTTCAAGTCAAGATGAGCAATCCTGCATGTGTGAAGGTAGTGTAAAGCTTCTAGAATGTCCCGTAGATAAAGAGACACCTTTTCTTCTGTTAGGTTCCCCCAGCTAACAATATAGTCCAGGAGACGACCTTGATCAGCGCTGAAGTGAAAAAAAAAAGTTTTAAATGAACTGATGGTATTATCATTATCATTTATGTTACAAATAAAGTAAAGTAGTCCACGTACATCTCCAGGATGAGAACGTAACTGGCTGGGGTCTCGTAGGTGTCCAGCAGGCCCACCAGATGAGGATGCTGAAGACATTGTAGGACACCCAGCTCTTGAACCACCTGCTCTCGACGCATTAGCTTCTTATTTACTAGCTTAGCGGCCACTGATCGCCGGCTTGCTCTTTGCTCACACCACTTAGTGACAGCAAACCTGCCTCTACAGACAGACAGAAATCAAACATCAGCTGGTTTACCATGTTAGCTGTGTGCATAAAAATATTATTTGATTAATTCAGTTTGTCATAACATTTCATTGGACAATACCTTCCCAGCTCCATGACTTCAGTGTAGAGGGACTCAAAGTTATCCTTCCAGAGGATCCCATCACAGGACGAGCCTACGAAAAATGAATGTCTGTAAATCAACTACTATTAAAACTGTTGTTTTGAGCAGTGTTAACTAAAAATCAACTGACCAAGCACCCTGAGGTAGGTTGATGATGTCACTGAGCCCACGTCATTAAAGGCGATGCAGGTGTAGGTGCCGCTGTCATCCAGAGAGGCAGGTGAGATACGGAGGGTAACTTCCCCTGTCTCACTGAACAAAACATTAAACAATTAGGTGGCAAAATGTATAAAATGTAATGTACAAAATCTAAAATATACAGCATAGTCTATTAAAAATGTGTTATCTAGCCCAGAATATACTGGACTGACCAACTGCTCTATTCAGAGGTCAAATATTGTTGTATAATTATACTGCTAAACTACATACGTGACCCTGGACAACATTAAAATTAAGATTTATACACATGATCTGAAAGGTGAATAAATAAGTTTAATTAATGTATGATTTGGATGGATAGGGCAATATTTGACCGAGATACAACTATATATAAATCTGGAATCTGAGGGTACAGAAAAATCTAAATGCTGAGAAAATCACCTTTAAAGTTTGTCCAAATTAAGATCTTACCAATGCATATTACTAATCAACAATTAAGTTTTAATATATTTTCGCTAAGAAATTGACTAATTGCTGTTGGGATATTTTAACTATGTACAAAAATTACTTTATAAAACAGCTAGCTAACACAATAAAAATGAAAACATAACATAATTAAAAACATAATAAAAAAAAAAAAACAGATTTATCTGTTTTTGCAAATAAACCCTTCATTTTGACCAATTTGATTTCAGGAGCAAATTAAATTATCTTTAAAATAATTTAATTTAATTAAAATGGGTTTCATTATTTAATGCACATTTATTAATTAATTTAGGAATCATGTAATAAGCAACATAGGGCATAATCAATAGCTATATGGTTCAAAACAGTGTTTGTGGTGAGAAATTAGCATAAATATTTTTCTCCTTGTGCCATTTTTTTCTTTCTTTTTTAGCAATATATTTTAACAATTCAAAAATGTAATTAGGAATTTTGCTCACAGTAGAACTGAGGTACTGTGCAAACATGAGAGGTTAAGTTCGTCAAACCGATAGCAATGACAGATTGTAAAACTATATTAATTTATATGCAACACAACGTACAGTCATTATCAGAAAATAAATCCCTTTTGGAAAATATAAAATGCATCACATCTGGGTACTGATCGCACTGTCAGGGTTTTTTTGTGTTTGTGTGTGTGTCTGAAAAAAAATTATGTTTTACTTTATTTTTATATTTTCTATTTTTATTATATATTTTAGATGTTTACTTCATATTATTTTTTTATTTTACATTTGTACAACTTTTCTCTACTCTAAAACCAATATTTCTTTTAATAAAATTTTCTTTAATTTTACTTAAATTGTTACAGCAGTTGCATTTAAAAAAATATATATATAACAGAAGGTATGCACATTCAGCAGGTTAAAGGAAAGCACAATGAGGGTCCTTAACCATAAACAAATTAAAAAAAAAATCTGCTCCAAAAGAAAAATATTTAAAAAATAAATTATTTTAAGGTGTCCTTGTTACAGTGTAATTATACATCTAATTACTGTGTAATATTAATGAACCACATGTACTTACTAAACGGTTAGGGTTAGCATTATGGTTACTAGCATTTAATTATGCATGATAAAATGTAATACATGTTATAATATGTTATAATAGTTTATCTAACATATAACAATGACGCTAAAATAAAGTTTTCCTAAAACATTTACACTTCCTCACCAAAAGTAATGTTTTGAGCCATGTGGATCTTCAGCTGTCTTCAGCTAATTTAGAGGTTTGCCCCTTTTTCTTGTTTTGCTTATTTTTACAATCTAAAAATGCAATAAGGAATTTGCTCACAAATTAAATCAGCTATCAAGTTCAAGTTCAGATATTGTGCAAAAGATGAGAGATGTTTGCCAATCCGAAACTAAATGAACTAAACTTATTTGTTTGTTCATACAGCCAAATTTGTCCAGTCAATGAAAAGTGTGAAGACAATTTCAAAGAAATATTTAGCATGGAAAATGTTTCTTTCGGTAAACAGTTATGAAACTAGCAAAATGACTGTACACCCATCACAATAAACAGAATTGTAAACCGTAAAGCAAAAGTGCCCCCTGCAGTATCTATAAGTGCATGGCATGTAAAGCAATGTCTGTGTCCTGGTTTTACCTGTGTGTGAGTGTGTATCGGCCACCATTGCTGAGAGTGCTCTGGTCAGGCCCTCTCCAACAGACCGAGGCTTTGGGCTGCCCACAGATCTTACAGCGGAGAGTTACACTGTCGCCCCTGTCGCACAACACCTCACTCAGGGGGACCACGAACTCTGGGGGAACTGCTGCCAGCAAATCAGAAATGTACAGTCATTTGGCGGTTTCATTATGACATGTGAATCATTTAATACATGCAGAGAGATTTCCAAGAACGAAAGAACAATATTATATCTTACCATCATAAATGTAGTTGGGATTCAAAAGCTGCAAAATTAAACATGCAATAATGTAATGTTCATTGTTCATACTGTATGTAGAAATAGTCTAAGTAATGATGACATAATCAATGATTAGATTGTTAAAGTAATACCTTTACAGAAACCTTATGGGCCGATCCATCTCTAGACTTGCGATAGCCATTCTCTGGTTTACTCTCTTTCCTGCCCTCTTTGTCTCTCTTTTCGGACTTTCGTCTGATGCGTAGAGCTGTGTGCCATGATGAAGACTTCCTGAATGACAAATATAGCATTGAGTATTCACACACTATAATTGTTAGACGACAAACAAGAAGTCACTTTCTTTTTAAAAACAATGGCCTCATAAGCAGATGCTTATAGGACTTTTACCTAAATTTGACGTCAACATAAACTCGAAAATTTACTTGCATACTAAAAACACCTTCATAATACTCTTATATATCAACATCTTATATATGTTGATATGTTGTAAACAGTGAAAATGAAATATGGGTAACACTACAATAAGGTGTAATTTGTTAACATTAGTTAAAGTATATACTAACATGAATAAAACTATGAAAAATATATATATTACAGTATTTATTCATCTAGTAAACAATAGTTAATAAAAAATACAATAATTCATTGTAAGTTCATGTCAGCTCACATTGCATTAACTAATATTAACAAATAAAACTTATGAGATACTTATGTGATATTAATAATGCTTTAGTTAATGCTTAAATTAGACTAATATATGCTGTAGAAGTATTGTTCTTATTAACGTCTAGGTTACTATCGTAACCCACGTTCCCTGAAGGAGGGAACGGAGACGTTACATATGGGATCTCGCATGAG
>JAUCNO010000236.1:10553365-10573406 GCA_032353835.1 Enteromius viviparus | reverse complement strand
ATAAGCTTAAGCAGCAAAATATTGTTCATTTTTGTTCAACCAAGTCCAACAGACCAATATTGTGCCGTGCGTGATTTCACATTGAGCTGTATATAGCATACTACACAGAGCTGTTGTTCACTGACGAGCTGCGCAGAACATGTTCATTATCAGTGTAGATTATGTGTAGTCTATACGGCTTAATGTGAAATCACACACCTGATAGCATTTACCGCTGATTACATGACGGCTTTACTGACAAAACGAGCAAACATATCGGTCGATCTGGATCAGTGCATCCCTACTTTCAAGTACATTCAGAACATTTGATCGCTAGTTGGTGTTCCAGTATAATCCGTCCGCCGAAACTCATCCAGTTGGAAACGTTCCGCGGGGCAAAAATAAATGCGATTAAAATGCGAAATTTAACGCATTATTTTTGTGTAATTAATTAATCTAAATTAATGCGTTAAAGTCCGGCCCTAATTTATATTTAATATAATTTATATGAGTATAAATATATACATGTAAATATATTTTTAAACATATACTGTATGTTATATATCATTAAATGTACAGAGAGATTTATTATGCTAATCACATTTTGGATTAATCATACTACATTTTACATAACACAAAGACATAGTTTTATATCTTGTTTTAAGGGTTCAATTTTTATTAGGGCCACCGTACATAGTCATTTCTCAAAACGAAATTATTTCAATTTCACTGCAGAACAGTGATATATACTATATAACTAATATAATAATAGTATTATACATAACACAATTATATCAAGCATATCTGAAAAGTAAAACCTGACAGATCCATCCTGACGCAAATTATTCTGGGGTTTGTGGAGAAGTGTGTGAGCTTGCTTTTCTCACCACGAGGTGACTCTATAGTGATGCAAATTGCAGATCTGCTTTTCACTTCAGAGAGGTTTCTGTTTTCAGCCCTCTTCAAAACTGAAACTGCGAAAACCTTTTAAAAAGACCTTGCTCCGCTCCTCAGAGAATATGTCCTTACATAAAGCTTGCATAAGTTATTTTTTTCAGCCTACTGATGTGCAGAATAAAGGCTTCTGATAAACTGGAGGATTGGAAAAATCAAGGGCTAATGAATACATATTTATTTACGGTCACTCCAGTATATAAACCTTTCTTACGATGTATATATGAATTCTCAGCTGTCTTGCTCTCAGTAGTTTGTCCCCTCACTCTGGGAAGTATATTGAAGTCGCTGACCCAAGTGTGACCCATCTGTCATAGTTCACACTCAGTGTATTTGCCAAAAATACACACACACACACACACACACACACACACACACAACTACACCCGATAAACACCAACAAAGTAATGAACAAAGAGATCATTTCCAGTGATGAATTCATATAACTATCGATGTCCACAAATTAGTGTATTACAACTGATTATATTAATTAATTTTAACTGATTCACAAAGCAATTAAACTCTTACTGTAGCTCATTCTGCTCAAAAGCTACTTTTGCTACTCCTGCACTGTCGTTAAATTCACACCTGAACAAACCAAGCCTTCAGCGCCACAGAAATGAGCCCTGTGTTAGACACGGTATATTTGTCCAACTGTCCCCCCCATGAACCTTGCAGTAATTTGTACATTACATCAGATATAAATCATACATAAACAGATTTGAAATATTGCATTTTTTTTTTTTTTTAAAAACACTTTCCGTCCAAACTGAGGTAGCATTCATTAATTAGGATTTTAAGGACTGATGGGTAATGTTTAGAAAGATTTTTTAGAAACACTAGTTAATGATGCTTTCGAATACGCATAATCATCTATTCTGTTTCACTGAGAGCCTCTTATGTCTGAATTAATAAACACACGCACACACAGTTTCACAGTGTTTTGCTGCATGGGCATAGCAACCTTTATTAGGGGTACAGAGACTTCCCAGACTGTATACAAGCACAGCCCTGACCCAGAACACGTAATCACCAACATAACCTCTAAATCAATCGGTCTGTAAAAAGCTAAATATAAATGCCATCATAAATTCCAAACGTCAAAACAAACATGTTAACAATCAAAAAAGGAAAAAATATTTAAAACATGTGCCAAGTTATGTAAATGTACTTCTAGTATTCATTTTGTTTTCATAAGATTTTTAACATCTTTTTAAAAAAAAATTACATTAAAAGCAGATATCTGATGCAATTAAGTAAAAGTAATAACCTATTGAAAACATCTGTGTATTGCACATTTTTACAATTATTTTCAAAAACATTTTACATATAATGTTTTCTTTCAAGGAGAAAGATATATTATTTATTTATTTATATTAATTTTATGAACTATTCAGTCATTTTTAAAGGAACATGTCACAGCACATGACAAACTTAACTAACTCTACCTTATCATAAAAAAGGTCAAACAATTTTAAGAAACTTATCGTTGAGACAAAGGAGGATCTGTGGTGATATTCATGCACTTTATAAATATGTATTTATTTTTTTTTCATTTAATTTAAATATAAAATATCATGATAAACTACTTAATGTGTTTTAAAAACATTTAGTTAGAAAAAAAGAAAAATAAGGATTATGCAGGTCTTTATCCCTGATACTTCTGACTTTATGCCTTCCCAAAATATTAAACTAAATTTTAATTCTAAGACGTAGATACCATAGAGAACATATTCTTTTTTCAGTTGTATTTTAATTGCATTTTAATGTATATTTATATTAAATAATAGATCAAAGTATGTAATGCCGTTAATGTATTCACTGACTCTGCAAACATAAAAAGCTGACAGCAACAACTTTCAAATGCAAAAATCAAAATCAACAGATATATATATATATATATACATACTAAAATGGTACATATATATATATATATATATATTTGCTGAAATGAAACTGCAGTCACTAAATGAATATGAAGAACAATCTTTAGCGATCTGGACATAAACACAGGAACGAAATAACAAGTTCAAATAATTCTGATTTTTTTTTTACTTTTAGAGTTTCAGAAATGGAAATTATTTGTCAGATTTTAGTAAAAAAAAATTTTTTCTTTTTTTGACTATCATTAAAAATAACTACTTCATGTTGTCTCTGTAAAAGTGCCTTAAAAGTACCTCTTATGAATCCTAATATAACCCTGCATATGAAATATACATCTAAATATCCATACCTTAAATTCAAAGAAATCTAAATAAACATAAACCACACTATATTAAGCTGACTGATGACTACTGTATTCAGTCCTGACAGTGTTGTTGTCCTGTGAGGCACATACCCAAATCCAGCAGCCAATACTTGCAGTTCTCTGAGCGTCCTGAAGCTGAACCCATGTGACAAAGTGGCCTGACTGATAAAAATGAGTGTATTCCATGTGCCATACCAAGAAGTCATCCGGAGAGAGGAGGCAAACTACACCAACTCCTCTAAACTGAAAGGATTTTACCACATAATGCTGAGAGGAGAGTGATGGACTATGAAAGAAAGGGAGGGAGAGAGAGGGAGAGAGGAAGGGGGATGGAGAAAGAGAGAGGTTTGGTGTTTCATGCACAGCTGTGACTAAGTTACGCTCAGTATGAGAGAGAGGGAGGAAGAGAAAACCGGATGAGAAGATTCAAAGAGAGGAAAGAGGTGTAACCTACAAGTCTTTAATATGAAAGATGTGATTCTGAAAGAGTCAAAGTCTTTGCAAAATGAAGCAGTTTTAGTAGTTTTCTAAATTAGCGAAAGTTTGCAAAGAATATAAGCAAGCCATATTTAAGATATTTTGCTTTTTCGTACTTATTATTACTTACTGTAATAAGTGCATTTACCTTTTTATTCATTTTAACAACTATATCCTCAGGTTTTCAAGACTGGGATTTCTGATCTCAGGGAGTGATGTGTTATGATTCTTGACAGGTTAGCCTTATTGAGATTTACACAGATTATTAAAAAAAAAAATAAAAAAAATAAAAAAACCCACACACACACACACATATATATATATATATTATAATGAAGTTACAGATATTTGGGTTCTTTTATGTGAAGATTCTTGAACATGGCATGTGGATGATGGCATTCAACAAAACAACATCAGTCAAGCTTTGACCTGTTCTAACGTTTTCAGCATTTTTCATTGGGAATGCAGTAATAATACATCTCAGCCGCAGATGACAGTTTTAAAGTGTACAATATGACTGGCAAGCTTGGCCAATATCAGGTCACAGCATGAAAATAAAGTAAACTATACAAACAACTGCCTCTATATCACCTACACAAATGGCTGCCTCTCTTACAGGCTGCACCGGGGCAATGGCTACAAAGATCTCCCTGTTTAAGCGTCTTTGGCTGCTTAACAGTAGCTGGTCTGTGGCCAGTCAAACTGCTTCCTTTGCTATACACACACACACACATACGTATGCAGATCCGTAACTGCTTATGCCAGAACTAATCAAAATTCTACTGAAGATTCTGCTCTGGTCATATGGTAGCCTAAAAATTTGATTACTTTCAGCCCCTCTGGACACGTTGCAACATAGCAGCTGCCTTAAATATACCTTGAACATTTCTGCGAACAAAATAGTCTGACCAGCAATTTGAAGAGGCTGAATACACTGGTCATCATGAGTTATGACGGTTCCTATTTCACATTCTATAAATACAGATTGTCCTTGCTGTAAGAGAACCGGCTGTTTGATATTTCCCATGACCTCTGCCAAAGGAAAGGTGCTTGTCTATTTGTAATGATATCATAAAATGGACATAAATGACAGGTATGTGTCCTTTTAACTTAGTAGTTACAAAAAAATACAGTGTATCAACAACTTTAATTTCAATATGACTTATATTACTTATGACGATATATTACTTTATAAACTTTTCATTGATTATCATAATAATAATATAGACAGATAGATATAGATAAGATATATACATACTTTTTGGGAAAACATCTGAGCAGCATTTTCTAACTACTGTACATCATGAGGTAAAAATAAGTCCGTTTCAGCAACTTCCCAGAATTCCCCAAAATTGAACACCACACCCTGCACACACTAATGATCTTCTTTCAGATGCTTTCCAGTCATCCAAGTGTGGGTGACCTCAAAAATCTTTGCCTGGTGACCTTCCTAGTTTCACCACATGCTCTTCCTTTGTAATCAAGTCTTTGTCACAAATCATGGTCCATTCAGAATTTTCAAAAGCAGTGACTAACCACCATGAAATCCATGTTAAAGAACAAATGTAGGTCTAGATGTACATACTACAGCTGAATGAAATTCCTTAAATGCAAGTCTTCATATGCAAAAATATATTTCACCACTAAGATTCCTAGAAAATCTTTAAAACCTTAAATATTGCATGAAATTAAAATGGAACATATGCATTTTTTTTTAAATAGAACATTGTAGATAAAAACAAACTTCCATTGTTTCTACTGTTCAGATAAAACAAAGATACTTGGTCAGTCTTGTATGCCCATATTTGACTGTTCTTGTCCCTGATTAGTTCATTGTGTTAAGGTGTATGTTCCCTAGGTGTTTTCAGTTCTCTTATCATTTCCTTGTTTTTCTTTACCCTGTGTTCCCGAGTTTCCCTTTTTGGTCCTTTTATGTCTTCAAGTTTGTGTTGTAGCCTATGTTCCTGAGTTTGTTAATTAAAAGACTCTCGTTTGCTCACTCCATGACTCCTTCGTTCTACTTACATCATGTAAGTGTGACAGACGGACCGACCAAGAAACAGCAATGGAGTTCGCCACCTTCCTCTGCGCCCGCACCACAAGAGCCTGCTCAGTCTAAGGAGAGCCGTTCAAGTTTCCATCAGATTCCGTTCCGCAACCACGGCCAGGAGAGCCGTTCCAGTTCCCAGCGGAATCCGTTCTGCAGTCACGGTCAGGAGAGCTGTTCGAGAGTCCCCTTTCCAAGTAACGGCCAGGAGAGCCATTCCAGTGCCCCACGGATTCCATTCCGCAGTCATGGCCAGGAGAACCCCCGCAGATTTTGTTCCGCCATTACGGCCAGGAGAGCCATTCCAGATCCCCTAGCTCCCTCCTCTCCACTGTGGCCCACCAGTCCACCAGCTCCATCACCCCTCCGGCTCCACCTTGGTTGGTCGTTTACCATCTGCTGCCTCGGGACTCCAGCTCTGTCAGCCTCTTCCTTCCCTCAAGCTCTACCTCGGCCCTCCGGGTTGTTTGGCCTCCTCCCTAGCTACCACCCTCCCTCCCCGCTGGATGTTTTGAGGTGTGAGGACGCACCTTCCGGGAGGGGGGAGTAATGTCAGTCTTGTATGCCCATATTTGGTTGTTCCTGTCCCCTATTAGTTCATTGTGTTAATGTGTTCCAAGCCGTGTTCCCCAGATGTTTTCAGTTCTCCCATGATTTCCTTGTGTTTAATTATCCTGTGTTCCCGAGTCTCCCTTGTCGGCCCTTATATGTTTTCAAGTCTGTGTTGTATCCTATGTTCCTGAGTTTGATAATTAAAAGATAGTTTGTTCACTCCGTGACTCCTGCGTTCTCTTTACCGTAGTGAGTGTGACAAAACAAGACAAAACAAAACTCTCTTTTCCTGCAAATCTTCTTTTTGAAATAGGTCACATTACAAATGTTATCCATGCTTTAAAAATATTTTATTATTATACATAATTTAATAATAAATTGCATAAAATATATTGTATTACACTAAAATAAATATATAATAAATATTGAAGGCAATAATATTTAATTAAATTTTTTACAATTAAAATGAATCCAGAAAAAAATGCAATATTGTGACACAATATTACAATCTAAAATAACTTATTATTTTTTATTATTTTAATATAATTCTATGATAAACATCAAATTGATAAGAACAGCATTTTAATTTTAATTAGATTTTCTTTTTTAATTTTAAATACATTTTATGGTTACTTTTCATCAAATTGATAACTAAAAGTACTAATTTCTTAGAAAACGAAGTACTGACCCCAATGTATTATTGTTTACAAAACTGCTGGTTTTAATTGCATGACCAAAATCACAAGATCAAATTAACTGTACTGTGTACATGGATAAGGTCCTAGCAGGGAAATCCCCAGCACCCTGGCAACCCTGTTCATCACCTGATACAGACCATCACCATGGTTACTGCATGCTCAACACACTTCAACCCTAACAAGAAAGAGCAAAGCTGGATTGCAATTAAAATTTTATTTGGGTTCAAGGTGAGTCACACACACACCTGTACACAACTTTGATTTAATCTCTCCTGAGGGAAAACATATTAAGATAATCCGATTTCATTTGGGTTTGTATATTTCATGCTTAAGCTTGCACACAGCTAGAAATCTGTGTCCAAAATTATTGTAATTAAAAATCAATTCTCAAAATATTCAATAAAAATCTAATAATTTTTAAAATGCTACCAAAACGGATTAATTAAAAAGATGAGATTCCTATTGAGTCAGAGGTGGTTACTTAACAGCTCTTACACAAAGGACCAGCTGGAAACCCCAGGTGCGTGTGTTGACGTGTCTTTGAGTAATCCCTCAAAAATTTACAGAAGCTCTTCCCATGACTGGAGAGAAACATCAAACACTTTTCCAGATTCTCAGGACCTCAAAAACTCAAAACACCGACAAATACAAGTATTGCAGCCTCTGTGAAGTGTAAACCTAAATAAACACATTTCTAAATCCTGAAGCCATCTTGATCTGACCCCATACCTAAGAAGGACAGTATGAACATCCAACCCCCCAAAAAACTTTTAAGTAAATTCAGCCCAATCGAATCTTACCTTTATGGTTGAAAATGCCCTCCATCTCCATGCTGCTTCGGGAATGGGCGATGCAAAGCATAGAGCTGGGAACCAGTCCCTCCTGGGCAGGTGAGCGGTCAGTGGTACGAACCAGACACCAGTCTGGCTTGTCCTGGGGCCTTTCGACCAGCTCCACCGTTTGACCTCTACGTACAGTCAACTCTGATCCATTACTAGCCATGAAATCGTGGATGACCACCGTCAACTCTGAACCACCGGACAACTGTGGAGGAAGGCATAAAGTCACATTGCAAATTCAAAAACGTGATAAAAACAACAAACCAAGCAACAAAAATAAGCATAACGAACGCACCCACTGGTAATGTGGAATTGCCAATGAGCTCAAAAGGTGAGCCACTGACCCTGAACCTTTACATGCCATGCTTCTACCAAAACAACACCCCCTGTTGCGTCCTTACGCAGAAAACATCACACAGACGAATGGTTTGCGTCCAAAGACCCCATTTCCAACAATGCCATATCCTTCAATCCGGAAGACTGAATGAAAATTAATCTCATCTACAGTTCACGCTCAAGCTCCAGTGAGGTAAAGTGGCAGGCGGTTGAAGGCTGCTGACACATCCTCGCATTGCCACGGAGATGGAATCAGTCTGAAGGAGTGACGCCTGGCAGGAGGAAGGGAGAGGAGGCAGAGACGGACACAATGTGCCAAGATTTAAAGGAGCAGGAGGCAAATTAATGCTCATTAGAAGTGACATGCAAGGACTCATCCACTTCTGAGAGCTTCACCTTTTCACCTCAGTGTGAACTGAGAGGGCTCTGTCTGCGTAAAGATGTCTAAAACGGTGAGCTTTTGTGCAGGGTCATCAGGGTACATGAGTGATTTTAGTGACTCTTGACATGTTTGTGTATGTCACAATGAGACGGGGAAGGGACCGGCATGGAAGAGAAGACAGAGAAGGACTAAGATGTCAAATTGCTTTTAGATTCGAGAGTATCAGCAAGCAGCGTGTGTTTCTGTGGGAGGCAATACATATCGCACATGTGTGAAGGCGTGTGAGAGGAGAGCACTGACTGTGAGTGGGAAGACAAGCGTCTGTGCTGCTAAATTCAAAGAAACCGGAGCAACAAACATTCCCCAATGAGGAGCCTGCATTATGTCTGTTGGTAATCAGGTTAATTAAATGTTGGAACTACTGGACGCCCCTGGACTGATTTATTAGGTCCCTAAAATGTTTGTATATAAAAAACATCTCATAAAAATCCAAAAAAACATTCTAAATGAGAAACTTTTACTGCTTTATTTATTAACTGTTAACATTCACTCATATGTGACCCTGGACCAAAAAACAGTCCTAAGGGTCAGTTTTCTGAAATTGAGATTTAGACATCATCTGAATAATAAATAAGCTTTCCATTGATGCATGGTTTGCTAGAATAGGACAACATTTGGCTGGCATTTATTCATTTTTTAAACATTACCACTGATGCCACTGCCTGTATTGTATAAAGCATTATACTGTATGAATAAATGTCACTTGACAACAAAATGTCCCCAATAATGCTGTGATTACCACCTCGCCACTGATGAGTCATTTTTTTTCACAACTGCATAGTGACAGAAATGTAATTCATTTTAAGATAAGGATAATGAGTAGCTTTACTGACACCAGTTCTATTCTAATTTTTTTTGAAAACATTTAATATTTATTTATTCATTCATTAAAGTAAAGTAAAATTCCCACCATCAAAAATAATACCAAAATCCTTTGTCAAGAAGTAGTGAAAATGGCCAAATTTAAAGATTCAGTGATTGTCTCTAAAAACAAATGTCTGGAATCAACTGTCCTTCAGAATTTGATTCATAATTAAAATCAGTTTTATTGTAGGTTTAGTTTCTTGAACACAAGCCAGTGTAGTGCAGCCTTTTGTCTGAGGTAGCCTTGACAGAGATGAAGGAAGCAAATGTTTTTTTTTTTTTTTTTGCACAGGTACATTTCAGTATTATCTCCATAGAAAAGCATACATTTTGTTTCTATAAAATCTTTTGTTTAGAACAATCTCATGTAATCTCATCCATCTAATATAAAATGCTTATTATGGAATATAGCTTTAAGCAGCAATAATGAGGCCAAACAGATGGCCCAAACATGGCATGTAAACTAGTTTAGTCATAGTATCCTCACCAGTGATTGTAGGATAACCAGTTTGAAGGCTTTAACTATTTCTAGAATTTGGTAAGATCAGGATATTGTGGAAAATAAAACTTCAACATGTGCCAGTATGAAAAAAGGATGCAGATGTATAGTACTTATAGTTAGTCACTAGCACATAGATTTAACATCAGCAAAGCACACAGCATATAACATCAGAAGTCCATTTACTGGATTAAAGATCAGAACCAGTTTTGATGATCATTCAGTGATCACTTATAGGCACTGCAAATGTCTATAGTGTTGAAAGAGCACTGAATAAAAGAGATATAAAAGAGACAGTTAACACCCACCCCCCCAATATTCTTTAAAAGACACTGTAAAAGTAATCAAGTTGAATCGATCATTTTAAACCAAGTCTTCCTTGCACACACTACAGCTCATCAAATATGGTAAACACAGATATTACTTAACACGTGAGAATTGATGGAAAAAAGGGATGAAATATATTAGAAATATTTTATTTTGTGTTACAAAGATAAATGGGAAGTCTTATAGGTTTAGAATGATATTGTGGTAGGATTTTTATTTTTGAGTGAACTACCCTCTTAAGAACTTCCAGATTATGCTACAACACATTTTACTACAGTGGTCTTTGAACGTGATGAAACAAAGTGACTTTAACCACAACAGCACATTAAAATAAATAAATTCCTGCTTTTAGGGGGAGGCTAAAACATTCACTACAGGCATTAAACAATTTTCCTTGTTTGTAAAATGCTGCAGGTTTAAACATGTCATTTAAACACCAGAACCGAACACCGGGTGTAGCATGGCACTTACAGTAGACTAAGGTCGACAGATTTTCACACTCACCTTGTCGCTATCCAGTGTGTTCTGGGAGGTGCGGGAGGCGATGGAGATCGTGTCTGGCTGACTGCTTGCATCACCCTGACTGTCTAGGTCCTCTCCATCTCTGTTATTCAACATAATATATATATATATAATTTAAAAGTACAAACTATAGCTTAATAGCTTAGAAAGTCAACGTAAGAAACTGAAATGCATAAAATTAGTTTCTTCCATTTTAACATATTCTGAGGTCCAGAGATTCATACTTGCTTTCTGATTTGCACTTGATGTGAGCTGTTAACGTACCGTTTGCCCTTGTGTTTGGTTGCAGTGGCTTTGGGAATGTGGATTGGCTCTTTGAGTGCCCCCCGTAAATGGATGGTACGCTCCTGGATAACTTCACGAACATGTTTAATCCAATCCTGTTTATTTTCAATACATGAAGCCTGGGGATGCATTGAACAAAACAAAACATTAATGAACCTCAGTTTACACAACAGACATAAATATCAATTGGACTTGTCAAAGCCTACAGATCTGTTGCAAAAATAACGCTTTACTGTTATAAAAACCTGCAATCAGAGCCAAAAAACAATTCACATACTTAATGTGTCCCTGGTATTATTAAGCACACACAAAAAAGCTTTTCTAATCTTATATATATATATATATATATATATATATATATATATAAATATCTGCTTCTTAATGTACTTTTGTAATTCAATAATTAAATCAATTATCAATGAATGAGAACGTATCAAATGGCATATGAGTCATTACATGATTCAATTACGTCTTCAGAGATGAAGGGCAACCATTCAGAGACACAAGTTACGCAAGTGTTTTTTCTTTTTTTTTTTTCAAACGTTTACATGTGCTTAAAAAATCAAGACAGACCTATAGCACTAGAAAAATTTTAAACCTAAAAACAAATCCACTCGTGATCTATTTCAATTTCAAGGATCTTCAGATGAATGATGTATATACTGTACATATATATATATATATATATATATATATATATATATACTGTATGTGTATCATTTTATAACAAAAATTACTGGCAAAATCCATTAAGTTTGAGATCATGGGCAACTTCTCAGGAATGAAACATGTTGTATGCTGTGTCAGTTAGCAATGTTTGGATAAAAATATCATATGTAAAATAAAATATGTATAATGATGAGATTTAACACATTATTTTCCAAACGCAGAGACAGTCTCTGTAATCAAAACAACAATAATCACTAGAAATTAGGTGCCCCCAACTAAGCAACCCAGAGACGACAACAGCAAGGAACCAAAACCCCAGTTTTAATTCAGTATTTACTAATTTTTTTAAGCCAAAAACTGCAAAAAAATTTTTATAAAAAACATACCTTTAGGACTATTTTGTTGTCTGAGGTAGGTGTCCGTCCAACCCAGAGTGCAAATTTACATGGATCTCCTTCCACATGTTCAGTAACTCCTAGTACTGACGTCTAGGCAGAGTAAAAACGCATAGATCACACATGAAACAATTCAGTCTATTATTAAGTATGGCCAGCTGTAACCCCTTAAGCAAGCATTTCTTTATTTAAACAACCCCTCAAAAATTAACGTAAAATTCATACCATGAGCTTGGTCTTGTATAAGTACTTGCTCCTTCCGTTGGAGTCTTTAACATCCTTACTGAAGATAAGAGACATCTCAAAGAGGAAGAGGTGCCTTTCTCTGCCCTTACGAATCAGAGTCTTTGGATCCCAAACCTGGAATGACTCCTGCAGAATCAACTCACCCTGAGACTCAATGTTCTCATCAAAACCTGTGAGCAAAAAGGAAAGAGAGGTTGATAAAAGATTAAAGAAGAAGGACTAGGTTTGGTTTAGCTGTGTCTGTGTGTATATATTTGTCACTCACCCTCCAGCATGCTGAGATGCATAGCATCATTAGCTTTTTTGGGCACGCTAAGCATAACCTCCAGGCCATCTTTAATTTCTCCTTTACCCTCCTCACAACATGTTAATAGTTCCTGTAGACAAACATAACAATTGCACTTTTACAATTAAAGACATTGAAGATTTCATCCTTTCATTTAGATTTGTAATACCATATAAAAACTTACCTTACCAAAACCAAACTGCAAAAGTTAAATTGTGTTTAGTTTACTTCAATTTGTGTCTGACCATTGTAGTCCACTGATTGGTTGTCTTGGATGTTGGGTCTTTGCTGGATCTGTGATAGTTCTGTGTTTAGTCTGTGTTAGGTTTGTGACATTTCAGTGTTTGTTCTGTTATGGGTTTGTGATGTTTTTTATGTTTAGTCTGCGATAGTTTCATGTTAGCTGGGTTTGTTATGGTTCAAAGATTATTCTGTGCTAGTTATCTGTGATAGCTTATGCTGTGTTTTCGATAGTTCTGTTTGGTCCGTGCTAGGTTTGTGATAGTTCTGATTTTAGTCTGTGCTAGGTCTGTGTTGGATTTGTGATATTTCTAGGTTTAGAAAGATCTTTGCTGGGTCCATGTTTATTTTGTATTGAGTTTGTGATAGTTTTAAGTTTAGTTTGTGCTGGGTCTGTTTTTAGTATGTGCTGGATTTGTGATAATTCTAGGTTTAGAATGTGCTGTGTCTATTTTTATTCTTTGTTGAGTTTGTGATAGCTCTAGATTTAGTCTGTGCTCGGTCTATGTTTAGTCTGTGTTGAGTTTAGGATAGTTTTAGGTTTAGTCTGTGCTGGGTCTATGTTTAGTCTGCATTGAGTTTGGGATAGTTTTAGATTTAGTCTGTGCAGGGTCTGTGTTTGGTCTGTGTTGAGTTTGGGATAGTTTTAGGTTTAGTGTGTGCTGAGTCTGTGTTCAATTTATTTTGTTTTTAAAATCATTTTATTCCCTGGTTTAAGCCGATTCTGACAATGTCTCATTTGTCATTTTCCATGAACATGCCTCCTCCCCAAAATTTTGCCCAATTTTGTCCAAAATCGGATCATATGATCTTTGGACAAAACCGCACAGAAATAACTGAACAGATTTTTGATATACATTACTATTGTCGAGAAACACCTCTCCAAAGTGGGCCGTGCCCATGTTTTTTAAATTATGCTTATTAGCTTAGCATTTTAATGAGTTACATGCAAAACAAATACCATACTGTTTAATGTGACTCTTCTGCTATTGAGTTAACCGTACTCCGCTTTACGATTGACATAACTTCGAGTGTCACGGTGGTTAAAATGCCAAAGAACCTTTTTGTCAGCTCTTTCTCTGTGGTAAAATCTGATTATTGCATGACTTTTGTATAATGAAGAATCTGAACAGCTCTGAGTTTAATGCACTGTAATACACATACCTTTAACAGAAGCTGATACTTGGTGATCCTTTGAACTGGTTTAATAAGGTATGATGAAATGGAATTAGCCAGCCTGTGTCTCTGTTGGATTTCCTATACAAAAACAGTAAAGCACAAGTCTTTTACTCAAAACTTTTACTTAAAATATCTTTCATACAAACAACCAGTAAACATTATCTTTTTCATTCTTAATAGCTTCTTGAAAGCTATTTTGCAAAAGCGAATCTCAAGGCTACAGTCATTCATCAGTGCTCAGACCATAAAGAAGAGTCCGTCTGTTCTGATCGCCTGGCAACAGTTTAATAGTGAGACATCACTGGTCCCCCACCCACCCCCAGACATACAGGAAGTGCCCTCTCTCCACCTACCAGCTCAAGAACAAAACTGATTAACAGACCACAGGAGCCATAGACACACACTTACACATTCCAATACATATACAGACTGAGACACACACTTATACTACCACAAATGGACAGTGTCACATACAGTACATACATAAACACCCACATTCTCTGTAAGATACACACAAATGTGTTACATAATCTGAATAAATACATGGAATTGTGTTAAAGGCATACTTTCACAGAATTGTGTGTCCTTACACACAATCAAATCAATTTTATCAGGTTTTCTTAATACTCACATCAAAATAAGCCCCCGCATGTTCTAGAATCAGCTGAGTGGAGTCAGGCTTGTTCTTACAGTAGTTCACATACATCCGAAACTTGTCAGCCTAAAAAAAACACACATGCAAAATATTTTTAAGAAATTGAACATGACGATGCTCTGTTTTAATAATTGGTGTCTCCTATAGAATAATAAGCTGTTATCAGAAAGTATATTTAAAAAAATACAGAAAAACATTTCAATTGTGAAAATAACTTTATTTTTATTATTAAATATAAAATGTTTTATTAATTTGGTGGCAAAGTTGCATTTTTAGCAATCAGTGCTTCATCCTTTACATCCTGTTGCTCAAATAACATTTACCCCTAGTTTCACAGACAAGGCTTAAGCTAGTCCCAAACTAAAAATGCATGTTTGAGTTGTCTCAGATGAAAATATCTTGCTCTCACATATCTTAAAACAGGTCATTGTCATTGTTCTGTGTTAAGATGCAAACCTGTATTATTTTCTTACAAGGCATTTTTGTAAAAATTGCTAAAATATCTTAATTTAATTAATGCCTAGTCCTGGCTTAAGCTAAGTTTTATCATCACAGTTGAAAAAGATGGTGCTGCTTAATATTTTTGTGGGAAAATATACACTTTTTTAATGATTTTTTTTGATTAATAGAAAGTACAAAGAGATTAACAAACTTTTGACTGTAATAAAATATGCATGCAATAGTATAATAAAGAGGTGCTAACCCAAAACCTAAAACTAAACCCATTTACCCAAGTATAAAAAGCTATATCATTTATTATAACTAATGTTACTCAGTACTTTCATTGCATGTAAACTTTAAGTCCATGAATTGTCAAATAAAGTGCAACCTAAATGGATTTGATATCAATATAATGGTACATAAGTCTGGTGTACTTCTTGATAAAATTATCTCTAGAAAACTGACACTTACCCATGTGACGAAACAGTGACCCACATCCTCTGGAAGCTGCTCATATTTTTCCAGTTCTTTAAGGAAAATACTGAGAAAAGGACAGAGAAGGGCATAGGTAAATGGTAAGGAAACAAGGTTATAAATACATAATTCTAAGAATTTACAAGGTACACTGACTTGTGATGGAACTCGTATAGGTCTTGCATGTTGCCGAAAATGATGTGCTCTTTATTGACAATCCCTGGTGGAATCTCCTCCACACCACTGGTCATCTCCCACAGATATGTCTGATATGAAACACACACACTTAGAATTTTTTTTCCAACAATGTGATAACAGATTTATACTATTACACTTTCAAAGACAAATTCTGTATTTCAGTGTTTACATTGTTAGACTTCCATTTGAATGTGTCCAGATTGTGGATGGTTGACTCGATAGTTGATATGATTGGTTAATACAATTTTTCTTCAAATGCATCTTGGAAATGGAAAGTACGTTTGAAGCAACAATTAAAAACATTCTCTTAAATGTCATCAAATGTATTTCAATTTGATCAAAATTATTTTAAAAAGGGTAAATTTTTACAGCTTTGAATATATTTTCAACTTTCAATTTTCTTTTAAAATGACTGTTTGACAAAGTCCTGTGGTATTATTAATCTGAATTTTGGGTTATAAACCATATTACCCAGAATATACACAAAAACTGAATATTAACATTTAACATCATAACAAAAGTTCTCTGGGTTCTACAACAGAACAAGCAGATTAAACTATTCATGACTATTGATTTCTGTTACAAATCTTTATTGAAATAAACATAAATCAATAAACAGATGGATTAAAACACCCTTTGAGATGGCCTACGGTTTGCATGTGCTATTGTTCGGGATCTGAATGAAAACAAATGATCTGATTGAATTACTGTGCAAGAATATGGAAATGCATCATAATAAATGAATCCCAGACAGAGAATGAAAGAAAAAGAATGCACATGTATTATTTTTGGAATATGATTGCATGTGTATTACAAAGTTAATGTATATTCCATTAGTTGTGGAGCACTTTTTTGGATTCAAAAAAGGTGCATGTAAACATGGTCAGTGTTTTAATGACACTCAATCTTTTTATGGGATCAAACAGTAGCTATTCCTGGATTAACTGGATTGTTCTTAGCCAGTACTGCAGTGAATACATTTATAGCACAGGGCTTTTGTGATCTGTCCAAAGTGGACATTGGTGCACCACACCCTCTAAATGTTGGTTCGTATGGAGCAAACCATGACAACAGCACTTACATCCATACACTCCCGCAGGTCTCTCACATATGCCTTCTCGGTCTGAATGAGCTCCGCCATTATAAACCTGAAAAGAGAGAGGTACTGTAACAGGGCAATGCACAAGAGACCTTGTCAACATTTGTTTGAAAGAACAATACCTCTGGGAGGGGTTTCATTCTAGTATAAAAACCTCAAAAATAAAATCATGTTTACTTTAGCATGAATATTTATGGGTGTTTCCTCAAAACACAAAGTAACTAAAGCTGGACTTTTTTTTAGATGAAGTATTAACTCCTCCCTTTTAGCACTTCCTGCCACTGGCTCGATATCATATAATCAGGTTTAAAAGACATACTCTTTTCTGCGGGCCGATTTGCGTTTCTCCTCATTGAGTTCATGGTTGACATCTCTGAGCTTGACCTCTGCACCAGGAGCACTGGCTGGAATGATGTCCAACTGCAGATCTTTACTCTGAAAGCCCAAAAGAAAATTTTCAATGGTCGAAAACCACCTTTCTTTCATACATGAACATGGTTAATGATTTTTACAGCAAAAACACAGTTCATCCACACTACAGCCATGCAGGCCACATCAAAACACCCACTCTCCCAGCCCTCTCACCGCTTTGTTGGAGTCAGTGGACAGGCCGAGCGCTTTCTCCAGGCAGGAACGGTACTTGTCCATGCGGAGGGAAAAGTCACGGTAGCGTTTGTCCACTGAAGCGACCCATTTCTGAATCTCGCTCGCATGGGCGTGGCCCTTCTCACAAAAACCATCAGCCAGCTGGATCAACAACTTTACCCGCTCTTTGGTTTGCTAGGGAGAAAGAGAGAGAGAGAGAAAGAGAGAGGGAGACTGAGGTATAGAGAGAGCTGCACTGATTCCACAGAGGCATTGATCAGAGTGTAAACATAATCTCAGAGGTGTGTTGTGATTTGCTAACAAGATGATAAATTTGCAACATGAGAGTCACAGTCCTGCATTAATTTAGGAGGTACTAAGTTGCAACATTAAAGGGATAGTTTACCCAAAATAAAAGAAAAAACTATTAATATTTTGTATAACATGTTCATATTGATGTACAAGCATTTTAATTGAGTTTACAGGCATCTAAAAAATAAAAAAGCAAATGCCTCTATACTGAGGCATACCTTAGCTGTAATCTGAAATTCTTCATGTTCTTTCAGCAGTTCCTGCGTGTGATGTATAGTGGAGCCAGTGGAGGTGTGTGTGGACAGGTAAAACTCTCCTGTATCATGGATCCACTCCAAAGCCTGCAGAAAAAAAAAAGTAATTTAAGAAGGTTAGAGGATAAAACTTGATAATGTGCATCTTTTGATGTTTTTTTCTGTCTTGTGAGAGCAAAGCTTTTAAAATGACCTCAAAAGGACAGCAAGGGACAAAACAACACCCTCAAGGTTAGGTTTAGTTTATAGAAATTATAATCAGCTTTTATTAACAATTGTTATAAAAGGGAAATCCAGACAATAATATACATGTATTAAAAAGCCAGCATGTGGGAAAGCATTTGGGTATGTGTTATAATCTCGTTCTTCCACCAGAGGGAGCGAGATTTCTAAAAGTGCCCAATCTTACACTTCTCATATCGACTTAAAAATAACTGATATCAGAGTTTGCGCTGTGTGCAGGTTTGCCACTAACTTTAAAATGTTACTGTGTGTTAAAGAGGAATTTTGTGGGACATCCTCATCACAAGGCCTGGGAAATGTCAGGACAAGACTGAGTCCCGCAGCACTGTGTGGTCAAACTAGAGTCCTTCCTCTCAATTACCAAGCAGAATGAAAAGAAAAACTACATCCAGTACCACAGACTTCCTGAAACTCTACACTGTAATTATGGAACAGACACAATTTACACAACTTGACAAAATGTAAATTAGGAGAACATTTACAGTTATTTTTTAGGCGGATGCTTTTTCACCATAATAGGGCAACGTATAAATGAAGTACTGTAAGAGCAACAAATATATACACTTTTTTTTTTTAAATATGCCATATATGACAGTTGAACTTCTTTCGGGTTTATACAGAAGTCACACAAACCACTGAATGCTTGACCTGACATGGTTCTGCTATTTTAGACTCCATAAATACTTGTTTTGGTCTGCAGCGGCTTCCAGTCAATTGTGTATAACATAAAATAATTTGATCTCAATTAGATAACAGGGACCGAATAATAAAATTCTGTCTGCGAAACTAACATTTGATGAAAGCGAGGAGATGATATATTCCTACTGTGAAGATCAGGTTGGATGAGCCAGCTCTGTCCAGCACTGAGTTTCTCGAGCCTGTTTGGTCTTTAGCTCCTTCCAGTGATTTAATTTTTCCCAGTTCAGAGTTACTCAAGCCTGATGATTCTCTAGCACCCCCTAGTGATCTTGTTCTGCCCTGCACTGAGCTTTTGAGCCTGTTGGTTCATCAGCACCCCCAGATAATTTAGTGTTTGCCGGTAGCGAATTACTCGTACTTGCTAGTCCCATATCACCCCTTAGTGGACCACCTCTGCACTGTTCCACACTTTGCAAACCTAGCTGCCCTTCTGCACCCACTAATGGCGCTTTTCCACTGCGTGGTACGACTCGGCTCGGTACGGCACAGTACGGCTCAGTTCGACTCGGTTTGCACTTCCACTGCAGTTTAGTACCGCTTTAGAGTGGGCGGGATTATACACGTGTCGTTATAGTTGCACCGCCTCTACTGCCGTGACATCATCGTAAACGCGCAACAAACAAACTCACAACAATGGAGTATTTTACGTCTGTACTTCCTCAATAGACTACTAAACAGCCATTTTTGGTTAAAAAAAAGGTGCGTTTCTTCGAACAAAACAGTTGCATCCGATCCTTCGCTGACTGTGCTGATTTAAATCTAGCGGGTCTGTTGTGTTTCGTGTCGCAAGTTCAGTGACGCAGTAATGACGAATTTCTCCGGCCAATCAGTGACCAGCAGTGTTTACACGTCACATTTTGGTTACGGTATGGCTCGCTTGGAACCTCGACTGAGGTGTTACTAAAAAAAGGACCAGGTACTGTTCCCAGTGGAAAACCCCCCAAAAGTGAGCTGTACTGAACCGTACCGTACCTTACTATGCAGTGGAAAAGCGCCA
>JAUCNO010000236.1:10472257-10483403 GCA_032353835.1 Enteromius viviparus | reverse complement strand
CGACCAACGCCTGTTTGACTACGCCTTCTGTAATAAAGCTTGCAAATGGATCCACTTGATTCTGCTGATTCCTCACACCTGGCTTGAGAAACCAGTTCTCAAAGACTTTTTTTAATTCATTATTGAGGTAGCACACATATTCTGAATGCCTTCGGCAGAATTCAAATGAGCCATTTTAATCTAATGGCTCACTATTACACATTTAGACTGATTTGTGAACAATGTTTGAGAGAAATGGTAAAATTGTGTATCTGGAATGAATTTTATATCTTAAAGTCCATCTCATGAAAAATTGGAGCAGAAACAAAGGTGTTGCGTTTATATTTTTGTTGAGTGTATAATGCTAGTCTCATCCTTGGATACCTTCAAAAAAATACCTTAAATTCAAGAGTTAATAGACTGCTACAGTTAGAGCTTTTGAGTAAAAAAAATCTGTTCATACAGACTCACTTTTTTCCATAGAGGCCTCTAGAGGCATAGAAGTAACCTATTATAGAAAACAATGTTATAAACAAAGTGGGTAACACTTTAGAATACTGTTCCATTATTACTGAATAACCAGAGTAAATAGCAAGAACTTAACAAGAAACTCTAATTAATGAATTAGCATGTTATAGTGCTTTGCTGAATGTGGTAGTAACCATATCTCCTAAGAACTATACAGGTTCGTGGCTATAAATAATACATAATGTATAATTAATTCTACAGGGAAGGTCATGGTAACCCACTAGTATTGATTCAAGCATTACCAAATTCCTCAGAAGGAATTACTAATTATTTGGATCCGTATTCCAAAGTGAATAACATGATAATTATCTAGTAATCATTAGGGGTGGCACGGTTCATGAAAAAAAAAAAAAAACTAACCATTCGGTACGCTTGTCTCAGTTCGGTGCATGCACACGTAGCACAGTTCATGACATGCGCAATGTAGCCTCGTATGTGACGTCAGTGTGTTTCCCTTTCGCACAAAAGAATTGAGGTGTCTACGGTCTGAAGTGAGTGCTACAGGTCACAATACTGTACATGTAGAAATGGCAAGTGGTAGAGAAAAGGAAGGCTGCCCGGAGTCGGAGGATGCACTATCATCGTATATATCTGGTGTGTGGGAACATTTCATGTTGCCTATTAGAGGATGGATACAGTTGGGACAGATATTTAGAAAGGATGCTCGGGCTCGGTCACTTATCCTAAATTGTGGATAATTAAGTTATATATCATATGCTGAAGTACATTTCTGGAGTGTTAAAGATTAAAAGAAAAAATAACAAGAACCATACAGAACCGAAAACCGTGACCCTAAAACCACAAGACAAACCGAACCGTGGGTTTTGTGCCACCCCCTAATGATGATATGTCGTACTTCTTAGTAGTACATATTTTTTTGCACTACCAAAATATCTGAAATATGAAAGTGAATCTACCTTCGATCTTCTCAACTTTAATGAGATGCAAGCATCTTCACACATATAACATGTGACAGTATGTGCAGATGGATGCACTGTGTTTAAACCGATTTGCTCTCTAGGGCATCTTTAGATTTGCCAAGAATTGGCGCTGTCAACAGGGGAGTTGGAGTGTCTCCAAAGAACCACCTTTCAGAACAGGTGCCAAGATAAGGTCTTATTTATAAAAATACAATTTAAAATGTCTAAACAACAAATAAAAATTGGGATTTGTTAGTATACCAAAGAATAGTATACCATAGGATCCCTTTTCATTCATTCTTTTATTATTTCATTCATTGAAAATAATTGAATTTACAGCAGGTATATTTATATTTAATAATTAAAATTAATAAAATAATTTACATTGAAACAAATAAAACAAAAATCTAAGTCAGGGGTGTCAAACTCAGTTCCTGGAGGGCTTGAGGACTGTAGAGTTTTGTTACAACCCTGCTCCAACACATACTATGCAGTTTTCAATTAAGCTTGATTAGTTGGATCAGGTGTGTTTAACTAGGGTTGCATCTAAAATTTAATTAAGTTTTATACCCCTGATCTAGCCTACGTTACTTCATATTTATTATCTTTGAGGTCCTCAATATGCTTGTATTCTCTACATAGTTGATTCAATAATTTTTGCTTGTGTAACATTTAAAATGTACAATCGTTTAAAAATAGACCACAAAGTAATTTTGTATGCATGGGCATACACCAAGTTTTGTTCAGTAAAATGTCTCTATCTAAAATCTACAATGAGAACATCCCCTGAGTCTTACTATATAAACATAAATGCTTATATTCTTATAAACATTAATGTATTCTTTTTTTTTTTTTTTTAGGTTTTTTTTTCTTTTCATCCTTATGTCGTGGCTTCGAGATGCTTTGTTAAGAGAACAGCATCCATTTCTCGTGGTTATGACTTCTTATGTTGGGGGGACAACATATTGTGGCCGCGAGTTTATTGTGTAAACAAACCTGTGTGACCAAAATAACCTAACATTATTTTGAATAAAGAAATGCTGATAAAAATTATTATAGAAATTATTGTACTATAAATATTATTTAATAATTTATTTGTATTTTTATATTTATCTATATAAATAAAGATTGAGTGATTTATTGTTTTATATTATAAATTATTATATTGCACACAATGTAAACATCATATATATTAAGTTTATCATTAATAAATGTTACATAAAGTAAATAAAGAAGGCCTACAACAAAACCTTTTTATCCATCCCAGTCTTATTTTTGTTAGCCCATTATTATATTTTTATATTTGTTTCCCTCACCTTCATTTCAATCATTTTACATAATGTTCTGACTTTATAATATTACATAATAGGGCTGGGCGATATGGCAAAAAAAAAATCTAGTTTTTTTCATAAAGTTTGGCCGATTCACGATTTCGATTCCGATTTTTTTTAAATGTGTACCTAGTCAACTTTAAACATTACAACAACATGACTAAAGTGACATTCTCTTCATAAGTAACTTTAAAAACTTTTTGTTTAAGGAACATTGTATTTTTAATTACTTTAAAAGTTGATTTATTTCATTTTATTTCTGAGAATGAATAATTATTGATATAGCCTAGTGCAGCTGTTGAATCAGCTTTTTTGTTGAGAAATGAATCATTCACAGCTTTTTTATTTGCAAATGAAAACACAGCAGGCTTATTTATCATCACGCTCAGGCATAGTCTACAATCATAAAGTATACTAGCAATAACTATACAGAACATTATTAGGTAGGTATACAACAACCGCAGAAATAAATATGTTTATATGAAATAAATATAAAAGGAGTAGAAGAAGGATGTACAAATATAAAATAAAATGGTTTTTTTTGGCTATGAAAAAAATATGTTGTTTCCTCATCATAAGAAGTCGTGGCCACAAGAAAAGGATGTCATGGCCATTACATAATATCAGGTTCCTACAAATAAATAATAAAATTTATTTCCCCAAGGTGAACCCAAGGTGAAATAGCCTTTCAGGTTGGCCTACAATTTAACATCCAAATTTAAAAATTAAACACCAACATCATAGGCTACTACACTTGAGTAGTCCCACCCCGACTTCCTGTTTAAATAAAAAGAACCTCAAGTCAGCAGATTAAACTGTACTTGTCAAACATTTCCAGTGTTTAGCAATTTATAAACGTATTTCATTTTGTAAAGAGTCAATGGCTTGAAATTTCATTGCTTGACTGAAAACACATGGCACTCAGAAGAGGAAATCACATAGGCAAATTATTCTAACGGCTCCTAACCACACCGCAACAATCCGTACAGGCATCTGAGGCCTGAGCTAATGAAAACAGAGAAACCAACAAGGACACTTATAGCTCAGGGACCAAAGACCAATCCATGCTCACTACTTGCTCACAGCAGACTGAGCATATAGAATAATCTGGCACATGTGCTACATTACTGTGAGATGAAGATAATACTTATGCTATAAATGTGATTACATATAGGCTATGTACAAAGCAAGAACACAACAAAGCACAACAGAACCAGCATTTTGCACAATAAAAATTCCAATTTCTATCCCATCGGAACACACCAAAAACTGTAAACATGCATTCTGTTTTGAAATAGATCATCATCATGTGTAATAAACAGCGATCTGTATTTGAAATGTTAATTAAAAGCACACTGTGTGGCACAGATCCAAATGCAATCCCTAGGTATGATGCTATACTACGCAGTAAAACACAACAAACTGCACAGTCACAGCAGGTATCACATCACTTACAAATCCCTGCAGAGAGGATCTGCAAGGCCATTACTCCTTTTCCGAAGCATCCAGCAAAAATCTTATGCCATAAACACACTCAGCAGCTGTAGTAAGGCAAGGCTTGATGAAACCAAGGCTATAATTTCTCTTCTCCCTTCCCTTTCACTGCCATCTTCCCTTCTCATCTCCTACAGTCAATACAAGGGGCCCTGCACACAGCTCTGTGACAGAACCCATTATGATCTCATGGTTTGCTATTGGGTGAGAGCAATTCCTAATGGTATGTGATTGGGTAGTTAGGTGTTTGGGGGCAGGGCCAATCAGATGGTGGTGATCTGAGACATGGACCCAGCTGACATGCATGGATGCTTTTGAGGAAGAGACTTGTGCATTTAGGTCTTAATAAATAGGGATTAAATAATAGTGCACCAAAACATTGGAAATCACATTATCAGAAGGAAATTATCACCACAAAACTGTATACACACACACACACACACACATATATATATATATATATATATATATATACATAATCTGGAATCTGGAAACAACACAGATATATGTTTAATATATAATAATTTATAATTACATAATGTATCATGACTCCAGATGCTGGACAAATTAACTCAAGTTGACCTCTAATTACATTGCATTTAACCAAACCATTTAAAGTTAGTGTACTGCTAAACAAAGAATAAACCGAATCATGATACAAATATAATGCAATTACCCAGTGGCAGGAATATGTTTACAACAATCAAATCTGGCCCCAACACTTTAGAAAGCACTCTGCCACCCTTTTACACCAAACAACTGGAAATTACATTAGCAATTTCATGCCAAAGAAAATCATCACCACAAAACTGGAATACACTTCAAAAATGCAAATAAAAAAGCTACACAGCCTTAACTAATTCAGGGAATGATACAATGGCTCGATATTCAATTCTAAGCGCAATTCCAAGCAAACTCCTTGGAGGATAATTATATTGCCTGTTTACGTTGAGTAAACACACTAGAATTAGCCCACACTGCGCTAACTGCAGGGTGCTATGTAAACAGCAGGGAGGGCCATTTACATAATGCAATTTCATGCATAAACTGTCCAGTAAAGCTTTCAGTAAATATCTCAGTATTTTCTATCTGCCTTCAGGAAGATTCTGGAAAACAAGAGATACAGATTATGCTGTATGTATATGATTGAAATTGCTGCCTGTGAAAAACCTTATTTAAGCTTTAATGCGATATGTCTTTGACGCTGTGTATTTTTGCAATAAATGATCAAATATGTATTTTTATCTGCCAGTTAAGTGTTTGTGTGGATACAGTTTAGCCATACAAATTAAAAAAGATGTTTTAATGAAACTGCTTCATGATCATAAAACAAATACAGATGTCCTTCACATATACTATACAAAGCTCATTTAATTTATTTAAGTTTTCTTTGCAACTATTTATGCATTCCATTTGGCAATGAAAAAAACAAAAAGGAAAATAAAAATAAAAGCTTTTACAATAACCATATTATGCATTAGCCGCGCAAAAATGTAATAATAATAGTTCAGCTTTTTCAACATTAGGATAATTCTATTATGGATCATGTGTAAAATACCAATGTTTCAGTTCGGACAATTTGATAGGATGAGAATGTTTTAAAATCATCTGTAAATTTGTATTTAGATGCTATATGTGAAGCAAGCCATAAGGTTATTGATATATACTGTATGCATTTACAAGGTCAGTACAGACTAACAATTCTGCTTTGGGCCAATCATAAAGCTCTGTTGAATATGGTGCAACTACATTAAACAGTGCATTTACAGTTACACCAGTGACCCGTGTAGTTAGAGCTGCACGATTCTGGAGAATCACAATTTTTTTTGCTAAGAATAAAGATCACGATTCTCTCACGATTCTGGAGAAATGTTTTTTTTATTTTAAAGATTTACCCCTGAAAAATAGGTCATCAAACAGCAGTAAAATAGCAGTTAAATGAGACAAGAAATGAAATCTAAAATAATGCAATAATGCATGTCGAGGGGGGGTCGAATCGAGATTGCAATCTTTTAACGATTAATTGTGCAGCCCTACGTGTAGTCATTGTAATTTTACTCATGATGGTGAGGCTCAGCTGATGTTGAATTACCCTAACCACTCCTTCAATCACTCCTTCAGCGATTAAATCACTTCTAAAAATCAATTATACATAAACATGAAATTTAATCCATATGTTGCCCAAGGGAAGACTTGTCATTCTATCTAGAAGATAAAAACAAGACAAAAAAGATGTCTAGAAAATAGATGTAACAATATTATCAATATTGTGATGAATTTGACAATTCTGACAAACAAACTAATAGCGGAAACACAATATAGAATAACCGCTTCATGATATCTGTTTTTGTGGCACACTTTAAAGCGAAGCCCACACATTATGCGATCAGCAGTGAAGGCGGTGAACTCATTTATGTGCTGTGAGTTTAGTGCAAGTTTGGGAATGCAATGGCAACAAGTTATGCATTGTTTTTTAAGGCAGATTATTGTAACTGTAGTAATAATATAGGCTAAAAATAAAATATGAATTTTCATTTATTTTTCAGTGAAGCTGTTTTACAATACATCGCTATTATCATTTTTATATTCTAGTTTGTTTGGATTCCTTAAACACCAGTGTGAATGTAATTTAGACTAAACAGCATATCACAAATAAAATCACAAGAGAGTTGTGTCCCCTTTAAGTCAATTAATTTATTATTTTTTAATTATTATTATTATTTTAGCAAAGAACATGGGCTGGATCTCTTAATTTTGATCTCTGAAACTGCATTAGAATAATTTAAATTTAAAATGTACATCGTTTTCTTTTCTTTTTTTCAGTTCTTCATGTATTTTTTTTAATTTTACAATAAATATTGTACATGGACTTCATATTGCAATGTCGTCAAATTATGATATTGTTACATCCCTAAATATCACACACCATATATTACCATTTCTCTAAATACTCTACTCTGAAAACCTCAGAACCGTGTACTAATTAAATGTTTAAGTATCATGGACTCTTCTCTTACCACCAGAACCTACCATGAAGAAAGCACAAACCACAGAACCCAGTGTTTTTGTCTGATTTGGACTCTAGTAATTTCCATGATCTTATCCATTTCATAACCTGTTAATTCATTCCCCTCTGTTTCTTTACAAATGTGACAGCTCTTGTCAATTCTTTCATGTTTGGACAAAAAAAAGTTGAAAAAAGAAAAAAAACTGTCTATTCCAACAAATTCTTCTCTTACACTGAATTGAAAACTACCCAAGCTATTGGTTATATGCAAGCCCTATTTCAAAGGCAACCTGGAAAATAGTCCACTTGGACAAGGTCATCTATTTATAAATGCTAGCCGGTGTGACCAAGTGTTCTGGTCAGTTTTTGTTCTATATACTTCCAGAACTTTAATGCCCATCTTGTTATCATAATACAAAAAACGTACATTTTAGCATTCAGAGGTCTAACCTCAGAGAACTGCAAAAGTATTTTGTGTTAACAAACCTTTATACTATATTGCCTAATATGTCAAACTAAGTGAACTACAAATTTCTTTTAAGCAATCAACACATCATTATATAGGACCTATCCCTGCTTGAAAGCAGGATCCCACCAACGTGTTTGAATGCGTATGTGTTTGTATCCATCCATCTGAAAGAGGTGTTTTAAGGTTATGGGTACTAAAGAATCTTTGGAGCCTTTATGTTTACTCTACTGGCCAGTAGCGACGGTGGGATTGATTGAGTGTGATGAGCATGTCGAGAACTTTGGCAGACAGAATAAAGACCTCCTCTGGAGATGTCCATTGTGCGAGTGACTCCCTCCGGACTTGAGAGTGTACCAGATTCCGGCACATCTCGGCATGGGTTTAATACACTTCAGTCTCCAATTAGAGAAAGAGTAAACCACTGCTGGGAACAGGGCTGAGCCTATTTGCCTTCAAACAGCTACCTAAAACTTTATTTGGTATGTTTTAAGTGTTTTCTCATTTGATACAGTATTATGAGTTTATGTTATTGCGATGTAATTAGAAACTAAATTATTTAAGGCTTGGCTAGTTAGTTCTCATTACTGTCATGTTATTACTGTAGTTTTGAGGTTCAGCTGTCATTAGAGAACTGATTATGAAAGACACAGCTTGAAATATTTAACAAGCTAGGGTCTCATATGAAAGGTTCTGCAGGGGATAAACGTGAGAAACAAAGAAATGTTGTGAACCCCCATTTATTTTTAGACAGGCTTATTGAACTGATTTAGATCATTGCCACTCTTAATATTCAAACTTAATTTGTTTTGTACTACATACACCAGATTTGATTAAACTAGCCAAAAAAATTATTTTAGGGTGCAAGCAGAATAAAACAAATACTTTAACAAATCCAAGCAAATATAACGAACCAGATAATAACTGTGTCGGCTGGCTGCGGAAGGTATTATCTTGGGATGAGCAAATGTTCAACTAATACTAGACATAACTGGGTCAAGTATAGTTACTTTCAAAATACATCCTATAACCTCCTATCTGATTAAAAAAAAAGAAAAAAATAAATTTAATAAATACAAAGGTCTGACTTCCTGAAAAGTCTTTTTTTTTTCTTTTGACTTGACATATAAATTCTATTATAAGCATATAGTGTAACAACTCATCATCATCATGATGTCATTCAAACAGTTAAGTTGCATTTGTACTAAATCCAAAATGCATAATAAAAGGGCAAAAACTAGTTTCACCCTGCAGGAATCCACTGTAGCATGACCTAATGAAACCAAATAAAAGCATTTAGATGAATCAATAATTTAAACCAGCCCAAGGACAAATGGGCAATCAGCTCAGTATTGTTAATGTTAGAACAGTCCTCTTAACCGAAACAACCTCACAGGTGGTATTAAATATACTTACCCTGGATTTAAAGACATTAAAACTAATTAAACCAAAACTGAAACCACACAACTATGCGAAGTAGTCTAAGATAAATGGCACACTAATTAAATTAAAGATCTAAAAAAAAAAAACATAACCAATGCTAATAGCTAAAAGGAGACTAATCTGAACACTCTACAAACATATTAATTTAGCACAAACAAATAAATGTCAGCAATAACAATGCCTTACCTGGGTGACTGGGTAACTCAAGCTTGGGTTCACATTTTGGAAGAGAACATTCTGAAAATACAGAGAATGACAGAGAGCGAAATGGGTGAGATAAAACTGTAATTTCCTCATCATTAATAAAATAATAAACAATCTGTACAAGTCATATTATCAAATTATATTTAAAGAGTAGATTTTAAATAATAAGTAATTTCCATTTGGTTTCAGCAGGATTTTGCCATTTATTTAAAATACAACTTATAAAAGTTACAAACAAGTATGTTCTGTTATTATATAATGAAATTTTGTTTTAATTGGTAATCACATTACCCATGCCCCCATTGCTTACCACTCTTACTCTTTGTTACATCACTTTACCTAACAATGACATAATTTTCCAAGAAGCGACATAATGCAAGCATGAGAAAGGAGCAATTTGCAGTTTGTTTGCTTTAAAAACACTCTGTGTGCTAAATTTATAGAGATCTATTGATAACACAATTTAAAAAAAAAGATGTTTAAAATTTGACACATTCAGGCTAATCTTTACTCTGCATTTCAATCTTGCTATCATCCTATCAATCTCTAACCTGTTGGTTTTATCGGCATTTTGTAAATAAGCTTATAATTAGTTTTGATTGAACTCTTTAAAATGGAAGTTAAGCATTCCCAAATAAATAGTTTAACGATTGCAAATGTTTTCCAGATAAATCACTACAGCATCTGCGTGCTTCAGCCTGTGGCTTGCTTTTAGAGTGCTCTCTGGCCTATTGAGTATCCCGCTGAGACCGTGTGATATGATCTGATTTTAACGAGTCAACCCCCAGTACAGCTAAGCCAAAATCCTCCCTTATTACACACTGAGGACTGACGCTCACTGATAAAACCTCAGTCACTTGCTGCCCTTCCTCACTGACACTGCATCAGAACTCTTGGCCTTTACTCTAACCTCAATATTACATGGCAAATGTCAGTGCTGATCTGGGAGCATATGCTGGAAAATACACAAGCTCGATCAGATAAGGGTTATATGGCAGTGGCAAGGACCAGTGGTCTTTTATCAGGAAAAAAGACTCTATGGCAGGAATGAATGATTTACCTCAATTTAGGTTTTTAGGTGAATGCACCTGCAGCCGTAGCTTTCATGATGGGTATCTTGTGCAAACATCAATTAATTTGAATGAACTGTGAACTCAAAAATGGTAATTCTGTCATAATGTACTACTTTGCATCTAATTTATGTATCTTGTTGTCTGTGGAACACAATTTTTTGCATTTTCATGTGCCATGTTTTCATGTGCATAGATATGAATTAGATATGCATTTTATGGAAGCTTGTTTCCCCCACTGAAAAAAATAAAATAACACAATAAATCTCAACTAGTTTTTAATTTAATTATTTATTTTTTTTCCCTCAAAACTACTATACACAGTATAACCACCCAACTGTGAGTTTATATTCAGAATTCCAACTTTATAACTCGCTATTACTGTAAATTAATATCATGCAAAGAAAAGAGAAAAGAGTCAGTTTGTGAGATACAAAAATCAAAATGAGCTATTTTTGTTAAATTCAGTTGCAGAAATTGATTTTTGTATTATTATTTATTATTATTGGTACCTAAAACATTGTCACAGTATTTTTACAGTAAATATGGAAATTATATCTATTTTTTATGATCTGTTAGATGACTTTTTTTTATTGTATCTTTTTATGATGTTATCACATTTTTATTGTTACCCTTTCAGTTGAATCACTTCGACGTTACATATGGGAACTCGCCAGAGAGACCAAATGCCTTTGAGCTTTATA